>VZRN01006455.1:643537-710030 GCA_013397935.1 Dasyornis broadbenti
CCCGGTACGAGAGGCTGGCTGGGCGGTGAGTGCAGCTCAGTGCTGGGCGGGCAGTGTTGGGGTGAGCAGCTAGGGAAGTGCGGCCGCCTCCGCCATCTTTAGGCCGCGGCCCTGGAGCGGCGCGGCCGGGGCAGGGCGGGGACCGCCGGCGGGAACAAGGGGTGCTCGGGCCAGAACGTCCTGGAGAGCGGAATGAGCCGAGCTAGGGTCCAGCGCCGCGGCCGGGCCCCGGGGTGAGGTGTGCTAGAGGGCTGGGCCTGAAAGCGAACAGCAGGGCCCCTTTTCTCTTTACTGCACAGGTGTCTGTTGACGGCTTCGCCTGAGTCTCTCAATCTTGCCTTTTTCTAATTTTCATAATTTTATTATTTTTAAATATTATTTTTCTCTCGGCTTTGGGTCTGAGCGGAGATCGGGTTGTGGCTGTTTGAAGATAGGGCTGGGAAGCTCTGGCCATTACAGACCGTGTTAGATACGTCGAATTTTCTACTTATGTAGTCCTTCATCAGGGTAATTCTCTGTGTATTAAGGAGAGAGAAGAAAAAGCCACAGACGGGTTAGTATTTAAGCTTCTCAGATGGGAAGTAAGATAACGGCATTTGCCAGTAAAGGACGGTCTTAGCTCTGTAGGACTAATAAACATTGGTAAAAGGATGGGCAACTATTATTTTAGTTTTTCTTATGCATCCTGAGAGGGCTGTTACTCACATTTTGTACTGTGTAATGCTGTACAGCAGCACTGTTGTTAGACTATGTTCCCTACAATGTAATAACACACAGTCGTGTGCAGCAGGCATTTGCTTGTGCTGGCGTGGTAGAGGGGCTAATGATCATGTGCTGTCACATTCCACTCATTGAGACTCATTAGCCTGTGTATGGGTAGCAAACCTAGGGGACCTGTTCAACTTGAAACAAAAAAGCTCAGCGTTTTTCCCGTGGAGAAAACTTATTAAACTTCCTGCCATCTTGGAGATGTGTGTTCTTTCTCTCTTGCTGACTGTTAGCTTCTTTGTTGTGAGTAGACAGTTGTGTGGTCTCAAATACAGTGTTTTTTAATAATAGCAGTTGCTTGAACACGTGTGTTTGTCTGACAAAATTGTCATAGGTAAGTAGTTCTGTATTCTACGAATCTTATACCTCCTTATATCCTTGCTTGCAGTTTGTGAGTACTAACTGGGAATCTGTTTTTCTATGTAGGCAGTAGTCTCTCATCCTTCTTGCAATATGTGCTTATTCTTTTATGCTTAACTCAAACTGTACTATCCTTCAAGAGAGGCAATATTACATGTCAGAGAGTTTAGTATATGCAAACAGTATTGTGCCAAAATACTTCAGGGTTGCCTACTCCTAAATTCTTTTTCAAGTAAACTGACATTTACTTCTCAGTGATTTGCTGCAATATTTTGCCATCATCTTACTCTAAGAATGTATAATTATCAAACATATTTCAAAAATCTGGTTCTTAACATCTTGTGTTATAATAGTTCTAATGAGAAGATCTGAACATGTAGATACTGAAAATAAGTGGAAGTATTGAAAGGTTAGGGGGAGGAAAAACTTTTGAGCTGCAGAGAATGTTAGTTGTGAGTTACTACTCCTAGAACTGCTAAAACCTTTTGACTTAAATATGAAGTTACTACAAACAGTTACAGCCTTTCCCTATTGCGCAAAGTGTTGGTCCTCCATTGAACCCTTGGAGCAGTAAACATTATACTGTTTGGACTACTGGAATTGAAAATTTCTCATCAGTTTTGTATTTGTGTTATCAGCACAGGCAGTAAAAACCTAATAATCCTAATTGTGCTTGTGATAGAGGTACTAGGAATGCCTTCTTTTACTGTGTCAGAGAGACCTTGATCTGAGGAGGGGGTAAGAAGTCTCCTGTTTTGTTCCTGTCCCTGACAGATGAGTTCTCTGACTCACCTGAGAAAGCGAATCATGGAGAAGACATTAGGCTGAGTGGCAGTAACGAAGTAATACAGTTTAACTTTGTACTGGGATGATTCCATGCCAAATATTTCACTTTGTACATTTCTAGCCAGATATCTAGGGACTTTCAGTAGTTGGTCCAGTGATACTGGAAATGAAAACTATTTTAGCCTTGCTTAGATAGAGGTTATAATTTAGAAAACTACTTGTAAAAACAAGCCAGAAGCTATCTGCAGTGTGTTTGTGAATTTTACAAAATTTGTTCTTTATTTCGTGTATTTTCATTACTGATATTGTATTGTTTTGCTATTGGAAGCTAAAATATGGATATGCAAGCTTGGTTGGTATAATTAATAGAAGAACTGAACATTGTTAGGGCTTGGTGGTGGGGAGGAGATGTGCTAAAGGCCTTGCAAAAGATTAAAACTTTAACGTAACCTTGGTTTTTGCTTCTTATCATAGAAAATATCTGAAGGTAGGAGCAGAGAAGTGGTTTTTGATAGCTAACTAGTTTTGATTTGTATTTTGCTACTAATTTTACTTCATTTTGTAGCATCCATGGTCACCTATTTTCCAAATGGTGCTAAACTGCCCAGCAATCTGTTCTTGCTCACTAGTACTTAAAAAAGCTACTCAGCATTCCATAATGTCACTTCTGGTTCAACCTGCTCTCCACACGGAGGCTGGGAGTACCAGTCATTCTGTTGTGAAACTTGAAATGTGCTATGAAATATATATTTAGCAGGAAAGCAAGTAAGCTGGTTTCTCTTGTGCGGTAGTACTGCTTTTACTAACGTGTGCTGTCAAGGCAGCGTGCTTACAGTGATTACAGATCCTGCTTAATTGCGTGCTGTGATCACGGTCACTGTGCACGGCACTCTTTGCTTGTGAAGGGATACTAGAGACCGAGTTATTCAATGCTTTGAAACTCAGGTAACTGATACTGTTCCTGTTTTACCTCTGCACCAAATTTGGGGGTTCTCTTCTAAGCAGTTTCACTAATTGTGGCTTTTATCACATTTTCTCTCACTAGTAGAAGGAAAGACTTGCTCTACAGTATTGAGCTTCACTGTTGACTAACCCTGATAAAGCTTGTGTTGTTTCAAACAATTTCATGTAAGTGTTCGTACACATACAGGATATAGAATACAAAAAGTATGAGCAAATTTTCACATTCTTTAGACACACATGAAAACATTTCTTCCTGTTATATACTGCATCAAGTAACCCTGGTACTTTTTTTTTCCTATCAGAAAAAGTTAGAAGTTTATCTTCAATTTCATTTTTCCTTTATATACGGTTTTTTTCCATACACTGTTGTTAAATCTGATCACTTACAATTTTCTGTTCATTTTGATAGTTGATTTTGATGCGAAGAACAATAACATGCCGTATGAGCTCATTGATGCTATTTGATTAGTCTTCAGTATAATGAAGTATGTTGGTTCAAAAAAATAAACTATTAACTTTTGATGCTTTGAAAATGTTACCAGTGTAGTTGTAAATCTTATTTAAGCTAGAATTTTTGATCCTTTAAAGTAATGAAAATCACGTTATTCTTCTGCCTTTCCACTTTTGATACCAGAGTTGATACAGTGGTGCAGGCACTTTCTGTGAGCCTTTCTGTGAGCAGGAGTGAGATGTTTGGGTTTAGCCTGGCTCACTTTTCTGTTTTGGCCTGTGTGTTAGAAACACTGGTTCTGGAACCAGTGAGGTGGGGAAGAGGAGGTGATGGCAAATACCTGTCTCTGCCATAGCACTGACTTAGCGTGCACTGGGTGACGGTAGGCGTGTGCAGAGGCAGCATGCATTGTTCTGAGCTGATACGACACATCAGCTCTTTTGAAAATACATCCCTAAAATTATGATCATGTCTACAGGAGCAAGTTTCAATTCAAAGCAGTTGGTCATGAAGCTTGGAATTAAGGTAGCTCTTAGTCACTCACCTGTGACTTTACCCAAAAGTGGGTGCCATGAAGTTGAAGAGTTTGGTGGGATAGGCCAAAAGCAGTTTTGCCACTAGAACTGTAGATTTGTTGGCACTGATCCGTTCTGTATAATAACATTTTATATAATTCAGTATGAGCACATGGGTACTTGAATTAATCCATGTTTCTGGGGTTTAAACATTTGAGGATTCCTTTAAATTATTATCTCAGATCCACAAGAAACATGATACAAAAGAATATGTTCATGTGTCATTTTTTTCAAGAGAAGCCAGAAGCTGGGTAACAAGGAGTTTGTAGTATTTTATGGGTTTGGTATAGTTGTGTTCATGGTGAGGTTTTGGTAGCACAATGATTTGTATTTTACTGTGGGTACAGGAGTGCTCACCTGCAGTTTAGAGATTGATAGGAGCTGCACTTTGAGCTGGTTATGTAGCACCACAGCTCCAGCTAATGAAATGCTGGATTTACAGCCTGAAGACTGTGGACCTTTGCAGTCATCTAATCTGGCATGGCATTGCCAAATGGTAACTTCTCCTGCTTCTGATCCTTTGGTTTTCCTCCTGGGTCAGTAGAGTCATTCCCTGAAGCTCAATCATCAGTTGCCTGACAGACTGCTCTGAGTTTTGACCAATGTTAGCAAAAATGGTCTTATAACGCAGCAGTTCCTTAGGTGCATGTTCAGTGTGGTCATCAGATGTTCATGTTGGCTTGAAGGAGGGGTCATAGGAGGGAACACACAGTTGGGGTCAAGCCAGGACTGCTTTGTTTTCGGTCTCAGCAGCTTTAGGTTGGATTTGGGTCATCTCAGCAATTGTCTAGACTCTTCCCACAGTGCCGAAGTTCCCTCAGTAGCTATTGCTGCACTTAAATTGTGTGGTCACAAGAAGCAGTGATGAGTCCTACCCTTGTCCTCCTTCCCCCATCCCAGTAAGAATCACCATTTACCTTTGAAAATTTCTTCCTGTTGGGCCATGTTTGTAAGGAAACCATTGGACCTCTTTGAAGAGACTAATCAAATGTTACAATTACACCACAAGAAAAATTGAACATCGCACAGCATTGCAAGGAGAAGTGCAGCCTGAATGAGTATCGATATGGTATGTTCATTCTGCAATATTTGCTCTGTTTCTCAATTATGTAGTTGGGAGCTAAATTCATACTAGAATCAGTCATCAAACTGTGTTTTGCAATCTTTTTCTATGAATGGATGCAAATACTTTGGTCTCTTTAGCAAATCTAAACCTAATAAATAAAGTAACTATTTCTAGTAAAATCTTTTGTAGACTCTTAACTAATATAACAGCCCAGAGCTGCCAAGCTTTCAGTGTAGTAAGGTGAAAATACTGACCCAGAACTGTTGATAAAAGTGTTGATTTTGACAGGAAAATTTGCTGATATTCTCAAGGCAAGAGATATGAAGTAGGAAAGAAATGCTAAGGGCTTTTAGTGTTTTGGAGAACTCCAGCTTTTAAACATGAAGCTCTCTGCTGATGTGCCATTCTACTGAATTCTCATTCTCATGGGGAGCTGGACTCTTACTGTGTTTAGGGAAAATCTGACACTGAACCCTTTCTCCATGAAAGGCTTTGTGTGAGTTGATGTACGTGAGCTTGAATTTCCTTTGCTGAGTAATGTATTGATACAGGAGATGATCACATGCTATTTTTGAACACTACTAAATGGTAAAAGTAAAGGCTGTTTACTGAAGAACTTAAATATGTTTTTTTAGCAGTGTGTGTATAAATATATCTATACATGTATGTTCATAACCATATACAGGCATTTGCATGGCTCATAATCCACAAGTAAAGACCAGAAAACACATTCCTGGAAAAAATTGGCTCTGTGATTCCAGTTAAAAGAAAGTGTATTTCTAATTAATTTTTAGTTGTATGAGATGTGTATACATCACTCAACAGCTTAGAAAGTGTTCTAGTATTGAAAGTTTCATGTTATAGAAAAGATATTTTGGTTGGTTATGTTGGAAAAAGGTGAAAATTTCAGACAAAACTTAGAACTGCTCAAGTGATATCTATAATTCTATACACTGCAAGCTTGAAACTACAATAAACAGCACTGTTTATTTTTCCTCTTGTTTCTTCCTCATGGGATTAAACAGTTTCTAGCCTAACCACAAGGAAACAGTGGTTATGCATTAATCTTCCACACCAAACTGTGGCAAAAGAAGAGTCTGCATAAATGCTAGGCTTTCAAATCTTAACTGAAGTAAGTCGTGAGAAGCTACTTCTGAAGATCTTCATCCACATAAATAATCTTCAGTCAGAGCTTTATTCGATCAAAATAATTTCGGAAGTGCTGTTTTTATTGACTGTTTCCTTAATTTAGTGGATGTTGGATTTTGATCAGATTTGTTGCTGCTGTGTTTTAACTCCTTGGCTTCAACAGCAAGTCAAAAATGGGGAGCACTGATAATTAACAGGGCCCATAAGGCTTGTTTAGCAACATTGTGTGATTCAATAAGGTTTGAATTGTTTGCTGCAATTCCACTGCTTTTGCTTTTACTTCATGCTAAGTCTGGGCATAGCAACTGTAGGTATTAATTTGCATATTTTTCTATGAACGTAGTTGCTAATTCAACTACTTTGCTCTTGGGGCAGATAACAAATTTCTGCCTTGGAGAAGTATGTGTGCATCTGTTACATCTTATGAAAAGAGAATAAAAAATCCCTTCAAAAAAATGTCCTTGGATATTGTGAAGAAATATTGTAGGGTGGTATGTTATAGGGCAGTTATTCTGCAGTGTGGATGTACAGTTGTTTAGTCTCTTCTTTTCTTACATTGAATACAAGCAGTGTAAATAACTTTGAGGTGCACAGAAGATGAGGGCTCTGCACAAAGTCTCCACCTCTGGATGCAGGTTAGGGCATAGGCATCGGTGGGGAATGGATTTTACCATTAAAATATGCAACGAATTAAAAAGTTCTTTTATCTTGAAGTGTTCTGTTGAAGTATAAAAATGTAGAGAGAAGTACAGAGAGAAGCAGAAGAAGGGTCTTTGAAATACGGTTAATAACTGCTGAAAAATACTGCTTTTAGTTGGTTTTTGGGGTTTTTTAAGCTTCTAACACTTCTCACCGTATAAAGGCACATTTTTTCACATGATCACACATGATAGCACTATCATCCTGCACCTTGCCACCCCGTCCAGACTTCAGTTGCCCGGTTATGGAAATTTAAGACACTCTTCTGCCTTTTTTTGGCTCAGAAACTGGTGGGGCAAACAGCGTTGCTTTGTCAGAAGATGGGCCTGAGTAACATTAAAGGGGGGAGAGAGGGCCAGGGAGTGAGCATTCTTTGAATCAAGTAGAGATTTTTCTTAATTTTCTTAACTCTTTTGATGCTTGCAACTTCTTTTCCATGCAAAAGCAGATGTTGCAATAGTTCTGGATATGTTTGGTAGTCATTCAACAGATAAAGGTTGTGCAAAGTAAATCTTTGTGACAAGTTACAACTCCTACTAATTCCCAGATTTTGCTAAAAAGACTGGTATTTTGTCAGCATTGAATTTGCAACTCCTAGGGTCTCAGATACGTAACTGTGTTCAGTGTATTAAAATGTATGTTTCTGTTCCATAGTGTGAATGAAGAGAATCAAACTGTTGCTAGATTATATGGACTTTGTTTTCTTAATCATCAGAATTTCAGTGGATTGTGCCTGAAGTAAAGACAATTTGCTGTGTTTCCTTGCTTAAGTTTTGCCCTACAAACTGCCATAGTCTTTCTAGTCTTTTTCCCTTCCACTGATAATAAAATCATCAGAGGTTCTTGAACATTGTGTGGTTTTATTTGAACCTCCAAAGGTGTAGGCCCTTTCTGTCAATTAAATATCAGCACTCCTTTTCCTGCAGAGAAATTTGGGTTCCCTTTGAATCCAAAACTGCATCAACATGATCACATTTTGCCATGTTACATGTTCTGTCCTTTCAGACTCCATGTCTGGGTTCTTAGGAAAGGTTTGCACTTCATGGTTAAACTGGGCATTATGAAAGTATAGAACTGAAGTTAAAGGGGAAAAAAAAGCTTTTGCATTTTATGTTTTTGATTTTGCCGGTGTAGTAGATTTTGGACTGTGCATAAACCAAAAAGCTTTGGAGTATTTTCAAATAAGAACAGATCTGTGAACCTTTTGGGCAGAGTAGTTTTTTGTTACTTAGACACCTATTAATATATTGATGCAATTTTAATGAAAAATGAGGGGTTTTTTTATTTTTGCTTTTTCTGTTGGAACTGTGTGAATGGAATGGGGAATGCTGCTAAATTCTTTCCTCGCAATTTGTGTGGTCAGAATTTAAACTCCATTTCTAGGAAAGTTTATTTACAAATAGAGTACAATAGAGAATGGCTGCAGATACGTGTTGGGAGCACAGCATTAGAGCCCAGGGAAAATGTACTTGCTGCAGAGAATAGGGGTGTTGCATAATAGCAGTGTTGTGTAACACGGGTCAGTATTTTTGCCATGAGTTTTTTGATTTGCTATATCATGGCCCTCTAGCACTTGTAGATAATTAAGGAGTCTCTCAAATTGTAAGAATGGTTTTGGTTTTAAGTTTAAACTTCCTGTACTCACATCTGCATGCCTTGTAGAAAATTTTTTGATCTATGCATAGAAAAATGCAGAAAAATGCATGCTGCAGTGCCTTTATGTAATTCAAAAGTGAGAATAAGATTTTTAAATACTCAGATGTCAAGAATCTTAAACAATTTTTTTTACTGTTACAGGTCTGCTTTTGACTAAAAAGTTGGGCAACTTTGCACGTCATCATTGAATCTAATTTTTTATATTATTTTGATATAATGTAAAATATATTTAATATACAGTATATATTATCATATGTTATATAACATGTTTTAACATGGTGTTTATATTTTATATTTACATTTTCATATTTTATATTCCTGCTTACTAGAGCAATTCTCTCTCATAATTAGTGGGGAAGATACCATTATAATCTAATGAAAGAGCTTAATCTGTCTCAAATCTGTTCCAAAATAAAAATAATACAACCTACGTGTAAAAACAAAAGTACTCAAAATTACATGAATTTTTTTTTTTGTCTCACAAAGATGTACAGTTTACAGACATTGGGTTATCTTGTTTTGTGAATTTGATTAAATTTTTTTCCAATGCAGTAGGAAATTGAAACACAATGTGGTTTGGGGAATTGGTCAAATCAGTATGTTCTTCACTACATTTGCAATTTGGCATGGGGTTTTTTTTTCATATTTTCTTCTGTGTTTTCTGGATTTATCTTATGTGCAGTGAAGGAAATGTAAGATGTATATTTTCTTCAGAAAAATGATGGCATCTGAATAGAGCAGAAACAAAAATCTCATCTGCTGTGAGAGTTTAATTCATTGGCAGACATGCAAATTAGTTTTGGCAGATTCCAAGTGTATCTTCAGAAAACTGGTAGAAGCTTGCTGCTGCTAATGCTGGTTGTACCGTGGTTTTGGTGATGTGATTTTCTGATACTTCTGGGTTTTAAGCATACCTACAGCTCTCTTGCTCCGTTCCTGTCAGTGAGTGAAGCAACAGATATGTAGAAACACTGATTGAAATATAATCTTTTGCTCAGGTTCACTTTCTGTTTCAAAGAGAAATTATTTTGGCTCTAACTAATTTAATTTAAAATATTTGGAAGACAGTTTACTTAAAGTTAAATGGTTTGCAGAAATGCAGAATCCCCTTTTTTCTTGTGTAACCCCTGGCCTGGACATTTTATGATTTCAAGAACTTGTCTGTTGCTCTTCTTAATCTTTAACCAGGATGGCTGGCTCTTTTTCTGTGTAATAGAGAAATGGTGTGTGTACATTTCTGTGTTTCTTTTTTTTTCTTTTTTTTTTTTTAATTTTTTCTGACATGAAAAAATTGCTGAAGATGGTAAAAATTTGAACCTTTATGTTTGGAGTATATCCTTTCACATAATTCTTTTGCACTGGGAAGATGTATGATTCCCAGGAAAGGAAAAAGACTGGATGAGGAGACCGAAAAAGAGCTTTCCTCAAGAAGGGGGAGCCATGGAAGGATCCACTGCTGGTCTCCAGAGCAGAGATGCACATTCTCCCAAAGGACAAAAGAAAGGCAGATCTTTTGGAATGCGGATATTAAGTCCTAATACTCGGTAAAAGAGGGAAAGGAATAACATCAAAATGTATTTTATATGATTGTTTTCCAGAATGGGTATGTTTATTCAGATGTGCCTACAGATTTCTTAATATAGAAATTTTAAAAAGTAGAGATGTGGTTTCTCAGAGATGGCTATTGACAATAGAGCTTTTTAATTTAAAGATGTTACTAAAAGGAAGTTAGTGATCTATACCTTGTAGATGTACAAGTGCTTTGCTAATCAAAGAAGGATGTATTGAACAATAAACTTGCCAGGTGTCTTTGCATTGTGGTGTTCTTACCTTATTTTTTAGCCTCAGGATGGTTCTTCTCCAATTCTGTGTTTTTCCCAGAATGTCCCAAACCAATGTTTGACCTCCTCTGTGCTGTTGCAGTGCAAATAACTGCTGTCAGTCTTTCTGTTCCACTGGAAAAGTGCGTGCTTTAGAGTCTGGGTGTACTTTGTCGTAGAACTGCCTAATACACATTCAAAGAAGTACTACCTAGATACACTCAGGAAATTTTTAGCACTTACTGTCCAGAAACAATAAAATAAGAGCTGACTTATGCCAGGTGTTGGAAAAAATCTTACTGTTGCTTCTGATTGTATGAATTAAGGATAATATCGTTTCTTCCATTTGAACCCCTGTTGATGAACTCTAAAATAAAGGGAAAGTTTGCTACTTTGCCTAAAATAGGAAATTAGATGTTACTACACTGGACTGCACAGTGTCCTCCAATATTGGTTTGCATGTTTCTTCTCACACTGCCAATACAAAAGGAGCTTTAGCAATAGAAATGTTGAATTCTGACATTGTAGTTGATAAAAAAGATCTTAAGGAGAGCCTGTTGAGGCTTTGGTTTGTCCCAACAAAAGACCAAGTAGGATATTGATAACTTAAGCATTAAATGAGTAGATTTGTCTGACTGGAGTAGAGGTCTTTGGAAAAAAAATGCTCTAGTTTAATTTGATAATTGTGTGCCAAAACCCTTTCTTTCTAAAGCTGCTTTGTTTGGAAGCTTCACTTGGGGTGTATATGCACTCATGTATATGTATGTGCACACATTTTTTATATATGTGTTCATAGGTTATATACTTGTCATATGCATATGTGACGTGATGAGGTTAGAAGAAATGGGTCCTAAGCAGCTGGATAAACAAAACTTCTTGCATTGTTTGTAAATGTAGGGAGAAGGCTTTTCGTGATAGAGGCATTGATCTCAAAAGTTGAAGAAACAGAATATAAATGCTTCATTTTTCTAATCCTGTGTCATCTCCCCTGTCGTGTTGTTGTAGTTGTGATGTCACTTATTGTCTTGTCATAATCATGATTGTGGAAAGATCTGGAGGCATGAAGAGGTATAATTACATGTTCATGCCTTTGGTCCTAGTTTTTGCTGATAAGGATTGCATCTTAAGTGAAGGTTGTTTATGCTGATTTAAGCTAGACTCTGATTGGACTCACCTAAAACTATTGCAATCTAAATTGACCCATATCATACCTAGTGCTGTATTTACCAATGATAGTAATGCAGAAAATTTCTTTGGCAGATTTTTTTTTTTTTTCTGGAACTTGAAAATAAAGCATTAACTTGCTGCTTTGCAGTGTTTCCCAAAAAGGGGATTTTTATGTAATGTTTTCTTGCAAATATAGCTGGTCAAAATTTTTTGGAAGCCCCAGCATATAGCTTGGTCTGCATTCTTGGTCTCAGTTCTTGACATTTATTTTTGCATTGCCTCTTAGAGTACAGATGCGTGGTTTTGAAAGAATAATCTTCCCTCTGGTTTAGAGCACTGATTGGTATAAGGGAGTGTCAAACTTCAGACTTGAGAAAGAGTAGTACTGGAAATTTTACCTGTTTCTGGGTCTGGTGGTGTGTTATTTTTTTGTGGGTTTTTTTGATTGCGTTTGTTCGTTTTTGTTGGGTTTTCTCCTCAGACTATTGAATCAGCATTAAAACTACATTTAGGAGACTTAATGGACTTGTATGTTTAATGTCAGCTTCTTCTGCTCATTTGAAGCAGCCACTTTCTCTTTTTTGCTATATACCTCCTACAATAAAATTTTACCTTTGATATTTAACACTTGAAACCTTCTCTACAACAGTTTGATTGATACCTCCTGCCAAGTTGTAAGAGAATCTGAGATAGCGTTAGGGGTCTTGAAGTAATTCCTGCATGAGAAAGTTTGGATCCCTTGTTTCAGGCAACCTTTATGTTGTAGTTACATGTGCGTTACAGTGATGTTCTGGAGTGGGAGTGTTTGGAGGCCTGTGGTGTCTGGTTAGACCACCTGGTATGGGGCAGCTTTCAGGCAGATGAGCCTCTCAGTCACCAGATGAAGGCTTTTTGAAAGCTGTTCTCTGTCTTCCCCCCTTCATTCCGGTTACCAAGTTGGTCTAATAAGATGCTACACTTGCCAAAGGTGTTAAATTTCCTTACCTCATTTAAGGAAATGTGCTGTTTTAGTGTGGACTTGTTTGTCTTGAAAGAGAGAAAAGTTGTAATGGCTTTAGTGTGGGAGTTGTTTGTGTAGTGAGGAGCTGGGTGCTGTAGGTAGCTGTTTTACAGCTGGCTTGTCACACGTGGTTAGCAGTGAAAAGGAGAGAAAAGTCCTAAGTTTGCAGAGCCAATCACTGCTGTGTGCCAACAAACTCCCTGATGTTTATTTAAAGGGCAACCTGCTCCTAGTGATTAGAAAGAACCTCTTAAAAAGAATCAAACTCTGCACTGCTTTGAAACATTCTTTTATGTCTAACATTTCTATCTTAGCTTTATTTTGCTACTTAAAAAATGGAAATGTTTTTGGACTATTGGGATCCAAAAAAGCAAGATAAAATTTTAAATTTGGCAGGGAGACAACTTTTCAACCCTTTCAAATTGAGGATCTGAGTATTTTAAGTACTTAGGAAAGTGCGTTTATGAATTTACAAGCAGATTATGTAATCTTTTTTTAAAAGAAATCTACTATTTCCTTTTTTTTATTACATGCACTTTGTTTCTGTGTAAATACTTAATTCTTTGTGCAAAGGAGTGTTTCTAGGCATTTTTTAATTCCCTTGATGTCAGTGCCAGTTTCTTTTGGTTTAAAATGTTTTCCAAACTGAGTTCAGGTTGTGGAGGAGAACATGTTCAAAATGAAGTTTGAGTTTTCATTGGTTCAGCATGTGTCAGTGCATAGTGTGAAGTTTATACTTTAAAGTATATACTTTAAAGACTGTGTCTATTAAAGTTTTCTTCTCTGAAAGAGTTGCTATGATCTCCTCATTTAAGGATTCCTTAGACTGAAAAATTAGGTGTTGCACTCATTTCCCTCTGTCAGAAAAATTCTGAATATTGAAACTTGCTCCCTGCCTGTCACATTTTCGTAACATTCTCGAGTGAGTCTTTTTGTGGGGGAGGTATGCTCAGTTGTACTTATCAAACCTTGTTAGAGATGTAGTTCATTTATTTTGCTGTAGTGGAATTGAAAGTATACCTACAGGTAGAATGTGATCTGTGGTCCATTTACAAGAAGTTATGTGAAAGGAGTGTAATTTTATTTTTAGGTCCTAGAATAAGATGTTGAGTCAACCTTTGAAAACTTTTTTAATGGTTAAATTAATTTATAATTAATATTTTGTTTCCTATTTTTTGATACTGAATCTGAAATATCCTCTGTTGAAGGGTCTTGCTATTTCTTTCATTTATTTATACCTTTTTACTGAGGTCATTCTTTTCCTGCACATTTGTAGTTTAGGGATGGTAATGCAAACCTAATAGTGATGTATTTCAATACAGAATTCCTCCTGATAGAGAACAAAAGTATTTAACTACTTTAATGCTGGTGTTATGTGGCACAAGGGAAGAATAATAATTATTCAGAGGAACCTGCAAATGTTTTTTGCCAAGAAACAGTAATTTCTGAAGCTGTTCGTCATCCTTGTAAACTTAAGTTAGGGGAGATCCTAACGTGGGATTTTTGTCATTATGTGCTAACGTAGGGTTTCACTTTTTGCAGTCTTGCAAAAGGACGTAGCCATGGCCACAGAAATTGGCTCCCCGCCCCGCTTTTTCCACATGCCGAGGTTTCAGCACCAGGCGCCTCGGCAGCTGTTCTACAAAAGGCCCGACTTCGCACAGCAGCAAGCGATGCAGCAGCTCACCTTCGATGGGAAGCGGATGAGAAAAGCTGTCAACAGAAAGACCATAGACTACAACCCCTCTGTAATTAAATATTTGGAGGTTAGTAAATTAATTTTCTGATTTTTGTTTGAAAACCTTTTTTTTCTTCCTGAAATTTGGGGTTGTGCTTCTTGGTTTCCATAAAGCAGTCTGGAATACTGGGAGATCTACTGCTGCGTTTCCAACCAAACTTAAAAATGCTCATAAATTTGGTATATTGTGAATAAAAAGGGGAGGTTGAGCGTTGGTAATAAAACTGAATGTTTTGTGTATTTTGTGTAAATATCAACTTTTGCATTTTGTGTTGAAATTCCAAGTTGGTGTGCAGTTGAATATCTTGTGTAATGTTCTGACTTTTCATAAAAACTCATTACAAAGTAGTTGTTCTTATTTTTGTTTTGAAATAGAAATTTCCCAAAATGGAAGATGAAACATTATCCCTTCCCCTCTGAAATCAGGGCACTAAAAATATTTTCTCATCATTTTACTAAATAGCTCTACAGCTTGCAGTGTGGTTCTGAAAGTCCCTTTCTATACAAATTATAAGTTAAGTTAATAAATAGAGAAAAACAGAACATATAAGTTTTATTGAAGAAATGTTCCTGTAAAAATACTTATTTAGTTTAACCTGATGGGATGGCATTACTTTCCTAAGAAATATAATTTTCTCATCCAAGATTTACTCTTATGAGTACTGGATGTTAGCCTAGAAGAAACAGAATGAAATCTAAATACTGCTATTGTTGCAGCTGCAGCAGCAACATTGCAAAAATATGGTGAAATTAATTCCATATGCTATGGCCAGTGAATGATTATACATTGTAGGTGTTAACAGTTAGAAGGTTTTCTTAATAACTGATCTGTTATCTTCTAAGATCTCTTTGAATATCAAACAGTTTAAACATATTCTTATGTTTTAGGAATGCCCCAAAAGAGATTCTATTAGTAGTGGACTATTTAAAAAAAAAAAAAANTAGAAGGGGTTAATAAAAAAAAAAAAAAAAAAAAAAAAACAACCAGTTTTAGAAGTCCAGGACCTTTTTACTGTGGCAGAAATAAGCACCCTCAAAATTCTGTTCATTAAAACAGTAACAACATACAAACAATAAATCAGATCTCTGTTTGCTGGCTTCAGTACAACTGATTTAATTAAATGTCTGTTAAAAAAAAAACCAAAACAAGAAAAATGTGTAATTTGCTCTTGGCTTAAGAAGTTGTAACAAACTGTACTGATGTATGCTGGGAATATTTTACCTAGAATTGTAACTTGTTTCCAATACGTGCACAGATCCAAATTGGTAGGATCTGTGGCACAAAGCTGAAACAATTAATTTCTTTCTAAATTCATGAGAAATGTTTTTTAAAAGGTTTTGTTGGCCAGCTCACAAAATTTAACTAATTGAAGACATTGTTATCCTATGATCTTCTAAGTTTCATCCATTTGCATGTGTTGTCTTTACGTTGCCCTGCAGAAGGTTCCTTTGTAGCTCGTGTGGATTTCGTGTGCACTTCAGCAGCACAGCTGCTGATGGTGTAAATCCTTGTCCTGAATATAAAGCTCTGACACTGGGCAGCAATGTACCACTGTCTGTGCCACAGTAATGTGCCTTGTTACATAGGACTGCTGCTTTCCTGCTGCTAAGCTTCAGTTTTAAAAGAGTTGCTTTAATCTGATGAAATGAACACTTTAAACATTCCTGACTCCTTTGGAGTATAAATTCCACGTGTTCCTTTTCCTGAGTCCAAAGTCTTAACAGAGTTAATTCTAAAATCCTTGGAGCACTTTGGAATTTCCCAAACAGGATCTCCATGTATTTGTGATTTTGTATTATTTAACAGTGTAGTACACTATTGCGAACCAGGAGTTGTTCTCTTCTTTCCAGAATAGAGTATGGCAGAGAGACCAACGAGATATGCGAGCGATCCAGCCCGATGCAGGATATTATAATGATGTAAGTAAAATTTTCCTATTCACTGGTGAAGTTCTGCAGATGAAAATTATCCAGAAAATAGGAAGGATTGTGCATTCCAGCTGAGGTTTTTTGTGTGTGCAAAAAGCCTTAAAGCTGTGAAGGGTCTCTTCACTCTGCGTTATTTTGGTCTGTTGGAATCCATGTCCGTGAAGGGACCATAAATTGGACAGGCTTTTAATTTCCGTGCGTAAGAACTCTCACAGTGCACTGAGGTTTGCAAAGCTGCTCTGGAAGACGCCATTTCTGGATGAGTTGTTAAATCATGCAGACAAGTTCTACCAACTTAGTTCTGGTAGTCCCTGCAAATTACAATCTTTCTTTTCTGGAAATGGGTGTTTAGAATGTATGCTTTTCTTGAATTTTTTGGTTGAAATGTCATTAGTAAATCTTTTCTTCCTTCTTTTACAGTTGGTCCCTCCAATAGGAATGCTGAACAACCCTATGAATGCTGTGACGACAAAATTTGTTCGGACATCTACTAATAAAGTAAAATGCCCAGTGTTTGTTGTCAGGGTGAGTACAGTGTTGGAATTACTTAGTTGTATTGTCTTAATTTAAATTAGACTGATTCTTAACTGAATAAAGAAATAAGATGACAGTTAAAGCATCTTCAAATAAAACTAGCATGTGGAGTGTACAGACTACTTCTGTGTCCAGTCTTTCTGTGGAGGGTTTTAGGAAAATAAATGGTAAGGTCTGAGTACACAAGAGTACTTACTCTCAGAGTTTGAGGTGCAATTCCTACTTTCCTCATATTTCAGAGAGCTGACGACTCAAAAGAAGGAAAATTTGGTCTCTGTGCTGTTTGAGTCTCACAGCAGCTTTTAAGAACTTTTTCATGATGTCAGAAGTATTGTTTTGTATGGATATTGTGTGCTAGAAATGTGTTGGTGTCAAGAAGCTGTTTCTCCTCTACAACTAGAGTTTTTCACTGTTTTTACACTGGGCTTTGTCCTGTTGTTACAAAAGTCAAAGGACTTCTGGCACAGTTGTGCATTTTTGCCTTCTCATATCCTCTAGAAAGTCATTTAGTTACTTCCCTTTCCACAGAGTCCCTGAAGAAGCTCATGATTTGTTTGGAGAATTGTGAAGAAATATTTGAATGTCATATTTGCACAGTTTAGTTAAATGTTTCTTTTGCAGTGGACTCCTGAGGGGAGACGCTTGGTCACTGGTGCATCTAGTGGGGAGTTCACTTTATGGAATGGATTGACTTTCAATTTTGAAACAATATTGCAGGTAAAGTAATCTTTCAAGATTTCTGTATATTTCCTTGAAGTCTTGGAGCATGTTTTAGGAATACATCTTCACCCTGTTCATCATGGGTCTGTGGTCTGAGTGGTAATGGGAGCCTTAGAGGTCTTTTATTCTGCTCTGATCCCATGTCAGGCTATGGCTACAGGCAATTCACTTAATGCTTCTCATTCCATCTCCATCTGCTATATTAACTGTTCTCAAGAATGTACTATGAATATTTGTAAGAATAAAGAAACGCTTTGGAAACAAAGTGCAAATACTCTTATTATTTAGAAGACCATTGTATACAGAGTAAGGGATTTTTTTTCTCCCCCATCATCTTGAATCTAATTAGATCATCATTGTTCTCATTTCCTCATGGCAGCTGTTAAGTTGGAACTTTAGTAACTTCAGTGTTTGTGTGGATCAGACAGTATTTGAATGTGTTTGCTAGAAGTTCTGTTTCTGAATTTGCAGGCTCACGACAGCCCTGTAAGGGCTATGACTTGGTCACACAATGATATGTGGATGCTGACAGCAGACCACGGGGGATATGTGAAATACTGGCAGTCCAACATGAACAACGTCAAGATGTTCCAGGCACATAAGGAGGCGATTAGAGAGGCCAGGTTTATACACAATATACCATTTTCTGTAGTACCTATTGCCATGATTAGACTGTTCTCTAAGTGTATTCTGGGTGCAGAAATGCATGGGTTCTGTCAGATTCTGGGAAACTTCCTGCACCACATAAACACAGTATTTCCTCTTGTTTCCACATTCTCACCGTTTTGCTGGCACCTTTCTGAATTAGTATTGTCCCAGTATCCGCCTCTGCAATATGTTAGAGATGTATTTGTCTGCCGCATTTTGCACTGGTATTCTTTTCATTTTTATATGGTGACGATGTGTATCAGTTATTCCTTTTTATACGCACTGTGTAAGACAACAATTTCATACCAAATAAAGAATTCAGTCTTTAATAATCTAACTGAATAAAATATACAGCCTTCAGAAATAAAACACCTGCATAGTTCTCACAAAATAATAAAACACTAAATAAAGTGAAGAACTGCTTGGCTTGGTGAAGCCAAGACTTCCAGTAATACTAAATACCCACACAGACTGCCACATACAGAAGTCTAATGTTAATACTGAATGGGTTCTTCAAGCTTGAAACTGTAAGAAAGCCATTGAAAAGAAGATTGTAGGATATTCTCTTGGGTTCAGTGTTGATGCCTCAGTTGTACAAATGTCTATATAAAAGCCGAATCTAAAGTGATACTTATCAGTAAGATGTAAATGAAGGGTATTTCTAGAGCAAACCTGCATATAATTCTTAGTGAATGTTTTTAAAGTGAGCCTGAAGAGAAGCTGCAGATCCCAAATGATGCTAAAACAGTGTTTCTTTGGGTTCAGGTGCTGGCCCTTGGTGATAAAGGTTCACTGCCACAAACTCACTTTCCACTAAAGTCACCATTTTTCTTGGTAGGGTGCAGCATTTTCTGCCAGAAATTGGTTATGAGAAGTGCTTACTTTGGATTCAGTTACTGTCTGACTATCATGGTCATGCACTGAATTTCTCTATTACTATAGGCACTTTCTTGACCATAAAGATCTAGGATTTCACAAGGGCTTCCTCGTGGTCTTTTCACTGCACCAGAAAGAAAGTTGAGTTGCCTGTCAGTTGTTGGAGATGTTCTGGCCCTATTCACATGGTTAAATAACTCCTTGCTTTTCCAGTGACTTTCATCAATCAATGTTAACTGCTGAATCTGGAAGCTGCATATGTGTCTGTAGGATTCTTTTCATGTTTTTGGTGGGGTGTAATAAGAGGGAGTGTTTCCAAATTGCTCTTATAAGTGGTATGTTTGTTTTATTTAGTTGTTCTTTTTCAACAGTTAAACCAAGTAGCGTTTTCCTGTAACCAACTTTCCCTTATTTTTTGCTTCTCTGCTGCAAAGCACCTGTGGCTGAAGAGGAGTTTTTTCCTAAGAACTGTTCTCCTGTGCTTCTACACAGTGTCACTTTCTTATGCTATTACCAAACATGAAAATCTAGGGTGACAGTTAGCAAATCATATTGATGTTGCTTCTCATCCTGCAGAGAAGGCACTACTGTGTGCAGTCTCAGATAGGAAGGTGCTAAGAATAAATGACAGATTTTTTCCTCATTTGACAGGGGACCGCAATGCAATAGTAATCCTATGCTAAATTCATGTCTTGTGATGAAGTGCCGTTTGGCAGGCACTGTATTCACTTAGAAGTGCCTATGTTCAAATGCCTCCTTCAGTGTATAACACATTACAGTATGATTTTGCCCTGTCTGAGAAGCATAGATAATCTGTTAAATGCTGACTTCTTTCCCCTGCTGTGTGTCTTCATGTAACAGTTTCTCACCCACGGATAATAAATTTGCTACATGCTCTGACGACGGCACTGTTAGAATCTGGGACTTTCTACGTTGCCATGAGGAGAGAATTCTTCGAGGTATGTGTACCAAAAGTACTGATTGGGGTATTTCAAGAGGGGGAAAAACCTTTTTTTTTAAACTAGGTGTTCACAATACAGAAGTTACCAGCTTGTCTACAATTTTTGTCTTAAATGCTCCAAACAAGTTTTTGTTTGGCTGCTGCTATAGGTGCCTTATATTCAGAGAGGCTGCAGTTCACAATGGCATTACACTGTTTATTCTCAACTTAAGCTCTAAACAATGGGAGTGGATAGAAGGACATTTTACTGCTCCTAATTTGGTAGAAACAGCTGTTTCTGGATCAGGAATACATTTATCTTTCTCCAAAGATTAATCTTTGTGACCACTGTTATTTCAGAACATGCATCTTCATGCAGAGGATTTCATTCTTTTCACAGACATGCCTTCCATTCTGATTTTTTTCAGAGGCAAGGTAGTTACTTCTCATTCCTTAAGAGGAAGAGAGTATTTAAGTAGAGAAAACAGATAAGTTTTGACCACATAATTTGTAGAACAGGCAAGTAGTCCTAACTTTGGTTAAAGTTTTCTATCCGGCATCTACATGCACTAAATTCTGGTTCCTTTCCACTGGCCTTCTTGAGCCTTTCTCCTTCTCTTGCTGCAATCCTAATGAGCAATAACAGTAGCTTCTGACGGCTGTTCCTTTTTTGCAGAGATGTCCAAGGTACATAATTCAATTAGAGAATGTTTTAAAAGGCCGCTATGAGACTGGGGGTTGTAGATTTGCAGATAATCTGCAAAGAAGGTATGTAATAAAAACATGGGCTTTCAGTTCTAGGTGTGTGAGCTTGTTCGGTGCTTTCCTAAATTAAGGATTTTTTTTTTAAATTGTGCCTCCAACTTGGACCTGCATTCCATATTTTATGAAGTAGAGCTCTCCCTGTTTCTTTTGACTCATAAGCTCTCGTTTCACAAGCATGTTAATTTTAAACACCACTACTTTGCAAACACTGAGCTTCAGCATTATTGCAGTGATGATATTTTAACAGCTTGTGACCATAGACATTATGGTAGATGTGTTCTTTCCAGGACCTGGCGAACAAATCTCTGGGTTCTATCATTTACACCTGTTACTCTGGAAGGCCTCAGACAGGTTTGGGGCTGTTTTGCTTGGTGCTTTACAAAGAAATCATTCTGCACTTAACATATTCTGTACCCTCCTCCAGGTATGTACTAACCATGTGGAGGAAATAGGGATTGTCTCCGTGCAGAGTTGTCAAGGTTATAAAAATCCCTCCACTTCTACATTCTTTCAACATTCCGTGTAAAGTAGAAGAAGAAAAGCATTTAATTTAGGCTCTAGAGAACAGAATTTGCACTACATTTTCTTCTGTTACCTTGTATATTTTAACATCATGATTGTGACCTCAGAATTATTCTATGGTTTCTTACTGTTTATACATCTCAATATTCAGTTTTTAGTTTGCACAGTAGTTCTATAAAGAATATATTTGCTGCTTATATCATCTGCCCACAATACACTTCACCTTTTGTGGAAATTGGAAGTGGTCCGAAAACTTTACATCTTTGGATAAAATTGAACAGGAAAGATTATTCCTTGTTTTTACTGTCAGATAAGCAAAAGAAACACCAAACCCCAAAGCCCCAGCCTAAGCGCAAAGAACACCAGCAAAAAAACCCCCACAACAAAGCAAAATAAACCTCTGATTGTTGGGAGGATGTCTCTGCAAACATGCAGGTTTGATAGGGCTTTGGTCTCTAGGACTGGTTTTAAATGTGATCAAGAGACCATCTTTAAGTAATTCAAGTCAATTATCTTGGAAGAACTTGTGGGTGGGGGAAATAGCGTTGAGTGTCAGTTACTTGCTTCCTCACAGCCCAGGTACTGCCTGTCTTTTCTCTTGAGGTAGAGATGCTGTGGTCCTGATTTTGTCCCATTTGCTTTTGTCTGTGAGTTTCTGTCATGGTACTGTCTTGATGATGATCATGAGTGCAGCTTAGTGCGCTTACTAATCTACACAGGAACTTCGCTGATGTTAAAAAAAAAAAGTTCTTTTTAAAATGAGACATGGAAAACAGGCTGTAGTGTAGCAGTTCCTCTGTTCCTCTGAAAGGCATTTCCAATAAAACACCCTCAGGTCTTTTGTCTAAACTGTTGCAATGAAGTTTATGCCAGGAACATTTCTGTATGAGCATATACATGGATGACTTTTAATAATGCTAAAAACATCTAGTGAAAAACCATGTACAGTAAAACCTTTATGTCCCTTTATTTACATGAGAAATTAATGCTGTTGCTGATTTTTACTGGTGGCAGTGACATACTCGGTAATGTGTCTGTGCTGATGTATTCCTTAGAATATTTGGGTAAATCATTAATAAACACACAGTGCCTTAATTATTCCCAGCATGACATCATGGGCTAGGAGGCTACAAAGAGTTTCTGGATTTCTCAGTTCCCCTGTTCTTCCTTCTCCTTCCTTTCATGGTCACCCAGAATCCAGTAGAAATGAGTGCTTGGGAGGACTGTAATGTTTTCATTTTGAAGTGTAGATGAGCTCTGTGTTTCCAGGATATCAAAGTTTGTATGCCTTATATAGGTCTTTTGGGGAGGATGATTGCACCCATGCTCTAAAGGGTGATAACTCATGCTTTTTTTCTATTTTCTATCTTGAAAATAGGGTAATAAACTAAATCATCTTTCAGCCAGTGTGGTACACTTGACAAAAGATTTGTCTTATCCTAATTTGAACAATTAAAAGCAATTGAGATTTCATTGCGTTCTGCCTGGATTTGAAATGCGCAGTTTGTAACAACATCTAATTTTTAACACTGTCACCCACAAAGTAAAATGTGTGTTCGTGCCTGCAGAAGTCACAGCAGTTGTGGTAAACAGACTTTCATCTGCTCGCAGGTTCTGAAAAAGTGTCTCCACATCTACTAATATGGAAATAACTGAAGAATTTATTCCTTCCTTCTACTCCATTCCTTGATCTTTATTGTCAAATAACGTACCATGAAGTCTCCTAAGCTCTTTAAATCTGTTGTGTGGTTTGTATTCTCTGCACTTTCCACCTGAAAGGGAATGATCTCATCAGAGTTTTTTTTCCTCAGTCAAATAGCAAAACCTGTACTTAATCCAGACATGAGTTCCATAGGTAAAAGGAACCTGAGGAGCAGAACTGCATCTTCAGCTGTGTTCCTCATTTTTAAACATGCATTATTAGCTAGCTCTTAGCCTTGAAACAAGGAACTTCTAGAACTGTTTCCTTTTCTTGGAATACAGTTGAACTCTACATTGGATAATTTAAAAGAAAAAAATCCTAACATTGCTGTTTCCATCTTTATTACCTTTATGTGACATTTTTCTTCTGTTTTTCTTGTCTCAGCAAAGAAAGAAAACTGCAAATTCCAGAAATGTGTGTATATCAATATCATGTTTCTTGTAAGGAGACCTGCTGTTTAAACCTTAATCCTTGTGGGGATTGCTTCTTTGGACTGTTAGGATACCAGGTGTATTTGAAACGTCTTTTAGTCTGCTGATGCATCCCTACATGAATATTAGAAGGTTTTTCCTCAGAACAGAAGCTCAGAATGAGATGAGACCTGGCCGATAGTGGCGCCAACCGTATCATTCTAGAGAAGGGAAGTCCTTGAATTTTTGAACACTGTGCTATAAAAAGATGAACTGTTTTGGAATGCTGGTATTGGACCAGTTCAGTCTCCTCTTTGTTGGTGGGTTTTTTTTGTTTGCCAGCTTATGTTTAGGTCTCTAATCTTTGTTAATCTTTGTTGCCAAAGCCAAACTGGGGTTGGGGAGAGAGGCGTTGCAGCTAAATCAGTTGAGGAACAGCTGCTAATGGCTGTGCTTTTCATCTGCATTAGGCACAAGAAGTGTTAAGGAATTTATGTTAATACTGAATCTGAGAGAGGCTTTCTCTCTACACAAACAGTTCGGATCACTTGCACAGTCTGTGACACAAGAGCCCTGTTGTTCTGCTGCGCGTGCTATGCCCGTGATCCTGATGTTGCTCCTTTGATTTTTTTGTGCATGGTGGGCTCTTCATAGTTTTGTTCACTTTTCTCATCTCATTAGGAAACGTCTCTGCCTTTGTGAGATTAAAATACTGTATACAATTTCCTGCTTCGTAAATGGAAGTTATCAGACAACATATATTTCCATAGCATCTCTCTCTACACTTTGTTCAGAGTTAAGTAGCACCACGGACTTGGAGTGTGATACTTACACCCTCTCCTGAGCTTGTAGATGATCTCAGTCATTGCTGCTCGTTAGGATGGTGAGTGTAACCTACATTAGATGGGAAGAATCCCATCTCTTGCTTGAGGCTACTGAAAAATGTTCAGGTGTCATCTGATAACCCAGCGTTATTCCCAATAGTGACTTCCAAGGCTACAGCGCATTGGTTTTCTCTGGTAGGCTTTATATATTATTTATTATTTATTATTATATATTATAGGTAGGCTTTATATAAATATCCACTTCTATATGTGTTAAAAGTAGAAATCCTTCTAAGAGTTGAGAAACTACCTGCTATATTGACTTACATCAGCTTTCTATTTGTGAAGTATTCTGGATTGGACAGAAATTTGGGGTTGATCCACTAAGTTGAGGTGCTTGGTTTCTGTGATTAAAAGATGGCGATAAGGTGATAGCTTCAGGCTTTTGTTCTGCTTCCTAAAACAATTCCAGGAGAATTAGAGGATATTGAAGACTGCTCTTGGACCTGGTTGCACCTGATACACCTAAAAATTGTAGTTCAGTTGTGAGTAGCATTAAAGTACAGCATGCTAAGTCTTAGAGTTCTGATTCTTATCTAGATGCAGTGTTTTGAAAATCCTGAAAATTTAATAGGAAATGCATAGAATTCTCAAAGGATGGGTAAAAGAGATCATGAGACATGAGCCACAGCAATGTGCTATAAAAAAAGTTATACTCCACACTTCTGTCAAGGCTTTTCAGGAGACAGGAATGAGGAGACACTGTGCAAGGAGATTATTTCAGATGCAACTTTGAAATATTTTCATCCCTTAAAATTGTCCTGAAGCTGAAAGTTATATAATCACCCACATTGAGCCCAAGGGCAAATTTTACACTGATACTTGTAACCCATCTGTTCTGTTAAGCTTGGAGGAATACTGAGAAACACTAGCGTTTTCCAGGACAGCCAGCTCTCAGTGCTGCTGAAATACGGGATGGTTCCATAAGAAGTCCTCTGCAGCGTTAGGATTTCTTGCATCTGCTTCTTTTTCTGTGTCTGATGATTGTAAAGGGTAGGTAAATACTGAACTAGGTGAAACCATTTTACAAGTTGTTAGTTGTAAGTATTTGAGGGGTGAGAACTTTATTTCCATCTATTGTGACTTCACATAGAATTAAAAATAGTAGGGCACAATACTCTGTGTAGGGGTCAGGATCCACCTGCAGTGAGAGCCACTGGTGCATCTGTGAGCTTTGTCCTTCAGCCCTACTCATGATTGTGGAGGAAGAAAAACACTGTCTAAGCAGATTGCATTGATACTAATCATAAAAGCCTAAATTACAGAGGCATTTGATGCTAAGGTGATTCTAGTCTTCCTTTCTCAGCACAAGTGTGGGTGTCAAAAAGGAGGCAGGCTGGGTGCCTTTAAGGATAGTGGCCTCCTACTCACCAGTATTTCTCATAGCAAAAGTTCTCTATTAAAAAAAAATTATCTGGAATTAGCCTTAAGCCAGTTATGTTAGTAACTCATCTCTGATAAAGTCTTACGTGGATAAATACTCAGAATCGGACACTTCATTAATTAGATTTTTAATGGAGTCTTTTATCTGACATACCATTTCTTCAGAGTACATAGATAAAATAAAACTCTTTCAGGATAAGTGGTAGAAGTCTTAAATTTAAAAAGCCCCTACAGCTACTTACTGAAAATAATCCATGTCAGTCCTTAGAAACATTCCTTGCAGGCTTCTCTATGCCCCTTGTATGGGTTAAACAAAATGCTTTTTAAATTACTTAATATTTAATTACTTAATATCCTCTAGTTACTGTATGAAAAAACTAACAACAGCTCCTCATGTAAGGATTGAGAAAAGCTGGTGGCAGTGTGAGCGTGGAGATGAGAATGAGGTGTGGTGGAACTTAGCAAGTCACACTCTGGGCATTTTGTGAATAATTTGGGACAACCTCAGTCACCGGATCAGCCACAGAAAGAGGCAGGGGTGTTACAGCTTAGAGACACACGTGGACACAAGTGCACAGTGTAGAAGGTGCCGAGAATGCATATACACAAATCTGTGTAGTAATAGTACCCAAAATACGTTTTACATTTTGCGTTCTGCGTCTCATGAGTTGTAGACACTCAAATTGAGGAATTGGAGTAGAGTTAGGAACATGTTCTGTGTTTGTTCAGAAGATGAACATGGAGTGAGTCACAGAATACGTTGAGTTGGAAGAGACCCACAAGGATCATGGAGTCCAACTCCGTAGTCCTGGTCATTCCCACGAGTCACACCATGTGCCTGACAGTATTGGCCAAACCCTTCTTAAGCTCTGTCAGGCTTGGTGCTGTGACCACTTCCCTGGGAAGTCTGTTCCAGTGCCCAACCATACTCTGGGTGCAAAACTTTCTCCTGGTATCCTACATAAACCTCTCCTGACTCAGCTCTGGCCGTTCCTTGGGTCCTGTCGCTGGTGACGAGAGTGATGAAGAGATCAGAGGCTGCTGCTCTGCTTCCCCTCACAAGGAAGGCGTAGGCTGCAGTGAGGTCTCTCCTCAGTCTCCTCCAGGCTGAACAGATCAAATGACCTCAGCTGCTCCGTGTGTGATTGCTCCTCCAGACCTTTCACAATCCTCATGGCCTCCTTTGAACTCTGTCTAAAACTAAATGTCTTTCGAATCTTGTGGTGCCCAAACCTGTCCCCAAGACTTGAGATGAAGCTGCCGCAGAGCAGAACAGGACAATCCCTGCCTGGCCCATCTGGCAACGCTGGGCCTGATGCACCCTAGGCCGTGGCTGGCCCTCCTGACTGCCAGGGCACTGCTGCCTCCCATTCAGCTGGCCATCCATCAGGACCCCCGGGTCCCTTCCCACAGCTGCTCTCCAGCCTCTCATTCTCCAGTCCATACACACAGCCAGGGTTGACCCATCCCAGGTGCAGAATCCAGCACTTGCCCTTGGAAAAGCTCCTATGGTTGGTGATTGCCCAACTTAGTGCTATTTTAGTGAGTGAGGGATGCCAGCATTGTGACTGTAACTAGGAAAAGCTGTCTCTACCGCCTGATTAATATTCATTGTGTTGTTTAGTAGTCCTTGTGAAGCAATGTGGACTTTTTTTTTCTTCTTTTAAGTTTTGTCTGTTCCTAGCTCTAAACCGGAAGTATCTAAAGTTGCTCCTGAGATCTAAGGTTAGCTCTGGTTTACTTCAGTTGGGAATATAACCATGGCACATGTGTATGCTTCTGCAGAAATCAGTTGAGTAGATTACGCATGCAAGCGTGTACCCAAGACTTATTTTCAAAGTTCAGTGCCAGAACTTTCCAAGTGACTGATTCTCATCTCAGTGAAAATACAAATTTTCTTTTAGTTTTGCTACCCATAAGGCTTTTTGTTGAAAACAAATCACTTCTTAAGGGAAGACAGTTTGATTTTTGCTGTTGAAAGTATAAATGTGTCTTGCAGGTAAAATAACGGCATGAAATTTTATATATATTCATATCATTTTTATTTATAAAAGGAAAGATTTTAACGGGGTAATCTTTGTTAAATTGTAAAGTGTTAGGGCTGTTAAGTGTCTTAGCTTCAAAGAAGCACACCTGTAAGCGTGACAAGTAGAACTATGCAGGAGAAATCTAAAACTTCTCAAAATATATTTATCTTATAAAAGGTTTCACCGATAAAGTTTAACATTTCTTCTATCCCAGACAGTTTAGATTACTATTTATAATTATTAATACAGTGGAAGTACCTGATGTTTCTCGTTCTGCAAGACATTATTTTGATATATTACACAAGCCATCCAGTTCTGCCTTGCTGAACAGTTCAGTGCATGGGCATGCATATTTATTTTTTTATATACAATACTTTCGTAACATTTGTCATATTGTGTATGGTTGATTTTGTTCCAGTGGAGATATGTAGATAGGGCTATTCCAGATGTAACTACAGCCACAAAGAGAAGTAGTTGTATCATTTCATTTTAATTTGCTGGTGTAGACAAGAACTGCAAGTATTTTACACATATTGTCATTGAAGACAGAAGGTGATCTTTATCTGGTTTTGACCATTCATAGAAATTCTGTGTGAACGTTTTTTGCTCACCAAAATTAGTTTTTAAAGGGAACTCACTCACCTGAAAAATTGAAAGTTAATTCAAACAGGACTGGGACAGATGCTTCTACCAACTCACCAAGATCTTGGAGAGTAAACTTAAAATTTTCATTCAAAACAAGCTGAGGAATGTGTTACCTTAGCTGCTTAATATTGGGAAGAAAAATATCTTTTAGTGAAAAACAAACCCAGCTTTCTGGTGTGTGCTGGCAGATGAGTGTTTTCTACCATATGTACAATAGGTCTTTTTTTCTGCCTCTTTATGTAGAACAATGGAGCATGAAAATACTGTAAATATTGTATTGAAATCTTACATTTTAAACTCCATCACTTTTTTCAAAATTCCTCTAAAGAAGTCATAATAACCTTATAACTTAGTAGCTGTAATACTATTGTAATAACTAACTATTCTGGTTCTCAAAGAGTAAAATGATTTGATGAAAAAATCTAGCTCAGGATCCTGAGCAGCATATAGTGTTAGTAACATATTTTTCTATGCTGGGGAAATCAAGTCTAAATAATTACACAATGCTCCTACATTTGAACTTCTCTTTATAGCTGACTTCTTTCTCTCCTCTCCAGGATAGCCCTGTTTGGCTTAATTGTTTTCTCTTTGTTAAGGTTTAAGGAAGGAGTCCTCTGATCCACATTTACAATCCTCAGAATTTGAATAGCAAGACATTAACATTCATTCTTGCTTAACACAAAGCCTAGTGCTCCTTGAGATCAATTTTTCATCAAAGGTTGAGATTCTTTCTGGCTTTATAAATAATCACTACACTTAAGGATTAAGAAAATCTGAGTATCTTCTTCAGATTCAATGAAGAGCTGATATTCCACCCTACCCTTCAACTTTCTGTGGGAAGCACTTGTCCCGAGATGGATGATAGAGTAAAACATTTTCCTTTGAAAAGGCAATTTTCACAGTTTTTTAATATTTGGAGATATGTAGCACATATTGGTGTAGAGATGGTATTCACAGGTAAGTAATTTCCCACTTAAGTACAAGCTTAATGGGAATACCCAGAAGTTTAAGTGAGATCAGACTAATTTGATGTTCCACATGTGCTGCCGTTATAAAAATAAATAGTAAAGTTAAAAGTTCTAAAAAAGAAAATAGTTTATCTCCTTTTCTGATCCAGTGGAAAACACATTTAAAGGCCATTTTCACAGCAGAGATGATCTCATGTTCAGGGTCTTTTTTTTTCCCACTTGTTCTCTTACTAGGGCAGCAGAAGAGTGTGAGAGTTTTGCTTAATTCTAGGTGTTGTGCAGTCTCTGTCCTTGGAAGTTTTCAGACTAAACCTGGATTAACCCCTGAATAACCTGGTCTGACTTCATAGCTTTGAGCAGCAGACTGAACAAGAGACTTTTGAGGTTTCTTCCAGCTTGACTTACCCTGGGATCTTGCGGTACTGAACTATGCTGAATTCCCCTGTTTTGCCAAAGACAGTAAAAATCCTACTGATGTAATTTTTACTTACCTTCAGCTGTCCACTGGTGTGTATGACAGAAGGAACTGATCTCCAAAAGACAATAAAAAAGTTTTTTTTTTTTAAGTTCAGTTTTCTAGCAACTTTTAACATGCTTGAGAAAATACACCTTATTTGGATTGGAAAGGTTTCATGTTTAGTGGATTTTTTTTTTTAGAGTTTATAGATATTTGATCATTCCCTAGTGACTAACAGTATGTTAGACATAATAATACTGAAGGTTCAGAACTTCCTGGTGCAGCAACAAGCATTACAACTTAGTTGTAAATAAGGTGGAAGGTGTGATAGTGTGCTGGTGTGCTGCCAGCATCTTCTGCTGATTTTGTAGTAAGTGAGGTAAACCAATACCTGGAGATACACATACACTATATATATGTAATTGTTATGTTTGCAAATGTAATTTTCCCATAAACATCTGCAGTGGTCCCAGTGGCACATTTTATCACCTTAATACTCATTTGCTGCTTTCTTTCGTGGTTCAAAATAATGCAGTCTTCAAAGAGAGTGTGCAGGTTGTATTGTAAAGCTCTAAAGCCCATGCACAATTAAATTGAATGTGCTTTAAAAGAAAAAATAATAAAAGCGTGATTTATTTAGATGATTTACTCCTTGAAGAAGGGCAGCCTAGGTTTGTCTGTGTGCTCTTGAAGGTGGATTTCTCTAGATTCCATTTCTGGGTTCTCCAGAGATTCCATAAGTACATACTGTGTTTACAAAAATAAGCCTTTACATCCAGGTGAAAGAGGTGTTAGAGAATCTTTTTTCTTCTTTTGCTTTTAAGTAAGAACTGGTCTACAGAGTTTATTTAAATGTTCATTTCCACACCTGTTCCAGGTCTTGACTGACTTTAGTGTCTGAGCCAATATTATTTAATTTCTGAGTTTAGGCATGCTAACAGAAGACTGCACAATACTAAATACTGTTTTGAGACTGCAGTTTATCTTACAGTTTAAAAAGTAAATTTTAGAAGTTGTTTTGTCTTAAAACATGAAAAGTGGAGGCCAGATTTGTTTTGGTATTTTTACTACAACTGAGTTTGGAAAAGAGTAACCACAGATTTCAAAACTTGTAGACAAAATTCACCCATTTGAATTGTAATTAATCAAGAACAAGATACAGTTGCTGATGGAAAATACAATCTGGGCAGCTATAAAGCATATTTTTGTGTAGCCTAGGTACTTCCAGTTGTTACCGAGATGCCTCTGTTTTCTAAGGATTAACTAAGTCTACAGCTTGATGGAGTGCTGAGTGTTACTGCTTGCTTTTTGTGCCTGGTCAAGAAGAATCCTGCCTTTTCCTTGCCTGCCTTTTTTCTTATCCATGCATAATTCATTGGCAGAAATAGTGTTTTTAATTAGACCAGCTGATAGACTGAGAGACAGAGTAGGGTTTCGTTGTTTGGTTTTGCTTTTTCTTTTAAAGGCCACACCAGCCCTTCTTAAGGATGCAGAAACTTGCTCATTTTAGGTCAGCTGATCTAGTTGGATAATAAGGTGCCTTCTCCCTACAAATCTTGCTTTACGCCCTTAAATCTTCAAGCAGCAATGACTGTTTGTTGCTTCCCTAGCAGAAACTCGCCTGTTTAAAATGACTGTAAAATGTTTTCTCTCTTTAGCAATGCATACATTTTCAAAAGCATTATTCTCTTGTCTACTTTGCTAAATGTAGCTCTTAGCAATATTGATAATATTGTTGAGTATGGATTACTCTCGATTGTCATTCTCCTTTTGGAAGTCCCTGTTCTCCAGAGACTTACAAATGAGCGCATGGTATTAGAATTACAAATGTAAAAAGCGAAATTCAATGAGTTCTTTTATTACACTTAATTACTCTGCAATTATTTTTTTGAGTTCTTTGGGCAAAGGTAGGTTCTTTATTTCACACTGTTCCCAGTTTGTCAGGAATATCCTTTGCTTCTAAAAGAATGGAGGAAAAAAAAGCTCATTCCACTCACCTACACAAGCGTGTTAGAGGTGTCATTTCTGTGTAGGTATTGCATTTCCTGGCAGTTTTATTTTTCCTGGCAGGGCTTTTCTAAAAATACAGCAATTTTAGTACTTGTATGAAACTTTAGAATTCCTGTGTCACTTTATAAAACTGGAGCAGGGGGCTTTAAATAGCAGGTGCACTCCTGCCAGCCGTGTTTGTAGGGATGCAACCACCACTTCCTGGCTGGAAAACACATCCTGCTTGCTCAGAGGCTTTGCACATGCTGCCTGATGCTCTCCCACTGCCATTGTCTTTTCCCTGCATCACGGAATTCTTCAAGGATTATCCAGTCTTTCTCCCTAAGAGCACTTACTGCGGCAGTTTCACCATGAGGATGTCTGTTCCTAGTAAGTTTGGACAGAAATGCTGGCAGTTAAGCTGTGTTTTGTGCAGTTACATTATTTCCTGCAGAACTCTGTCATCTCAGGTATCATCACTTCCACAGGTGCAGCACAGCACAGTAATTCACTGAAATTCAAAGAAGGTTCTAAAGAATGGGCGTTTATTCCACAAAAGTGACTTGCTAGGTATAGCAGCAGTTGGTTTTAGCCTATTGCACAATATTTGTTTACCAAATTAATGACTTTTGTTCCAACAGAATGTTGGTATTTGAATCAGTTTTTTTTAAACTTTTTTGTAAGATGGAATAATTTACTTTGCAAATAAGTTTACTTACTTCAACTTATTTTGCAAGTAAGGAATAGCCATGAGACAATTTTCCTGAGAAATACTTAGCAGCAGCAGCTATCACAAGTATCTAACAAGCATAGTTCATTATTGGTATATGAAAGGGAACAACGTGGGGAACTTAGCATTGAATTTTACTTGAAGTGCCATATTAAAAATCATAGAAATTAATATTGCATTTATTAGACATGAAGAATATCAAAATGTTTTTCCTGAAGTGTCTACTCTTGCAGTCCTTGCATAGAAAGGAGGAAGTGAAAAGGTAATTAATTTTTCAGTTTGTTAACAGTCCCTGGCTCTTGGATGCCAGTTCCTGTGAACTGGACATCTGCAAGGCTGGGATGTTCAGGTGACACGTTCTGCTGACCAGATGTTTTGTGATAACTCTAGTTCCAGTCAGCCTGAATAAATTATCTGGTAGTGAAAAGTGATAAATTGCACTAATAATCCTGAAAATCTATCCCCCTCCAGAAAAGACATAGTTTTTCTTCATTCACGCAGTCATAGAAAAGTCTTCCTAAAACCACTTGGAAGATAAATCAGGCTATATAACTTTTATATAACAATAACTTTCGTAAAGGTTTACTCATTTGTACATGCTAGCAGGAATATTTTGCTGAGAGTGCATCTCACTGCACAACTAAATCCCCAGTGGTTTCTGTGAGAGGTGCATTCATTGATCCAAGGGCACAGCCTCTTGTGCTGTCTCGAGATCAAGGAGCTGCTGCTGCTGCTGGAGGGATCAAAGCCCAGTCTCCAGCAGGTGAAGAAGCTGTTCTAGAGCCAGGTGTTTCCCAGCCTGCTCACCAATGGAGTGTTTGTTCAGTACGGTCATGACACACTGACTTTTGTGAAACTGCATCTTGCTAGCAGCAGGTAATTCACACGGGAGTATGTATTCCAAAAACAGAGACCAACCTGATGAAGGTGTATTCTGTGTACTAAAACATTAACTGTATTTTATTTGCACTGAAAATAAACTGTTGACATGGGATTATACCTATTAAAGCTTCTTTTTTTTTTTTTTTTTTGCTAACGTTTTAAGGTGAAAAATGCACTTTGCTCCCCAATACAGGGTTGCTGTGTTAACAGAAATATTAAAAATCAAAATGTAAATTTGGCAGTACTGTTACCTTGCATCATTTTGCCAACAAATACATTTGGGTTTTTTCAGCTTCCTTAGTGGATCACTTCAGTAGCAATGACATGCTCTTACCTAGTCTTTCTCAAACAGAAATTATCCCATCTTCTCTCATGAAAGTCATCTTCGTTTGGTCTGTGCTTATGGGACTATATATGGAAATTTTTCTGTGCAAGTGAAAAGTTGAGTTTACTGCCTCCCCCAAAGTACTGATTCACTTAATCAGTAATTTTATTTTACAGAAGATTTCTAAAGTCCAGCTTTCTAGAAGATAAATCCTGCATTTTCACATTCCTCAGCTTAGCTACACACATCACAGACAGCACTGTAAAAGGTGTTGTGTTTGAAGAGCACAGATGAGTTCCACTCCAGGCCAGGAGAGCAGCCTTGTACTGGCAATGACCTCCCCTCATTTTTGTGCTTCACTTCCTTACTGTGTTCTGCCTGTCATTTCCCAAACGTGTGCCATTTTCCCACTTGCTTTTTAGCTGTCTCCTGTCTCTGGAGCTTCATCTGTGGACCCAGTTCGTTGTGGTTATGGGAACGAGCTTGTACGTTTCTGAGACTGGAAGGACATTTTGTATTTTCTTGGTGTGTGCAAGGTTAAAAATTTTAAAAGCTGCTACTGAAAGCACTGAGAGAAATCTAGAGATTCCTTAGGGAAAAGCTTCTTTCTGAATCACATCTTCCCGGTAAACACTCGTTATCTTTTGCCTTTAATTTTAAATTGATAATATCGTTGGTGCCTTCTTCTGGTGGTTTGAGCCACATTTTTACACAGATGCAGATGATTCAAAGTTTAGCAGGTATCTTTTGTTGTGCTGCTTTTGTGTAACAAATGCTCCAAAATCCAGGGGAAAAAAGCCCCATAGACAACTTGTTCATATTTTCAACTTGGATTTCCAGAATGGTGATAATTAAAATAAAATCTCTAGTATTAATATTACTGCTGTTGTGCTCATCCCGTATCAAACTGAGTTAAAATTCTGCAGGCAAGATCATTATTTCAGAAAAACTGAGAAGTTTCTTTTTTCTCAGTGTTGCTGAAGAGATGGTCAGACTGTTTTTTTGTTCTGTGTGCACTTACAAATAGATGGACGTTCTCTGTCTTGGATTCTTTGTCCATGTCATTTGACTTTTTATGTGTTCTCTAGAATTTGGGCTCTGTGTATTGTCTAGATTTTTTAATAAAATTTTTGGAAGGTTTTTTTTAAAGCTCTACAACAGAGTTAGTTCAGAAAGTACTTCAGACTAACTTATTTTTGCTCTGATTGTAAGATTTTTGACTAACAAAGTTTCTGTTTATCTAATTGGAAAATTTCATTTTGAAATATGAGACAATGTCTCTGGTGCTAACATGGAGGGGTATGCAATAACAGCCAGGGGCTGTTTGCTCCAGGTGTAGCTGTGGCCTTGGAATTGAATATTTTTCTGATTCTGTAGAATAATTTTCCTGTTCTAATCAACATTCTTTTCTGTGGAAGTTACGATTACTTCATGAGAACATAACACTGCAGTTACAGTTGCAGTAGGCTTTTAGGATTCTTTCCTGCCAAATTCTGCATCATTTCTTTATTTTATTTTGGGAATTTGTAACATGCTACTGGGAACATGTCCCTGTAGATCAAGTTCAGTTATAACCTGCATCACAGAGGGAAACGATATTCTTGTCTTGTCTGATGTTTTCACTCCTTTGAGGGTGGCAGTGAAAAAATCTAACCGGTAGTGATTTCCAGAAGCACGGGGTTCAAAGAGGTATTTAGTCCATTTGTAATGTGATGTGGTGGGATGTGTTTGATTCCTGTATCCTCTGTTCTGGTCTTGAAAGAACAGTCTCTTACGTTCTCATAGGAAACCTGTGTCACACCTATTGTTTTTTTTTTTTTTTTACGTTAAGAAGTAGTAGCAGCATTTTTTTTCCTGCACTTCAAAAATCACATCTCTCTTGTTTTGTTCACATTTGTGTGTGTCATTAATAAATGAGTTTGAGGACAGGATTTTCCATGAATTGTTGCCAGCACTTTTGCTTGGAAACCCACTTAAACTGGTGATGGGCACCATTGCCGTTCTTCTCATAAGCATAAATGTTATCTTTACATGTTCTCCATACTTTTCCCCCCTGGTTTTGATATATCTGAGTTACTTAAGTATTATTTGGATTGTTTTATCCCATTTCTTCCCATTGACATCTCTCCCTTTCTTTGTTAGGTTTTATTGCACAAAATCCCTGGTAAGTTTTGAACACCATATTTTTCCCTGTCTCTCCATTCAATCACATATGAAGAGCTTTATTTTGGATCCATTCATGTGCTTGTAGAATTTAAAATGTTACAGGGGAATGCACAGAATTTGAGAGCTTCACAGATATTTGTACAGCCATACTGCAAAACAGTTGTTTAATAAGGGACCTATTTTTAGAATTGAAACAAAAATAAAAAATATCTGCATTTCTCTACTTAATTAGGAACTCCAGTGTTATTTTTAAATCTGAAAGACAAAAAGGTTTTCTTAAATTTTAGAATTATTAGGTGGCAAGAAAGAGGGGACTGGGAGTGTGGTGGCGATATCAGAAAGTCAGGAAAATAAGAGCACTCGTGGTGCAGAAATCTGAAGTAAGACTGTGAAAACATTCCTTGTTTGTGTCTCTTGCCTGAGCTCATCTCTGCTGCTTAAAATTTCAAAAGAAGGTTTTCTCTCTTAGGTTTCTGTAACACTATTCAAATCATTGTTTGTCTCCTGCGTTTCAATTACATTTTTTCACTGAGATAGCTATTTTTAAAATTTTGCTGTGTTTCTCCTCATTAGCCCCAAGATTCCAACTAGATTAGACACGACTGTAAGTCCCTGTGTGATAATTACATGCCAGGTTTTTTTCTGTTTCAGTTCATGGTATTCTGTTCTTTGGGTGGGTTTCTGTCCCCATAATTTTTCAGCCCTTTCATATTTCAATTGCTTGAAAATTGACCCTTTCTGCTTGAGATGAGAATTCTGTCTGCTCAGAACGAGCAGTGCTTTGTAAGTCAGTGCTCTGCTTCCTGCCAGCAGTTTGTTTCAGCAGACCTGCTGCGTCCTGGTTTGCTCAGCCTTGCTGGCATTGCAAAATGCAAAGAGCAAATTGAATGGCCTCTATCTTCATATGCCTTCTTGGATCTTTTACACTTGCTGACTGGATTATTGACTGACACAAATCTTTTCCTACAATCTGTATAAAGTTTGATAATCTTTCTGTTGGCCCCCTCACCTCACCCCTGGACCTTCTGCTGTTCACGTACTACTGAGAGTACTGTCAGTCATACAGTATTTGCCCTAGAACCAAAGAAAATAGTTTCCCCAGCTTCTGTGTACCTGAACTCTGTATTTCTTTGCTTGAAATGATAATGGTCTCATAATTATGAGATGTTTTGTAATGCTAAACTGACTGTCAGAGGTAGCTTATGTGTCTTTTTTGGTTGGCAAGAAGAAAAATAGTTTTCCTGCAAATGTGGTGTCCCTTGAAGTGAGCACCTGGCTGGACAAGTGTTCTCCTGGGTCTGGCCAGATGATCATGGCTGTCTTTAAAAGTAACTTGCTTGACTAACAGTAGATAGTGCTTCTCCTCTCATTGGGATGTTAAAAAGGTAGGAACCTGCCCTGTCATCTTAACGATGGAAACACTTTGAAAGCTGTTCTTCCAGATAAAAGACTATCAGGTTGACTTGAGAGATCTTGGTAGTCCCTCTGTGTTGGGTGTTTTTATTGAAAGAGTCTGGGTTCACTTGGCAGTAAGGGTATATCAAGTTATATAAAAGTAAAAGACTTCTTGTAACTTCTTCTGCTGAGATCCACAAATATTTTTCTTAGTTTTTAGCAGCTTGCTGAGAGTGTTCTCTGGTCATGTGGCCACACAGGGGTTTGAAACTTGGATCTAAACTAAGTATTTGGGCTATTCTTTCTTCTTTCAACAGCCATAATCACCAGCGGAACTGAAATGAACATTCAGCAGGATGTCAAAGGAAATAATTACTGGAAATTATTTCTGATCGTTACTCTTAGCTTTTCTGGAAGTCTTTTGTTCTCTTTCCAGATTTAGGAGTTAAGTAATCTGACTTTACCAGTTAGAACCATGGCTGAAATTTTGCTCAAAACAGAGAGCTAGAGGCAAGAAGGTACTAAACTCTACAGTGTCTGCCCTGATTTCCTTCCTTTCCTTCTTTAAATAGCTGAATTTTAGGATGCACCAAAGTTTCTTTATTAGCTTCAAGTTAATTAAAAAATATATCTAAATTGATACTGTGGTTTTGACATTCCTTCCTTCCATTACTTACTGTAGTTTCAGTAAAACTGTCAAACTTTGGCTTTGCTTAATGGTGTTATACAGGTGTAACAGGCAAAGGCTTGACAAAAGTGTGCTGATGGAAAGGCTGGGGATTTTGACTCCCTGCTGGCAGCAAGTACCTCTACACCAAGTCATCATGTTCAGTAATCAGCGACCAGAGCTAATTTCTTAGGGATGTGTTTAGAAAACCCCACTGAAGCTACTCTGGGTTCAGTTCATCTTAAAATCGCATCAGTTCCTGGAAGCTTGGCTTGAGGCACCAGTTTTTAACTTGTTCTTGATTCATAAAATACAGGTGTATGTTCTGACTGTTCATTAGTTACTTTGAAATAAACTGTTACTGTGAGGCTTCAAATTATTTGACATTCTCATCAAATTCATTTATTCTGATTGGGGTGTTTTTTAAGTTGATGGTACAGGCTATAGGTAGACTCCAAAACACTTGTTTGCTTCATGTTTGGAGGACTTGATTGGGAATGTTCTAATGTGAAAAACTTTTTGGTCTGTTTTTACAAAATAATATGCTGCCTAGCAAATTGATTTCATACCCAGATATAAAGCCACAAAGCTATGGAAACTGCAGACTAATAATTGACAAAATACTTGAATTTCTCAGCTGCTAAGTTCATGCTTTTTCTTGCCATGAAGGACCACACATTGTTCCGGTCTCGGACACAACTGTGTTGTGCTGTGTTTAGATGAGATCGGTCCTGTCTGGGGGCTAAAGACAGCAAACACTCCTTAGAGGCAGTGCAAGCTTTGTCAGATCCAGTGACTAGTGCCAGGTACTTGGAAGGAAGGTGCCAGAAAACAAGCAGTAGAAAACTGTGGGACGCTCTCACTGAGGGACTGGGGTTTTGGCTCCTGTCAGCTGTTAATGTTATGAAGCATGAGAGTTTTTCTTAAAATTGCTGTTCAATGTTTCTTGTACGATATTTATTTTACTTATCATTAAATGTAAATGCCCTTGTAAATAAATATTTTCTGACAATGAAAAGCAAGTGTGTCACTGCTTTCAAAGTAGGCTGGCTAATTTTTTAACAGAAAAGGACATCTAGTCCGAGCTACTTTACAGGTAATGTAACCAGCCAAAAAAAAAAAAAAAAAAAAGTTCTACCTTTTGCAATTTAAAAAATTCCCTTTTAATTCTCTGATAAGTACATGCAAAGAAATCATAAATAATATGCAGTGAGAATTTTAGTAGATAACTGTGCCTGAGTGCAAAGTAGAATCCAGTCTGCGTTTCATAAATAATTTAGCTGTGAGGAAAACCTGTCTTTGTCCGTGAATTCAGCGGTATTACTGCTAAGCACTCACATTTCTCTTTGGTATAAGAAGGTGTTAGAAGTTTTAATGTGGTATAGCTTCTCTTTTGACACTTTCTGCCGTTTTTTCCCTGTCATTTCTCCTGAGCTTCCTGATGGCCTTTTTTTACAGATTAATAATGACTTTTTAATTAGAAATAATGACTGCTGTACTGCAGTAAAGCATTGTGCTGCATCTAAAGCATCATCAGTAGGTGATCTCTCTGTGACAAGAGCTTCTCTTAATGATATAAATAGGTGATTAAGTGCATAAAATTGGTGGTAAGTTAAAATGTCTGGATGTTGATTAAGCAAAATTAGTGACATTTTAGTAACATTTTTACAAACTAAAATAACTTACTATCGATAAATATCTGTGGTCAATGTAGATGGGACTTAACTGTATCTTATGATTAGAAGTTGTGAAACATATTTAATTGATTTTTCTTTTTTTTATTCTCACTAAGAGAATGTTAAACAGCTCTTGACATGTTGCAGATGCTGGTCTCAGCCAGACTTTTGTCCTGGTATGTTTTACAGCATAAATAACCTGATTGGGTGTAGGCAGGGATAACGCTCAAAAATAAGTACAGGAGTTAGAAGAAAGAAAATATATCTAAAAGGAAAGGTCTCTTTAGGGTGTTTGGTGTTTGTAGACTGTAGTGTGAACATACTCAATGATTAAAAACCACAAATCTAAACTAGCAAGCATCTCCAGCTGTGTGATTTTTGTTTCTGTTCAAAACAATTAATTTCAGCTTTGGGAGCTCCTGGGCTTCAGTGAATTGAAGAATTTAAACAATCCTTCTAAGTTTAACATGAGCAGAGCTAAAGGCTTAACCCTTCATGACCAGTTCCCACAGACACTGAACTCAGGTGCTTTTCTTCCCCGTGCTGTAAGCAAGCCCTTACAGAAGATACTCTCATTGAATTTCCACAGACATAAAGATTTCAGATCGCTGCTTGCCTTTACTGGTAATTACGTATAATATAACAACTTTTATTCATTATTTTTTACAATGCATTTACCATTACCAAGATGTGCGAACACACAACTAGCATTAAATTTAAACTTTCTTTGCTAGTTCATTAGGGTTTTGTGGAATTCAAACTGTTCACTGAGTGGTGTAAGTTTGGAACTGGCACATACAAATTGTAAGCTCATTTATGGAAACACTGATTACCTGTTCTGGGTAGTCTTGGGAAAATAATTTGTTACCCGCGCCTGTGTCCTTAGTGTTTACTGGTTATAATTGTTTCTTAACTTTCTGATTTCACAGATGATTAACTGTCCTGTTACAAGAACTTTTGTGTGGGAAGAAATTATGATTATAGAAGTGTAAAAAAAAAAATTATTTGTAAATTTTTAAACAAAGATGAATTATGTCCCATTCTGTTGCTGGTTTAGTAGAATACTGATGATCTAGAAGACATCCCCTGCAGGTCGATTAAAATTAGCAGTCTGTCTCCTGTCTCTCTAGAGTTTAATAACCTAGAAGAGAGCTAGGGACAGACTGAGCAAAGAAAGGACAGTAAAACATGTCTTTGCGGTACAGAAGTCTGAAAGTATGGTGGGAGGCATTATTCTTTATCCAGTGAAGACTGAAAGGTGCTTTTCCCCTAATTTAGTATGCACCAACCTCCCACATTATGCTACAAAGCACAATTATGCTGTGTATCTGTAGGGGGAGAGTTTGTGTGCTATTCGTTCTTGGAGTGGAGAAGAGGGAGTGCAGGAGCTCCTAGGAGACCCCTTGGATGAGTACAGTTCACATAACTTGATAGGGCAGAGAACACTAAATTCCTGGCATTAAATATATTCCTGCCCTTACTGCTGACCTGATCAGTGGGATCAAGACAGTAGCCGGGTTCTTTTAGGTGTGAGGTGTTCAGTTCCTGAGTGAGCTGTACATGGAAGCAGGGAGTAGCTGGGGAGTGGGTAACTGTCAGGTAACATTTTAAAAGCCTTTCATAAAAATGGAACAGGCAGAATAATCCAATATGCCTAAGGGACTGGAAGCAAATCGTAAATTCTAACGGAATTCTGTTGAAAACTTCAGAATTCCCTTCTGTTAACATGGTTGTTTCTGTTACCTTTGACTTGCAGGTCTCTTTTCTATCTCTTCTTCCTTGCCCTCTCTTTTTTGGGGGTGGAGACCCTTAGCTTGGTTGGTAGTAAGAACTAATGCTTCTTTGCAGATCCCTTGGAAATAATCCTCTGCAAAGGCCCTGCTCTTTGAGAGATGTGCTGTTGTTTTGGGAATACAGAGTACAGGAAGGTGAATGTCAGTGTGTGCTGACAGAAAGGCTTCAATCTGACCAGGCCAAGTGGGGGATACACAACTCTATTTACTCCCCATTTAGAACAGTATAAGAGAACCATGTGTCTTAAAAAAATAAATCCAAACAGACAGAATTCTGTCTAAATGAGAAACAGAATCATTGCAGTTAAGCGATTATGTTAATTCTTTAAAATAGAAATAGTTATAAATATCTGTTTTCTTTGGAACATGGGTGTTAAAATGTAAAGATGCCTTAAGACTGCCATCTCAGTATGTGTGTATACATTCACATAATTGGTGAGAAGGATCTAGAAATTTTCCAGTATCATCTATAAAATTCTCTTTGAATTTATGTGCCTTCAGAATAGCGTACATCCCATGGGGAAAGAATATAAACCACAAAAGTTAAGCTACAGCAATAAACCTGATATATCTGTAATTGCTATACACAGTTGCTTTATAAAATATATTGATATCTTACAGACTGTAATACAGAGACAGTGATTCAAACCAGCTCTTTTACACCATAGACTATATTCAGAAAGTCATAAATGCAGAAATTAGTGTGAGGAGAAAAGAAAAATCATGTCCTTTAATTATGTGTACTTTTTCAGACTTGTGACATACTTGATTTGATCAAATACCATTCCACATAATCTTATTATAGTTTGTTATGCCTTTCACTAGCCAGGATTTCTGTTCAGTGTTCTTTTAAAGAAAAACCCTTCAAAGAAGTTGGGTAGAAATACTAACAAGCAGTATTTTAATTAAGAGGATTGTGACTAAGGGCACTCAGAACATTTGTTATGCATATGAAAGGTAATAGTAGGGAACTGCCTTTGTATCTGAGTTTTTTAAAGGTGCTATATATGCCTGCCTTTGTTTTTCTGCAAATTTTTTAAAATTGTTGGAAAAAGTTGTATTAAGTTAAACTGACAGGTGTTAGTACATAGGTTTATGCTCAGACACTCACTCATGATTTTAAATGAATTCAGTTTCTCAAGGACTTTGCCTTCAGTCTTTCATTTTAGTTGGTTTATGGGCCTTGCATTGCCACAACTCCTACACAGTTCACACATTTCAGTTCATTTATCCGTAAAGCATCCCTCTAAGACAGGGAGTTGATATAAGGTCTGTGCAAAGGAGCAAGAGTTGTTCAGAGAGGAATTCTCACCCTGGAGCCCCGATCAGAGAGGCAGACGTGTGTGTGACTATTGAAGTTACTGAGTGAAAGCTGTCATCAGCAGATAGGGAATGTAAACTGCAGAGATTTGCATGAATTAAGGTTTTCTGAGCTTGGCGTTTGGTGACAGGGAGGTTTTGTAGCAGAGAAGAGGCTGATTCCCAACACTAAGAACTGAAACAACCGTGAAATAAAACCTACAAGGTGGCTTTTTCTCTGGAAGGTTATTTTAAATGAATTTTATGCATCATCTGTCTCATAGATAGTAGTGTGGGCATCTGTCAGCAGAAAGAAGGAAAAGCAAGATACAATGTCAGTTGCTTCAATTTTAAAAGAAATTAAGAAAGGCCTAATTAGATTATGCTGTTCAGTTATTTTGGTTATGTAAATGTTCCGAGTTAGTTCATCCCTTGGGAATAGTTTATTTAAAGCATGTTTGTTGTAAGGAAAAGTTTATTTTCTCTTGAGAAAGCTTCATTGCATTAGGAACCTAAAGCTAAGTGTGTGATGATCCCATTTCTGCAGAGCTTTGGCTGAGATGGCTCTGCTGAGGGCAGGATACATCACTGGTTCGATTACAAAGGAGAGTCCCCATTTTCCCCTCTGCTGCTGTAATCCAGAATGCACTGTTTGCAAGAGTGCTCTCTGCAGGAAATGCCAGTTACCTGTTTAATCATATGAAGATTATAAGGATTATATTTTTAAATATTACACGTTTCTTCTGATCCTCATGGACAATATCAATGTGCTGATAGCCAAAAGCCTTTGAAAAGTACCCAGTATCTGCTCTGGTTGCAAGTTCTGAGTGTCCTGGCATCTACTGCTACCTTTCAGCTCTGCTCTGGGCCTCATGGGTAGCGACTATCAAAGCTGGCTCTCAGGAGCCCGTCAGTCCAGTGCTGTCACTGCCTCTCCCTTATGAAGACTTTGAAAGGGTGGGTGCTTCAATGGCTGTGTTTAAGATTGCCCATTCTAATCCTTATTTTTCTTGGAGTATGTATTTGTATTTGGGCTGGTTTAACTCAAGAACAGCCTAAACCAGGGCCTTGCACAGGATGAGCTATCACCCAGAGATGGCCTTTCACCAGCATCACTTGTTTTCCGTCGAGCAGAGTTAGCCCTGTGTCTCCCTGTGCTTTTCAGTTGCTAATTGTCATTATTTCAGGAGCACTAAGGCCAATGTCATTCCAGTCCATGCAGGTAGAGGTTTTTTATAGTTTTGCTGGGCATTGTTTATTTCATATTTATGATGGTAGTCAAGTATTCTAGTCTGAACACATTTTCACATGGTTACTAATGATTAACTGTAATGCAGTGTTTTCCTATAAGGGCCTGGTTTTGCCCTTGAATTACAAATCTCCTGTCTTTCCCTGGGCACTGCATGATAGCAACTACCTACAGAATATCCTTAGCTGGAAATTTGTGAGCACGGATTCCCCTCCACTGTGGAGGAGGAGCACTTTCTCCCGTACTCCTGGCTGAGGGGCTAGAAGAAAGGGGGAGGCTTCAGTAGGAGGCCCAACTAAGGGGAAATTACTTCATTAACTGTACTTCTAATTGGGGATTCTTGTCAATTATACTAATTTGCTAAACTTTTATAAAAAATGTCATAGCCCTATATCACGTGTGCATTTTGGTATGCATTCTGCTGTGCATTTCACCGTAAGTGCACCTGAAGAATTCTTCAATAAACAGTAACTGCTTATTGATCTGTCAGTCTTGTTTGACTTGTGATTTCAGGGCTGATAAAGGCATCAATTCTGATTTGATTTTTCTGTCACCTCAGGAAAATTTCAACTGATACTTATTTTTAATGTCTTGTCAAAGTGAGAGATCTGTAGAAAGACAGCTCATGCTGCTTTAAGTTCCATGTTCCACTGTGTGGCAAAGCAGTCCATGTGGGAAATGTCTGACTTGATGGGAATCCTTAGTCTTTCCTGGAGAATGCTCCCATTCTTCCACGCTGTTTATGACTGCGGTGCCTTCATGCTGCAGGCAGACCCTCCTTTCTCAAATTGCTTTTTTCTTCAGTTGCTGCATGCTGCCTCGTTTTCTGGGATGGACTGTTACTGTTGGCCCTCCCTTGAAATGGGGTGGTGTGGAGAGAGACTGGAGAAAGAAGTTATTGTTATTTCTTTTCTGAATTCTATAGTTAACCTCAGAAACCTCATTTTGTCATGCAGCAGGAACAGGCTTTTTTTTATTTTTTTTATGGATTTTAACTCATCTGAACAGCACTGATTGTCTCTCAAGGTCAGTCAGTCAATTTAAAAGGAAATTATATCACAAGGGTTTTTCTCTGCTAGCTCTTAAGCATTGGAAAAACCTGAATCCCTCTAAACTGATAAGAAACCACATCTCATAAGGTTTCTTTTCATCCTATACTAATTTAGTTTTCAGATTCATTATTTAATTTCTTTGCTTATTTTCTGACAGGACAGCAAAAGGATAGTACTGATAGGATAGGAACAAATAGGTATTTGCTTTTTATTTCTACAGTTTTTCACTGAAAGTGAAGTGTCACAGAGTCATTTTACCTCACCACCTCCATATAAATGCTTCATCAGTGTTACATTTAAAATACTGTGAAATTGTAGAGGGCCAAAGCCTAAAGAAAAGTGCCAATTTAAACAGAAACTTCTTAGAAAATTTTTCCAGTGAGCGTGATTTGAGGGCATAATCTGAGGAGAAGATGCTCCCATTAATTAGGGGGAAGGAAAACAAGCTAAATTACTTGGAAGAGTTTTTATGTAGTTTACGTTTTGTAACCTGTGCCCTGTGATGTTTTTCATTCAGTTTTACATTAGTTATAAGGTGTGCACCCTGTAATTTTTCAGCATCTTTTCATTGCCTGTGAAAATCTGAGAATGGACAATTTTTATCTTCTTAACAGGACATGGAGCAGATGTGAAATGTGTTGACTGGCATCCAACAAAAGGATTAGTTGTTTCAGGAAGCAAAGATAGCCAACAGCCCATCAAGTTCTGGGATCCAAAGACTGGCCAGAGCCTTGCCACACTGTAAGTTCTTACCCATAGACTTTTGATTTGTTCAGATATAAGCTAACTTTATAAAATAAGTTTTTCTTAATTCCCTTCTTAGCTCTTTTCCTTAGAACTTCTCAGCCATGCACACTTGCTTCAAACATAAAGCTAGTGCTTTAGCTGTGCTGGACAGTCTAGAGGTTAGATGAAGACAAGTCTTCACCTGGAAAATTGAGACTTTAATATTCCTTAATGTCCGTTCCTTTAACGTCCTTCTTCACAGGCAGCCTAGTCACACAGTTCTCATTCAGACTGAGATACAGAAAAACAGACCAGATGTTTCATCTGGCTGATGAAAACTTTCTTATGCTGCAGTGGAAACATGCACAGTAGCTGGATACCATCTCAGTGAGTGCTGCCAGTTACTCTGAAGTACAAAAGCCCAGGATCAAAGCACAGGGCCTTTGCACAGAAAGCCGCAGTGTTCTGCTTTAGTAGCCTGAACAGCCTTGTTATTGACCTGAATATTTGTGACTTGCAAATGACACATTTTTATCTGTATCTGAGAAATCAGTTTCAGGACAATCTGTTTCTGTTTCTCTCTGCTTGCAGACATGCTCATAAAAACACAGTGATGGAGGTGAAACTGAATCTCAATGGCAACTGGCTGCTGACAGCTTCTCGAGACCATCTCTGTAAGCTCTTCGACATCCGTAACCTGAAAGAAGAACTTCAAGTCTTCAGGGGTCATAAGAAAGAGGCCACAGGTAAGAGTTTGTTTTAGTATGTGGATTATTACTATTAAGCTTGGATTAAAAGTTAAAATTATTTGCATTCATTAGAAATCCTAGTGTTACACCTTCTGATCATGGTTACTGTGTGTTTCAGCTGTGGCCTGGCATCCTGTCCACGAAGGGCTGTTTGCCAGTGGAGGATCTGATGGGTCCCTGTTGTTCTGGCATGTTGGGTATGTGGCATTTTCATCAGCATATTGGAAGGATGTTGGTCAGTTGTGCAAGCTGTTAAACACAAAATACCTCTTTTCCCCTTTGAATCCATATTTAACCTGTATATTTATGATATAGTTTTTCTCTGTATTTGAGGAATTTTTTAATATGCTTAATTTATGAAGAAGTTTTCCTGTAGAAAAGTGCTTTAAAGAATACAATTGCTTGCACAAAACCAGCCATGTGTTGAGATGGTGATGAATGGTGGAAACTCCTAGTTTCTGAAAGCTTGTCCTAAGGTGCTGTAATTATTTTGTTTCTAAATGTACTGTTAAAGATTCCTACATTACTGGGAACAATCAGTTCTCCCAGTAGAAAAATGACAGAGGCTTAAGTTTGACAAAGCATGGGGTAGAGGATGAACAACAACTGAATAGCAAACGTTTTCTTAGTAGCTGTAGGAGATATTCAGCTGTGTATATGGTTTTTGTTTTGTTTTCTTAATGCATCAGAGTTGAGAAGGAGGTTGGTGGAATGGAAATGGCCCATGAAGGAATGATCTGGAGTCTGGCATGGCATCCCCTGGGACACATTCTCTGTTCAGGCTCAAATGATCACACCAGGTAATTTCAAGTATTCAAAGAAAAGGTCTAAGGAAATGTATGTACTTTTAGAAACTAGAACAGAGCTTGGCATCAGTGAATAAATAGATTGAGATGGTTCTGTTACACAACCAGTGGCCAAAGCAAAGACACTAACTTATGTTAATAGGAAGCCCTAGGTGGCACTGACATTTTACATTGCAAGGTAGAGTAACCTCTTGTCCTTCATCGAAGGAAGCCTTAAAAAACATTATGGTTTTGGTTTGTGAGAGCTTTTAAATCCACTGAAAAAAGAATTCTTGCAGAAGTTTCTTGCTGAAGAAATATTCTTCTCTCCACAGCAATTTTTCCTGCAGATCATCTGCTAGTCATGTCTTTTCACATTGCAGACATGTTCAGAGGCTGTAGTTTGTGGTTTTAGGTTGGACATGCTATAAACATAGTGCATTTTACACATGCAGTAAATTTCTGTGGGGATTGTGTATATTTAGTGTATATGAAGAATATACTTGAGCAAGAAGGTTTTGGAATGGACTAGAAATTTTTTTTTCTTCAGGATCTGATGTTGATGCCTTGTATTTACACTTTGAAGTATCTTCTAACTTGTAACTATGTAATTTATTACAGTACTTGCTGGATTTTTTTATTTTTGGCTTGAAGCTCATAGCCTGTGTTCAGATCTAGAGCTGAACTTGATGTAGTATGAGTTGAATCCTTATATAATCAGGATACCATACTAAAAGTCAAAGAACTGATTAGATTAAAAGTTGTTAATGCTCTTGCCCTTTTAATGAGATCATATAACTTCCTTTTGACAGCAAGTTTTGGACTAGGAATCGGCCTGGAGATAAAATGCGAGATCGTTACAACTTGAACCTGCTGCCTGGGATGTCAGAGGATGGTGTGGAATATGGTAAGACACTTTTCCTCAATATGGAATGAAGAGGATTGGGGTCAGGAACAGGCCTGGGTCACTAGCAGACACTTTTGGGTAAGCTGAGGAGGCAGAATTATAGCACTGGTGACCACTTAGGCAAAAATCCCTTTTCCTAAGGATGATTTTACTCTCCGTGTTATCAGCAATCATCTTTCCAACAATGGGTTCTTTTCTGTTTCCACAGCTCCAGGAGGTAAGACCTGCTCTGTCAATCACAGGAAGGAAGTTTGGCTCTCCCTTTGGCAATATCTCCAGTTTACTTATCTTCCTGAAAACTTCAGCTGTCTTCAAGCCTTCCTGCACTCCTGAACTGCAACAGGAAAAGCTTTCAAATTACTGAATTCTACTAAAACTTTTAAACTTTACTCCCCTCATAAGGATTTATCTCAATAATTTTAGGCTGCTCAGGATTGCCCAGCTCAATGGTGTGCCTCAGCCACCTGTAGTTGCATCCGTTTCTTCAGATTTTTGATTATTTATTGGTTTTGGGGGGGTGGAATTAAAATGCAGCACTTTATTACAACTTCAGTTTTAAAATATATAGATTTGTTATAACAAAAATGGGACTAGTTATGGGTTATTATTTCTTTTTCTGAGCTTCTACCCTAAATGTAACTTCCCTGAAAGGACATAGTTTCTGACCTTTGGGATGTATTTATGAATCTGAACTTGCAGTTCTTTTATTATCCTATAATTCATGTATGAAACTAAAATGTGACCCTCCAGTTGTAAAAGATGTATTTACTATTGGAATATGATACTAATGGTAAAAGCATGTGAGAATCCAAAGGGATAATGGGATTAACGGGAAGAAAATTTTTCCAAGTATAAATACTTGCTGTTTTTTTTTTTCTAGATGATCTGGAGCCCAACAGCCTGGCAGTTATTCCTGGAATGGGAATACCTGAACAATTGAAAATAGCCATGGAGCAGGAGCAAATGGGTAAGTAATAACTATGGGGAAGCATTCTCCTGAGCAGCCCAGATACTGTATGACTTCTTTTTCACTCTTTTCATATTCTTTGGGAGCACAGATGCTTTTTTCTTAAGTTCTGTGTTGTGCATATTTGCCATGTAAAGGATGAGCTGAAAACCTTTGTGAAAAAAAATTAAGGATCTTTCTGTAAACCTGCATTGCTCTGACTGTTTGTTTCCCTGGTGCCAAAGGGAAAGATGAGTCCAATGACATTGAAATGACAATCCCAGGACTGGATTGGGGAATGGAGGAAGTAATGCAAAAGGACCAAAAGAAAGTGCCACAGAAAAAAGTTCCCTATGCAAAACCAATACCAGCACAGTTTCAGCAGGTAAGTACCTGATACACAGGGAACAGAACAACCTGTTATTTTCCCAACTTCTGAAAGTGTCTTTTAAATTTTTTTTAATTTCTGGTATCAGCTATTCTGTATCAACACCCAGTGCAATTTACCACAGTAGCTAGTTTAATTACTATTTAATAATAAAATATTTGGTTAAATACCTTCTATCTTATAACTTCTTCCCAGGTACAGATATAAGATATGGAAGTTTTATTCAGCATTGCTTTTAGCTTCCAAGTATCCATACTACAAAATGTGTCAGCATATCCTTTCTCATTGCAGCGATGTGTTTGTTGCATATATGTTGTTCTAAAGAATTAATCCTGTGTTTCCTAATCTTTACAGGCATGGATGCAAAATAAAGTTCCTTTGCCCCCACCACCTGAGCCGTTAAATGATAGAAAGGAGGATATTAAGCTGGAGGAGAAAAAGAAATCACAGGCAGAGATTGAGCAGGAAATGGCAGCACTTCAGTACACAAACCCACAACTCTTGGAGGTATGTGTGGAACACAGTTATTAGCAAGTTTGCTTTAGCCCTCTCTGTGATAGATTTGGTCTTCAGCACTAAAGTGAGCAGCTTCCTTCAGCAGTTTCACCTGTTTGGCTGTTTTCACCTTTTTACAAAAAAAGGTCTAATTGAGCCAGGATATTGCACTTAATGCATGATGGTGTGAAACCCTCAGTGAGGGCCCCACATCTCGGTTAACCGGTACTGAGCTGTGGGTCTCTTCAGTTAGTAATTTCTCTTTAGGTAGTTACTTCTGTTAATTACAAGAAAAGCATTCTTAAACTCCTGTTAAATGGGATGACTGCTTCTGATTTTCAATTGTAACATACTTCTGTGCTTAGTTGATTTTTTGGATCTCTTTTTTGGACAGCAATTGAAGATTGAGAGACTTGCACAAAAGCAAGCTGAGCAAGTGCAGCCACCGCCCCCGGGAGGATCTCTCCATGGACCCCAGCCTTTCCCAGGGCAAGGCCCGATGTCACAGATGCCTCAAGGGTTTCAGCAGCCCCTTCCACCTCAGCAGATGCCAATGAATATGCCTCAGATGGGACCTCCCGGTCCACAAGGACAGTTCAGACCTCCGGGACCCCAAGGACAAATGGGACCTCAAGGTCCATTACACCAAGGAGCTGGAGGTCCGCAAGGGTTCATGGGACCACAAGGACCTCCAGGCCCCCAAGGGCCTCCACAAGGAATGCCTCGGCCTCAGGATTTACATGGACATCAAGGAATGCAGAGACATCCGGGCCCTCATGGGCCAATGGGGCCCTCAGGTCCACAGGGTAATGCTGGCCCACAGGGACACTTGGGACCGCAGGGCCTGCCTGGGCCTCAGACTCATTTGGGACCACAGGGCCCACCTGGCCCACAAGGTCATTTGGGTCCTCAGGGTCCCCCTGGAGGTCAAGGAATGCAGGGGCCACCTGGTCCACGAGGAATGCAAGGACCTCTTCCTCACGGCATGCAAGGAGCTCCGGGATCTCAAGGGATGCAGGGCCCTATATCTCAAGGGCCTTTGATGGGACTTAATCCAAGAGGGATGCAGGGTCCACCAGGACCCAGAGATAACCAGGGACCTAATCCACAAGGGATGATGATGGGTCATCCACAAGAAATGAGAGGTCCTCATATGCAAAGTGGTTTACTAGGACATGGCCCCCAGGAGATGCGGGGCCTTCAGGGACCCCCGCCTCAAGGTACAATGCTGGGACCGCCACAAGAACTGCGTGGGCCACCTGGTCCACAGGGCCAGCAGGGACCTCCACAAGGCTCTTTAGTGGGGCCACAAGGAAACATGCAAGGACCTCAGGGACAGCCGAACCCTTCGAGGGGGCCGCACCCCTCCCAGGGCCCTCTGCCCTTCCAGCAGCAGAAAACACCTCTGTTGGGTGACGGGCCTCGTCCCCCGTTTAATCAGGTACGTGGTGGTCTTTGCAACAAGGGGAGTTTTAAGAATGTGGGAATGATAACTGCACAGCAGGAGCTGAGAGAATGAAGGCTGGGTGTTCCTTGCAGGACTGAGGCCTCAGGAAAACTGAGGTGGTAATGAAAAAGGTTATACAGCTTGGAAACAGCAGAAGGTGTCCCTGGCCATGGCAGGGAGATTGGAAATAGATGATCTTTAAGGTCACTTCCAACCCAAACCATTCATGATTCTATGACAGGTAACTGTGGAAAAGGGATTATAGGGAATGCTAGCACAGAAACCAGTCTGCTATGAAAATATGTAACCTCAAGAGAAACTCCCCTTTTTTCTTCTTTTTTTTCTTTTTAATTTAAAGACACTGAACTGTCTTAAGTGGGGTATTTTTTGGGGAGCAGACAAGCATGAATAGCACTAATAAAAGTAGAATTTAAAGAAGCTGAACATAAGAAAAGTCATATGTGTTAATTAAAGCAAGGTACTGCCAACTCTCAGTTGTCCAGAGCAGTTAATCCGAACTGTGGGATGAGCTTACCATAAATGCTGACACACCTGGAATCAGCTTGGGTCTGGTGGCACTTCACAGTTCACGCTGAGTGCAGAGGAATAGAGAGGGACACAGCTGTCCTGTTTCCTGCCTTTAGCCACCTCTGCTTCCTGCAGCACAAGTTGAGAGGCAGCACTGTGCAGCGTTAACTCCTTAGTGCACCATGTGCTGAGAAGCAGGAGTGGGAGCACAGGTGTGGGATGGGTTTGTGCAGGACTAGCCCAGGTCTAGCAGGGTGAGCACCGAGCAGGGCCTGGGTGTGTGCTGATAGCAGGGAGCTGTCCCTATGCCCTGCTGCCTCAGCGGCAGCTCCAGGAGGGTTCACCAGCTCAGCAAGAGATTGGGCATAGCTGGCCTGGAGTACTGGAGAGTGCTGCTTATGGACACACCGGTTGATTCCACAGGAGTCAAATCAGGCTTTGGAAGGTCTGGTTTGGCACCAGCTGCAGCCTGCTCTGCCCTCTTCAGCACTTTCCATTTTCTCATCACAGAGGGCTCTCTGTGGTTATTGCCTCTCATCAGTTCCTAGGTGGATAGCATCACTTCTGTACTTTAAATTTTTCTCAATTGTCTTCAGTTCCGGGTGAATTTTGAAAGGGAAGTTTGGGGAAAAAAAATCTACTTAATTAAAAAAAAAAAGTGGTGTTTTTTAACCAGAATTGTCTCTTTTAGACCTGCACTCAATAGTTTCAAAGCTTTAGACATGCAGTGTAGTGTGTACTCCAGTACTGATCACAATGAGGAAGTAAATAATCAAATGAGCTTTAGCTCCGGGATTCCTTTTCAGATTGAAGCAGAGAAGCCTACAAGTTGTGGGTTTATTTGAATCTTTTTTCCTTACTAATCAGTAATTTAATAATTCCCTCCAGAAGTGTGTTAATGTGCCACTATTGCTGAGATTTCAAAAGTATCCAAGTTACGCAAACTAAGGTTGGTTCCACAACTATATAACTTAAACCAGCAGAGTTATTTCTTATTGCTGTCTCAGGGAGATTAATTTTTCTGCTTTGAGAATAATTACCATGTTTGTGGAGGGCTGTCCTTGTCTGCCCTCGCCACTGACACTGTTCAGAATTCAGCAGGGTGCTTTTGGCAGGTGGCTGGTTATTTTCAGTGAATACTGCTATCTTGAAGGATTTTACAGATATTTAAAAAATGACATAGTGAGATATTTTAGACCATTCTTCCTTCCTTGTGCACCTTATTATGGTAATGGCTTTTAAAAATTAATGTATTTTAAAATTCATAATGTCAGGTTTTGCTCAATTTTGCATCTTTGTAACATTAATATAGCAGTAGTTTCTATTTAAAAAGGCCCCATCTGTGATTTTTTTTAAACATAGGCTTTAGTTTGTTTTGTGTTTTGAATTTGCATTTTTCTTCTCTAAACTTGTACAAATCACTGGTCTTCCTTTTCAGTAGCAGAAGTGTGTGAATATCTGCTTTATCAAGGGCTTGTGACATTAATACAGAACATTTATAAATAATTGTAAGGGTTAATCCTCATTTATCACTGTTACCTGCACCAGCTGTGCCCTGGAAGCAGAGGTTTGCTGGGATACACAAGGCCGTTTACAGGTTTTAATAAGGTACCTCTTTCTGAGCTCTGTATATTTTCAGTTTCAAGCCCAGTTTGAGGTCTGGAATGAATTTTGAAACAAAAATCACATGAAAATGCAGAGGTAGGGCTCTGTGTTCCCAGCTTGGCAATGGTTTGTTTGCAATAAAGGTTTCTGCTAAGGAGAGTTACAATGTACACAAATGTCTGCCCACTTTAGCACTTCTGCTTGAGGAAGGAAGTGACTGTGGCTCCTGCCTTTTGCCCTGTCAGTGCTGTAAACTCCCTTAACAACTTGCTTCTGGTGTTTATCCAAGGGTTAGCACTTTTTTTTTAAACCCTAAAATGAAAAAAAACCAAACTGTGCCATCATGTTAAAAATGAAACTCATGTAATTCCACATTAAAAACTTACAGAGGTTTAGAGAATAGGTTCTCTTATGTCCCTGTTGTTGTCCCCCCATCCCAACATTCTTGATACTTATTTTTGTATCTATAGTTTCTCTTTTTGGTTCATTTCCAAATGAAGTCTTTGGTCTCTGCAGCTCTTTAACTGCATATAAATCACATCAACCTAATAATTTTTCAAACAAATATACACAGTTTCCTCATCTAGAGGAATAGAATATTTGTATAGAATACTCAATAAATTCAATACATTCTTACAGAATATTCATACTCAGGAAGAATATGGGGTTTTCATCTTTGGTTGTAACAGGTAAAATGTGAATACTTGAAATGCTGTTTCCTATAAAATGGTGTGTTTCTCAGTGACTGAAGCATTACTGCTGTGAATGTCTGAAAAATGATGCTGAAACCATTGAAATGTGAGCTGTTTGTGTTGTAAAACCTGTGCATATGCAGACTTCATGGAAAGAAAATTGTTTTGCACTCTTACAAAAATGTTTAACTGCTCACACATGGCAATTCACATGGCTTTTCTTCTTACATGCTCACAGGATGGACAGAACCCAGGTCCTCCTCCGCTGATACCTGGCCTGGGGCAGCAAGGAGGACAAGGTCGTCTTGGCCCTCACAACCAAGGACCTGGTCTTAATAAAGGTAATTAAATATTTTCTGTTCTTCTGTGAGTCAGTCTCCTCAAAGAGGGGCTATCCCAGAGAGAAATGCCTGGAGCACAGCACAGGGCCATGGCTGAGAGAAAAGCTTCCATAGACGTGGGCCGGAATATACAGGAAAAATTACCCAAAAAATATTGTTTAATGTGCAATGTGTCACATATGCTTTGTAGAACTGTACGAACTAAAGCATCCTAAAGTCATTTAGAAAATGTTACAGAAATGCTACAGAAACCTGCTGTGGTTTTTTTTCCCTCAAGGTGACAGCCGTGGTCCACCAAACCATCATCTGGGCCCGCTGTCAGACAGACGGCACGAGCAGAACAGCGGTGGCCCCGAGCACGGGCCTGAGAGAGGCTTGTTTCGAGGTGGCCAGGACTGGAGTGATGGCAGAGACAGCAGGGGCATGCCAGACAGACGAGGACCTCACCCTGATTTCCACGATGACTTTGATCGACCAGATGACTTCCGCGATGATTTCCATCCGGATAAGAGATTTGGCCACCGATTACGAGAATTCGAGGGGAGAGGAGGCCCACCATTGCAAGATGAGAAATGGAGACGAGGTGGACCTGGGCCTCCCTTTCCTCCTGATCACAGGGAATTTGAAGGAGGTGGTTCAAACCGTGGGCCTCCTGGTGCTTGGGAAGGACGGAGACCTTCAGATGACAGATACCCACGGGATCCTGAGGATGCACGCTTCCGAGGAAGACGAGATGAAAGGTAAGAATGAATCTATTTCTCTTTCTTGGGTTGAAGGGTAAATGGAGGGAACTCTTTTATTCCTGGTTTCCTTTTCATTAAGGAGTCTATCTGTTTCAGATTTATAAACTGGAAACCTATAAGGAAATGAAAACTAATATACCTGAGTATAGAGTCCATAAAAATCATTCAGTAATAGAAGAAAACTTGAAAAATGGTCATTGTACACAGCAGCTTCCGTGTCTTTAAACAGTAAGTAAAGAGAAGGGGGAAAGTTTGTAGAGAAGATCCAGTGACACAGGATGAAGATTTGAGACGGTTTCAATGAAAATTGAGAGGAGACTTAAAGATTAAAGTGACAAACTTTTGAACACTAGAAGTGGATTTTGAGATTCTGTCTCCAGTCACAAACTGCAGCATGACTGTAGAGACTGTAGGATGAGCTGCAATGTCCTTGTAAGGAGCAGGAACAGTGATCTGACTGCCAGATAGAAGGGACAGAATTACAGCATCTGTTGGACTCTCAAGACTATTTTTCATGCATTTGCTTGTAGAAATTTTATTTCTCTTTCTGACTTATTTCTTAATGCCAAGTGAAGAACTCAAAAATAATCTGATTTATAGCAATGTTCTTGCCATTGCTCACAATCTGCAAATAAATCACAAAGGGATGACTTTGCTTTTAGTTGCTGATGTAAATATGGAGGAATTAATGCTGTCTCCGAGATTAACTGTCAGCAAAATTGCTCCAGATTTATGCTAGTTTAATTAAGTGAAATTTGGCCTCCAAGGTCTAAGCCTCTCACTGACCACCAACTCTATGTATAAGAACATGTGCTTGTACAAATATGCTGTGGTCTCCACATAATGTGAATTTTGTGTGTTTTAGTTGCCTTTTTAATCATTTTCTTACATTCCTTTTACTTTGCATCTATACAGCTCTTCTTTTAGCTATTTTCTACCTAGCTCTGTAAGATGTACCTTCCTTTTGTGTGAAGAGTATGAAAAGAAATGAACAGTAACTAAAAGAAGGTAACAATTAAAGGCATTTTTAAAAAGTAAAGGCAGAGAGAATCCAGTTGGATGGTCCAGTGGTCCAATGGTCTGCATCACAGAACTCTAAAAGTCACAGCAGACAGGACTTTTAGAAACTTAGTAGAGATTTTCAGATCTTATATTGAAAATGCTTAAGGACTGGAAAATACTTTATTATGGTCCTGATTTTTGAAAAGTTTCAGGAAGGGAAACAAGAACCTTGTAAATCTGACCTTTGAACTAAGAGTATTCTATTTATCAGAGTACAAGTGTTTGCCCAGAGAGTTTGAAATGAAACAGCACAGAGCTCTAAAAGGCTCATTGTGCTTGTAAATTTGACGATTTTCTTGGAATGAAGGTGAACTAGGTGCCATTTACCGCAGATGCTGTGGTGGACTTAATCCCAACCACATGTTTAGCTGGCTTGGTTTGAAATTGAGATTGTAACTGGTTTGATCAAGCATGAGAGGCAAATGTGTGTATGTGTGTTTCTCTCTAATTTCCCATCCTTTTCATCCCTGTCCTGTTCTTACTCTACCTGTGCATATCAACATAATGCTTCTACTGCAGAGACCTGCCTCTTCCTGCCTGCTTATCTGCACAGTGTGTAGTTGTGTACAGTAAGGTCCTAGGCCTCGGGGAAGAAGATCTGAGAGCAGTCAAACAGGAACTGATCGCAGTGCAAGGCAGGGTTTTATGTGTGACTGATACAAAAAGGCAAATAAGGATATCCATAACACAACGTTAGGAGCTGTGGCTGTGTCAGGCATAGGTATCGTAGATTTCCAAACTCAACTGTGTCCATAAGTTGCTTGGAAGAAATAGGAAAAGGCCCTGTTCCTGCAGCCCTGGGGCCTTGTGTTGAAAATCTTGGTAATTTCCAAGCTAAGATGAATCACACCATATCAGTATTAAAGTGGGAGGCCCTCTAAGAAACCTCTAGAGGACTGTGCTGTTTCAAGGCTAAACAATATTGCTCTGTGATTATTTGAACCATTTGTACCTGAAACTGTTCAGTTTGTTTTCCCAAATCATCCAGGTTAATGTAAATGGTTCATGGTCCATACACAGCACTCCTCCATCCACTGTTGTACCTGTACAGGCACAGCAGCCTCCTCTCTGTATTGTGTTTGTTTTCTGGGAGGTGGAGACAGACCTATTGTTTTTTATTAAAAACAATGTAAAAGTTTAAAAATATTGTATTGTGTTATGACTACTGTTAAAATATTTAAATTTGTAATTAAAAGGTTAATGTTGTTAAAATTCTAAATAAAAGTATCTAAAGTTTTGCTTGTAATAGGATGCACTGTGTCGTTAATGAGCTGGGGAAGGGGATGCTGCACACAGCCAACACCATCGGAATACTGCGGTGGTTCCAGTTTGGCCAGTGTGGAACTGGGAACAGCTGGGAGGTGGGAGGCATCTGTGACTGGCCAAGGAGTGCCCCACACTGTGTGCTGTCACTGAGGGTGGGCAGAGTAGTGTGGGGTGCCTGCACCACCTAACACCTCAGCTGGGCTCTGACTGACACAACGCAGCCATCACAGAGCGTGGACATTAGTTATCACACAGCCATCTGCAGGCTTACCTGACACGGCACTGACAGCTCAGCAAGAGCCAGTCTCCTCTCTGAAGAGCTCTCCAAGTCCCCCAGTGCGGTGCTGGAGGAGCTGTACTCAGTTAAGAGGCAATGCAGAGCCCAATTGTACCAAATTCCTGAAGATGCCATTGATACTTACTAGATGGCAATTATCAACTTCTGCTTCCTAATTACATTTTGCAGCACGAAATTCATTACTGCAGTTGGATAAACTGCTCTTCAGGTTGCAGAATGCCACTGTGCACTGTTTAGCCACACTGTGCCTACAGATCCAAGGCAGTCTAGATGCATTTGCTAAATTGTAAACGTTGAGGAATGGAATGAAAAAGAGAATTGTCTGGCAAAATAATCATAGAATTAATAGGAATGTTTTGTTATAGCCATGACTCTCATTACTTCTACATTTTCAGTTTGTTTTATCACAGAAATGGAAAGGAAAAAATGGAAGGGGAATTTAAGACCACGACAGTTATGGGGAATTCACTTATACTTTGCCTTGCCTTACCTCACCTTGTATCTATCATCACTCATCGACTGTTTTTCCCACCTTTTCATTAAATGAATGCAGTATGTTTAACAATATTTTTCTTGTATGAAAAGTCAACATAATCAATGGAAGGAAATATAAGGGGAAAATTACAAAACTTACTATCAAAGTGCTCAAAGGCAGAAAATGAGCACTTTTCCACCTACAAATCCTGTTCTAGTAACTGTATGTGCTGTAGCATTAAGTGAAACAGTTCAGAAATTAGTTGATAATTGAACTGAAGCTGACTCAATTATGCTTAAAAACCACATGTGTATCATGTTCTTTCTTGTAGCTTCAGAAGAGGAGGACCCTCGAGACATGAGGGCCGGGGACCCAGGGGCAGAGATGGCTTTCCTGGCCCTGAAGATTTTGGGCCAGATGATGCTTTTGACTCTCCAGATGAAAACTCCAGAGGAAGGGACCATGGTGCTCGGGGGCGAGGTCGAGGTGCTCTGAGAGGTGAGGGGAACAGATGAGGAAGGAAAGGCATTTCTTGGGCAGATGACATTATTTTCATTAATACAATTTCTCACTCCTGTCTCCTTCTCTTACTGCTCAGGAGCCCGGAAGGGTTTGCTTCCTACTCCAGATGAATTTCCACGCTTTGAAGGAGGGCGGAAACCAGAATCCTGGGATGGAAACAGAGAACCAGGTAAAAAAATTGTAGAATTCTACAATAGAATCACTTAAAAAAATATTTTTAAAATCGTGTCTTTTTCCTGTACCTCACATGTTTGTTACCAGTATTTTACCACAAGAAAAGCCAAATGCTGTTCTTTGGTCTTTCAAATTTAAGAAAAAAGAACTATACAGAATTTACTTGACTCTAAGTACAAATGTCTTACTAAACAAAAGTGATTGTGGCCCTCAAAGCCATGATTTTCTGTTGCCGCCTTGTACAGTCCAGAACTGCCCGGGCAGTTGTCACTTCTGGATGACTGAATTACATTTCATGGGGTTTTTTAAGATGCATATTAGTGCCAACAGTAGTATTTCTCTTAGTTCATATCTTTCGAGCTGCCATGTCTGACAGCTTGTATTTGCATTTATGTTACTAAAGGCAACCCCATAAAGGGGCAAGACAGAGCTGTAGGAAAAGAAGGCACAAAATGACACATAAATAAATGAAGATGTGATTATCTCTAAAATATATGGAAGTATTTTATATTCAAAAGAGCACTTTACATCTGCCACACTTTTCCTTCCCATCATCTTTAAAATTTGGTTTACCTTTAGCTTTATTAGTAAAATATGGGGCAGAGGGGAAGCTTTACATAATTTTAACTTCAAATTGTGTGCCAAGTAGTGTGGGCAATTTGTAAATGTATGTGGCTGCCTCCAAAAATGAGGAATAATGATCCAATGAACATTACTTATCCTGTGTTTTCATGCCTGACTGAACAGGTCCTCGTCCAGATCACCCTCCTCACGATGGGCACTCTCCAGCCAGCAGAGAACGTTCTTCTTCACTCCAGGGCATGGACATGGCCTCGCTGCCACCACGGAAACGCCCCTGGCACGATGGACCAGGAACCTCTGACCACAGAGACATGGATGCTCCAGGTGGACCTCCAGAGGAGAGGGGCAAAGGTAAAAAGCCCCTTTGATTGAAACCCTTAAATAACACTGGCATGTTTTTCAGCATTAGGTTTATCCAGAACTTCTCTGTTCAGAGGCGATAAAGCGGAGCTGGTAAATGTCTGATTTTACCAACTGGGAAGTTAAAGACCAGTCCTACAGGAATGTAAAAATAGAGGGATTTTCTTGACCATCAAATCCAAATCTTCTCTCCAGCATCACAGAATCCCCTTCTTTATTGCCCTGTTCAAAAGCAGTTACTTTTTAGTTCCCTGTTACTCCAGCTGGAAAACTCATTAGGAGCACTTTTTTTCTCATTTTCAGAATGGTTATTTGTTAATATTCATGCTTGTGATATTATCCTTTAACTCAAATGTAAGAACATGGAGCCTGTAGTGATATGTCCCAGAAGCGCTCTCTAAACCTATGAAGATCTGTAGTTCAGTGACTTATTAAAATATTATTTTTATATTTAATAGCTTTTTAGTTACCTTTTGTGTACTTTTGATATACACGACATCCACGGACAAACCTCTAAAACTTAATTGCAGTAGACTATGCTTAAAAAAAATAGGAAAGAAAATGTTTTTCTCTTGACTTACGCTAATTACATTTGATGTCCTGTGTTGTAATTAAGTTGAATGTTGGTTCCTGTTATTTCTGAATGCCACCTCTGATTGCACTGAACTCCACCATTTCCAGCCTGAACTATCTCTCCTCCAAGTCAGAGCTCTGATCTGTTTAGTTATTTTCTAGAAGTTGTTCTGTATTTTTCACTATCCTTGTTCCTCTGTGTGTGCTATTTTGAGTTTTAAATTATCCTTTTCTAAATTAAATGAGGTAACTGGGAATTGCACACACTATTTAAGATGTGGTATAACCGTGGATTTCTACAGTTCTCTTGGATTTGTTCCGCCTTCTCCATTCTTTCCTAATAGTTCCTGGTGTCATAGTTTCCTCTTAAGTGCTCACATGCTGCTGTAACCCACAAAACACATTCTTTTGGAGTTAGCAGCTGGTTCAGAGCCCTTTGCTGTGTGTGTCAGTTCTATCCTACTCACATCACAACAGTTCTGGATCCTATTTCCTACAAATCTCAGGACTTCTGTTCTCTTTTGTAAATATTGTCTGCAATGTCCTTACATTGACCACCCACTGTCAGGTAGTGATCAGTGACAAAGGTCCTTCTCATTTGCTTCCAGATGCTGAGCTGGCAGCCTGAATTTGTCGTTGGCAGACTGCACAGCTTTGTATCTGATGCCACTGAATTCCATCTCACTTCTCTTACCGTTGTCCCGAAGCTCATTCAGTTTTAACTGCAACTCACTCCTCCTCTGTGTGGACTCTATTCCCAGGGTTGCATTATCAGCAGGTTTTATCATTCCTTCACAGATGTTTTGAACAAAACTCTGCTGATAAGCTTCTCTACCAGTATTTTTCCTTTCATAACCACATGCTGTATTTCTCAATTTAGCCAGCATCTATCAAATCTGTAAGGATTCCTTCTCCAGCTTTAGTAATGATTGTGATAACTCTATCAGATTCTTTATTAAAGTCCAAAAAATTGTCCAGGCACAAGAAGTGTGGTAATTAACTCATAATGTGCTAAAGAAAGTTTAGAATGATGGCAGAAAGCCTGATAAACCATGAACAACACTTTTTCCTCTGTGGGCTATTTCACCTTTAGTTGTATTGGTAAAGTCTTTTGAAGATTAAAACTTCATGAATTAGAAACTCTGTGAAACAATTTGGTGACTGTTTTACGTGGAACCAACTAGAGTCAACAAAAACCACTCTTGCTAAAGTGCAGCAAAAATATCTGAATTTACCTGTAGTATGTGTCTATAAAACAAGGTTACTACTAATTTTGTTCTTTCAAATACTGCTTATTTTAGGCTAGTGAATTGGGTTGGGGGTTTTTAATGTTCATTTCCGTACCAAACCCAACAAGATACATGAGAATTAGAAAAATCTCTTCCTGGCAGGAAGAGTTTGTATAGTTTTTTTCCTGGTTAGTAGTAAAATAAAGCAGTTTCCCATTATTTTTAGCAAAAAAAATGGAACAAAACAATAATGTTACTCATTGTCTTCACCATCAGTCTTAACTGGTCAACAGTGCAATGTCTTCATTTAGGATTAAAAAAAAGTATTTTGCAATAAAAACATAGAACCACAGACAGTGTTGAAGCACAAGAACTGGCAGTTTGGAGGACAGGCTGACTATCACTACTGTACTTCATTCCAGTGACTGCTGACCGTATCAAATATAAGATCCTTTAATTCCCAAGGAATTGCTTGATTGTTGTCCATCTTCTGAACTGTAATGGAGACATTAAATCTATGTAAGAAAATTGTATAGAGGGAGGAGGCATAAAAATGCAGGTGTGAGCTACACCTGGTTTGTGAATGATGACACCACAGCAGAACCAGCTCAATATATGGCATGTCTGAGAAGGGACACAGCTTAGACTCGCACCAGTAACTGGTTGTGCTTCCTTTGTAGGACGAGGGAATTCAGGACCTTCACAGAGAGCGCCAAAATCTGGGAGGTCTGGTTCTATAGATGGAGAGCACCACGACGGATTCCACAGGGACGAGGCCTTTGGAGGAGGCCCCGGTGGAGTCAGTAACCCTTCTCGAGGAGGAAGGAGCGGAAGTAACTGGGGAAGAGGAAATAACATGAACTCTGGCCAGTCACGAAGAGGAGGATCGAGGGGTGGAAGAGGCCGATAGAAGAGGCTTTGACTGGGTCATGCCCAGTCCTTGTGGGACAATATTTAAATAGACTGCTACTCTGGACTCGGTCACCTGCAACGCCACGAACCTAGATTCCTAACTGGGATAATAACTGAATGTGCATTAGTTCCTAACAAGGTCTTTCTTTTCCTAAATCAGTCATCTGCCTCTAGCTGCAATATTGTAGCTAGCTTTGTTTTGTTCTTTCCACTCCCATTTTCCTCACTTTCTTGTTTTGTCAAGAGCTGGAATTTCTTTTAAGTGTTGTGGAACATGGAGCATCTCCACAGATTTCAGTTCACCTCCAGACAGAAACTTGTTTCTATATGTACAGTTTGTCAAAGAGTTATGTTGGTTTTGTATGAATACAGAATGTAATTTGCGCAAAAATTAACAAAAAATCAACAGTGTGTGATTCTTTACTTACCTATTACTGTAGAGGGTTGTATTGAGGCAAACTTGTGTTTCAGATGGAGCAACAGTACTACCTCCTGAAATCTCAGCCATTTAAAATACTGAGAGCCAACTCCTAGTTTTTTGGTTTATCATGTATAGAGAAGTTTCATTTTCACCCTTAGCCACAGCTGTCTACAGATTACAAGTATTGCTGACATTAAAATGCCAAAATGCAGGCAATCACCGCTGCTTGCCATCCTGAAAGAGAAAAAAGTGGAACACCATTTAGAACAAGTTGTCAAAGACACAGTGTGAGTTACATAACCTGGATCGCAAGACAGACATCACGGCAAATACTGACATTCTACACTTCACCTAGGCGAGTCACGGATTTTTGTTCAAAACAGCATCTGTTTATAGAGATTGAGAAAGAAAGTTTAGCAGCTTGATTGGCATGTTTTACAACAGCTGTATGACACATTGTTTAAAGCTGTGGGTGTTCACCAGAGTCTGGTGCATTAATAGCTGAAGTGCAATTCATTACTTCCATAATAACATTTTTTAAGTGTCTTTTTCTTTAGGATATTGTTACCTGGTTTTACTAGAGGAGGGAAATGAGGAGGAGGGGTTATTCCCATTTCCCGTATTTCATAATAAAGCTGCTTACCAACCATGAGTTTGTTTTCCCCATAAATCATTCATATTAATCATCTCCAGCCACCATGTTATCAAAAGGCTCCTTTAATACCTAAAACCTCAGCGAAAATGATATCACGTAAGTACCTGTTCTACAGATACCTCTCAGGATAGTCCAGTATTAAAAGTAGAGCATATAATGTACAACGAAAAATCACTACCAGGCTTCCCTCTCTCCTGCCTTGAATATAATCAGGATGAGACCATGTAGCTCTAGAGGCTACTGCAACCCAGTAACACATGGCAGCTATTGCATCTTCTCAAATAGTCAGGTTTACCAAAGGCTGGCTCAAAGGCTGGGGCAAGTCCTGATGTCCTGTCTTAAAGACATCAAAGCACAGATGCTTAACTGTTCTCTTGCTTCAGTCAGTCACAAGGACGGTTTTTGACTTGGTTTTTAATTTCTGGTGTATAAAATGACATTGGAAAATTGTAACCAATTGTTAGCCTAAAAAATCCTTGTCATGGGGCTCAGGAGAGACAGAATGGTCTTAAAGGAATTAGCTGGAAACAGCTGAGATGCATCTGATATGATACAGTCTCTCCCTTGAGAAAAAATGCTTTTTAGCTCTTACCTGAAGAGCTTTGGGTATATGTCTGGGAGTTAGGATTCGTCCTGAAGGTTTCATGATAAATACTAATGATTTAATAATTGGCAAAGAGGAAAGCTTACTTTTTTTTTTTAATTTTTTTTTTTTAAGCAAGCCCTATTATATGTTTAAGGGGCTAGAAGAAGTCTAATAGTTAGAATATACAAGTTAGAGAATGAGCTATAGGCTTTAATTAGACCACAGTCCTCTACTAAAACAAGCTAGAGCGTACCTAACGAGAGAAAATCCAGCTTTATCTAGGCAACTTTTATCTCCTCTGGTGATTGGTGTTAAATAATATTCTTCATCAAAGCGGCAGCTTTTTAAATTGGGTTTTGAAGCATTTCACAATCATATGCTCAAAAAAGTCCTAAGAAAATTTGATAATTAGATTTTCTACAAAATCTTAGAAGATAGCATAGCAGAAGAGACAGAAGTGGCTTCCTAGTCTGTGATAGCATGACCCACTATTGCTGGGAAATGGACACAGTTACTTAATGGGAATATACTTCTGTATGCCTCAGGTCATGTTCTACCAGTGCTGCATGTAGAATCTTATGCTCTACCTATCAGTTGAGCACTTGTCTCAGATTTGTTTAATTTTATACTGCTATTAGGAATAAAATTAATTTTATATACTGTAACTTAGACATTGTAAAAACAAGAGCTAATTTAATGCTATTCTGATAGCTCTGGTCTACATTCTTAGTGGAAAAAAGTGACCATTAGTGAAATGTCTGTATTGACAACTGGATACAAATAGTTTTATTAAAGCAATCCATGTACATTTAAGTACCCCCTTTAACAATTTCAGTTTAATTCAGAAAAGTATTTGGTGAATACGTTAAAACTAAATAGTGATAGCAGGTAAGTATTGCAGTGGCTTTAGTTTCTCCATGAGGCACAAATGCTCAGTGAGATACTCACTGGGGCTCTGTGCAGGTGAGGCCCGGTTGTCCCATTTCCTTGCAGTAGTCCAGTACACAGCCCAAACTGGAGCACCCAGCGCTATCAGCCTGAATTCAGCACCTTCCTAAGGCAGCTCATTTTCTGCACTGAAGCAGAGGTCCAGTTACTAGCAAATCTATTTTAAAGGTCAGGCTGTGACAAGTAAGCATCTCCTGTCCAAGTTCAGAGAGAGGGAAAAAAAATACATATACACAAAAGTAAAATTCTAGGAGCTGAAGCTACCCTTTTAAAGCCCGAGGATTTGGTCCCTTACAGCTGCTGTAAGGCAGCAGTACCTGAAAACAACAATGCTCTTAACTAATATTAGCACTTTGCATCCTCTCATCATCATGCAGCAAAACCCCCTCCCCTTACAATTATGGGCAGTGTTTGTGACCCACAGCCCCAGGAAAGTTTGTTTCACTTACTGGATGGTTATTTTAAAGCTGCTTTTTAGAGAGAAATGCAGTTCAGTGGCCACAGTCTTCATATTCACCACTAGTCTGAGGTGGCAGCAAAACCAATATGTGTTCAGTGTGTAGGGGTCAGCACAAAATGAGGCAATACCAGTTAATTTTTGAATGTTCTCCCCCAGACTTGATCACATTTTGCTAAATCATCGTCGTGTTTCGGCATCCGTCAGCCTTGCGCACCTCAGCCGCTCCTCAGTAACGGGCCAGTCCATAATTACACCGCATCGGCTCCGATCTCACGCTCTGAAGCAGCTGCTGCAGCAGCCACATAGCCCCATCCTGGAGGTAGGAAGTGGGATCTGCCAGCTCCCACCCAGAGGTGGAGCGATTTCAAGCCATGGCTGTGGAGCTGACAGTGCGGTAAGGCAAACAACGAGCTCGGGGGCGGCTCGGCAGGCTGACAAAGCACACGGCAAGTACAGCTCCGAGTCACCGGGGCCGCTCCGCTCTGCCAGCCGCTGCTGCTGCTCCTCGAGCACCGGCGAGGAAAACCCGACAGGACGCGGAGGAGGCGAAAAGAAGTGGCGTCCCTCGTCTCAGAGTCGGCTGGCTGTAACGCGAGGCTCTCAGTCCGTGTGCGAGGGACTCCCGCGGGCACGCGGCCAGTCCTCCCCCGGTGCGGCAGTAGAGCCGGGCTCACAGGGGCAGTGCCTTGCCTCGGCCGCACACCGCGGAGCGGAGCAGCCCGGCGAGGCGGCGCAGGCCGGCGGCACCGCCGGGCAGCGCGGCCAGGAGTGTGGCGGCGGCGATGCC
>VZRN01006455.1:710254-725082 GCA_013397935.1 Dasyornis broadbenti
CGCGACAGCCCCGGCAGCCACGGGTCCGCCTCTCCCATCCAAGGCCACGCCGGGGCGCTCGGAGGAGCTCCCGGTGGGAATGGGTTCAGCGCGCTCAGCCAGGCCCGCAACCCGCCGCGGTCCCCCGTCTCCTCCTGCGAACCGGCGGCTGCCGGCGGTGCAGGGACCGTGCTGGGGCCGTTGGCAGCAGCAGCCTTGGACTGCGCGAGGTACTCGTGCAGTTGCCGGCCTAGGTCCGCCATGGCAGGGATGGCACCCAGGCGCTACAACGCTCTCTCCGCCCACCCCAGCGCCGCCATTTCCCCGGGTAGAAGCCACATCCGGGGCACGGCCGAGCACGGCGGCCACAGGCCGGGGGAGGGGGGCGCGCATGCGCTGCGGATCGTGAGGCGCGGGGCGCGTGCGCGGGGGTCGTGCGGGCTGTGACAGCTGAAGAGAGATGAGACCGTGCGGGTGCCCTGTAAGGGCTGTGAGATCTAGGAGAACCGAGAGTGCTATGGGGGCTTGGAAAGCTGTGGAGACTGCGAGGGCTCTGCGCTGTGAGGGCTATGTGGGCTGTCTAGAGCTACGGGATCCCTGAGGTCAGTGGAGGCTGTGAGGGCTGGCTGGGCTGCGGGGTCTCTGAGGTCTTTGGGGGCTCTGAAAGCTATGGGGGCTTAGAGTGATGTTGGAACTGAGGGGGTCAGGGCTAAAGGAGCTTAAGCGGTCTGTGTGGGCTGTGATGGCTGAGAGGTCTGTGAAGGCTCAAGGCTGTGGGGGCTCTGAGGGCTGCTGAGGCTTTGAAGTCTGTAGGGGCTGTGAAGGCTCTGAGGTGTTTGAGTGTTATAGGGGCTCTGAGGGCTAGGAGGGCTGCGAGGCCTATGGTGTCTCTTAGAGCTTTCATGGCTGTGGGGTCTGGTAGAGCTGAGAGAACTGTGAGGGATACAGGGGCTGTGAGTACTATGAGGGCCATGAGGTCTATGGTGACTCAGAGGGCTGTGGAGGCTCCGGCGGCTGTGAGGTCTTCCAGTGGTCTAAGGGCAAAGCAGCGGGCTGGAACAGCAGAGGCGAGCACACCCTGGGTGGCAAACAAAGTGTACCAAAAACCCCGAAGCCGGAATAGCGGGAGTCCGGGCGGACGCGGGATGTGGAGTTAAAGTGTAGCAAAAGCCCCCGAAGCAGTGGCAGAAAACAGCTGGGCTGGGCGGCCCCGGGAGGAGAGAGAAGCTGGAGGGAGGTGGGTGTTTCGGGTGTTCCCCTGGCTTCACGTCTCCCGTGTGATGTCCTGGGGATGGCAGCGACGGCCGGGCTCCCGTAAGCAGCCGGGACGTGCTCCCTCCAGAGAGCGGGAGCAGGTCGGGGTCCCGCGCTTCCCCCGAGGCACCCAAGCAGATGGTGAGGGTCCCTTCCAGAGAGGTCAGGTGTTGTAAAGGTCCCAGTTCTACGGCAGCTCTTGCGAGCAGACGCTCACACACGATAAGGAGAAGCAGCAAAGGACAAAACTCTGCAGTAGCAGCGAATTCGCCCTGCAGCAGCAGTCCAGCACCAAAACCACAACCATCTCTGCTCCAGTCCCTGAGAGAGTGAGCTGAGAGGGCTGAGCCCAGCCCCTGACCCCCAGCCAAGTCTCGGTCAGCTCCCCCTACACCTCTCGCAGTATCTCTGCACTTCCCAAGAGAAAACCCCCAGCCAGCAAGCTTACTCCCCACCTAAGAGACTGGAGAAACTGTAGAAACTGTACCTCTTCCCCATCCTGGCCACATCTTTTGTTTCTTAAGAACCGTCATTCCCATCTCACGTGACAAATGGAAGAAAAATTCCCTCAGTGAAAAAGAAAAATCCTAATCTCCAGCAGGTGGTCATACCTTGTAGATGGGTAACTTTGGGATGGAGGGGTGAGTTAATATTATTATTAGGCTTTAATGAATCAAGTTGATCTAAGAACAGGGATTTTGCGACAGTTGCTCACTCAGCTGTAGAACATCTTCCTCTACCTTCCCTGGCTTAGAAAGCAAGAGCTTTCTTACCTGGCTCTTTTGTGAGTTATATTTTTGTTGGATGCTTTCAAGGTTGTAGCTGGGGTCTGCGAGAGTGAAAAAACGTATTAGCACATATAACTGGGGAGGAGTTCATGTTGCTGTTTGAGTGTGGTGCCAAATAAGAGTTTGCACATGGAACGAGAAGGTCAGCAAAACCTTTTGTGTCCTGACGCATTTCATTTGAGAACCGTGACCGGACGTTTCCACCTTGGGAGCAGCACTTTGGGTTGGTTTGTAGGTACACAGCACCATCTAGCTGTATACTTGACGAAGATGGAAGTGCACAGTGGTTATCTCCAAACCATCCAATGTGGAGATCCAAAATCCACTGCTCTCAGAGAAAATGTGCCAGAATAGAAAGGTTTCACTGACTTTCCCTTCCATTTGCAAACTTGTATTCGTGCCACAATCAAGTGACAGTTATTTTTCCTTGTAGCCTGTAAACTGCACACACAGTCATGGTGCACTGTACTTTCATTCTCATCTAGATTACATAACATCATGCACTTTCAATCTCTCAGAGTCTGAAATGTCCATCTACTTCTCGCACAGATAAATGTGTCAGGATAAAAGCAGGATAGAGGTAGGATCTCCAAGCCTTTCAGCAACCGCCATAAGATTGAAAGTGCAGACCGTCACGGGGTATGAGCAGTTTACTGGTTTTAAGGGGAAATCACTTGTGCAAATGGAAGTTTTCAAATGTCAGGAGGAGGAAGATCAGTGAAAACTGTACGTCCTGGCACATTTATCTGAGCGAGCTGTAGCTGGAAACTGTTTGGTTATCTTTGACTCTATGAGATTGAAAGTGTTATAGTACAACGGGCTGAGAAGCAAAGTGCATAGTGTCAGTTTTGTCAGTTTATGTGCTCCAAGCAGGAGGTGATGGCCAGAGCTGGAGTTTTTTTCTAGGACCCTCTGTAAGTAATCAGCTCCTGGACGTTTGAAGGTTTGAAACTGGGATCTCCAACAGTAAGAAAACATGACGTTTCATACGGCTTGAAAGGAACGTGCATAACCGCAGTTGTGTAGTGTCTGGTTGAAAAGCTGCAAGGTAAAGGTCTAATCCAGCTGGTTTTGTCCTGGCGCATTTCTCTGTGCAAGCTGTAGCTGGAAACTTTTCAGTTTAGACCTCTACCTGGCCGCTCGCAGCCGGTCCCGCAGCGGCAGCAGCGCCAGGACCTGCACCAGCACCGAGTCGGGCAAGGCCGGCGGGGCCGCGTCAGTTCCGGGGCCGCCCCGGGNACAACGGCGGCGGCGCGGCCGCGGGGCCGCGTCAGTTCGGCTGAGCCGGCGCGGCTGTGGCGCCTGTGGCGGAGCGGCGCGGCCTTGAGAGCTACCGGTAGGCCCCCGGCAGCTCCGCTGGGCTCGGGACCTCCCTGTTTAACCCCTTTCCTTGCCGACAACCCCCTCTCCGTTCTTCCGCGTTAAGCCCCGGTGTCTCATCCAGTCTCCCCCGCCCCATGGAGCCTCTTGTCCCCGTGTCCCCTGCTCGGTGCCTCTTGTCCCCAGTCGCTATCACCCCCCGGCTCCCGGTGCCTCTTCGTTCCTCCTCTGTGTTCCCCGTGTCGCATCTTCGGTCTCGCGTCGTCCCGTCCCTCGTCGTCCCTTCATTCCTCAGGCAACGATCAACCATTTGTGCTCTTATTGTGACTCTTCCCCGTCGGTTTGGATTTAAAAAGGGACAAATTCTCAGGTTTCTGAGGGGGTTTTCTCCAAGTGAAAGTAAGCAGGTCTGGAAGACAGGAAACACTTTGGAAATTACCACAGAAGGCACGAGCGGATGTACTCGGCCGAGAAAATAAAATGGGTTTGGATCTGATAAAGCACCTGGATGTGAATGTTAAATATGTTCATGTATGAAATCGTGGTACGTGAGTTTACGTTGGTGTGTGAAGAGGCAAAGCAGCAACTTAGTAATTAATGGTCGCTCCCTGCAATGATTGATAACCCCAAATTTTATGGTTCCTCTGAGTTTTTTATTCACTCTGAGGGCTGTGGACTACTGCTCCTCTCAGGATGCTAAGACCAGTTTCTTATTACAAGGGAGGCTGTCCTAAGGGACAGGAGAGTTGTTGAAGCAGGTTAAAAAAACCCCAAAACTCTACAAACATGGGTTAAAATTAAGGTTAAAAGCTTGCAATTTTTAAATAAATAAATAAATTTTGCTTTAAAATATAGAATAAGAATTAAGGATAACAACATAACATAACATTTGGGTGGTTATCTGGTGTTAGGATATTTGGGGATGGGGGAGGAAGTGAACACAGGCAATAAAAGGTGATGAGAAAACATGGATGTTACTAGCAGAACCCAGAGGTAATGGCAGCCCCAGCAATGCCCAGGGGCAAACAGGATGTCTTGCTCTGGGGACCCAGGTGTTTAGGAACCCCCATGGACCAGTGTGACAAGTGGCTTGAAGATCTGAATTTGAAGGAAAGGAGAAGGAATTGGAAATCATGAGGTTTTGGCTGCCCGGTCTGTTTTTTCAGTGACAGAAGGGTGCCTCACTTCCCTCCTCATAAAGCTGCTGCCTGATCCTCAGCAGTGGAGAAAGAGAAGACAGAGCTTAAATTTGTCATCACCCCAGCCAGTTTTTGGTCAGTGGGGTTCCCAAAGGCTCGGTGTGCTTCCCAGCATTCCTGTTCCTCTGAGCCATGGGAAACAAGGAAGGGGGAATCCTACCAAAAGCTTGTTAATAAACTGATCTACATTACAAGCTTTTAAATATATTTATATGAAAAAACGTAATATTTTAAGGCCAGTGGGAATTCTGTCCCAAAACTAGGCAGAGGAAAACAGCCTTTACAAAAAAAAAAAAGNGGTGAGTTAATATTATTATTAGGCTTTAATGAATCAAGTTGATCTAAGAACAGGGATTTTGCGACAGTTGCTCACTCAGCTGTAGAACATCTTCCTCTACCTTCCCTGGCTTAGAAAGCAAGAGCTTTCTTACCTGGCTCTTTTGTGAGTTATATTTTTGTTGGATGCTTTCAAGGTTGTAGCTGGGGTCTGCGAGAGTGAAAAAACGTATTAGCACATATAACTGGGGAGGAGTTCATGTTGCTGTTTGAGTGTGGTGCCAAATAAGAGTTTGCACATGGAACGAGAAGGTCAGCAAAACCTTTTGTGTCCTGACGCATTTCATTTGAGAACCGTGACCGGACGTTTCCACCTTGGGAGCAGCACTTTGGGTTGGTTTGTAGGTACACAGCACCATCTAGCTGTATACTTGACGAAGATGGAAGTGCACAGTGGTTATCTCCAAACCATCCAATGTGGAGATCCAAAATCCACTGCTCTCAGAGAAAATGTGCCAGAATAGAAAGGTTTCACTGACTTTCCCTTCCATTTGCAAACTTGTATTCGTGCCACAATCAAGTGACAGTTATTTTTCCTTGTAGCCTGTAAACTGCACACACAGTCATGGTGCACTGTACTTTCATTCTCATCTAGATTACATAACATCATGCACTTTCAATCTCTCAGAGTCTGAAATGTCCATCTACTTCTCGCACAGATAAATGTGTCAGGATAAAAGCAGGATAGAGGTAGGATCTCCAAGCCTTTCAGCAACCGCCATAAGATTGAAAGTGCAGACCGTCACGGGGTATGAGCAGTTTACTGGTTTTAAGGGGAAATCACTTGTGCAAATGGAAGTTTTCAAATGTCAGGAGGAGGAAGATCAGTGAAAACTGTACGTCCTGGCACATTTATCTGAGCGAGCTGTAGCTGGAAACTGTTTGGTTATCTTTGACTCTATGAGATTGAAAGTGTTATAGTACAACGGGCTGAGAAGCAAAGTGCATAGTGTCAGTTTTGTCAGTTTATGTGCTCCAAGCAGGAGGTGATGGCCAGAGCTGGAGTTTTTTTCTAGGACCCTCTGTAAGTAATCAGCTCCTGGACGTTTGAAGGTTTGAAACTGGGATCTCCAACAGTAAGAAAACATGACGTTTCATACGGCTTGAAAGGAACGTGCATAACCGCAGTTGTGTAGTGTCTGGTTGAAAAGCTGCAAGGTAAAGGTCTAATCCAGCTGGTTTTGTCCTGGCGCATTTCTCTGTGCAAGCTGTAGCTGGAAACTTTTCAGTTTAGACCTCTACCTGGCCGCTCGCAGCCGGTCCCGCAGCGGCAGCAGCGCCAGGACCTGCACCAGCACCGAGTCGGGCAAGGCCGGCGGGGCCGCGTCAGTTCCGGGGCCGCCCCGGGGCTTGCCGGCAGAGCCGGCGCGGCTGTGGCGCCTGTGGCGGAGCGGCGCGGCCTTGAGAGCTACCGGTAGGCCCCCGGCAGCTCCGCTGGGCTCGGGACCTCCCTGTTTAACCCCTTTCCTTGCCGACAACCCCCTCTCCGTTCTTCCGCGTTAAGCCCCGGTGTCTCATCCAGTCTCCCCCGCCCCATGGAGCCTCTTGTCCCCGTGTCCCCTGCTCGGTGCCTCTTGTCCCCAGTCGCTATCACCCCCCGGCTCCCGGTGCCTCTTCGTTCCTCCTCTGTGTTCCCCGTGTCGCATCTTCGGTCTCGCGTCGTCCCGTCCCTCGTCGTCCCTTCATTCCTCAGGCAACGATCAACCATTTGTGCTCTTATTGTGACTCTTCCCCGTCGGTTTGGATTTAAAAAGGGACAAATTCTCAGGTTTCTGAGGGGGTTTTCTCCAAGTGAAAGTAAGCAGGTCTGGAAGACAGGAAACACTTTGGAAATTACCACAGAAGGCACGAGCGGATGTACTCGGCCGAGAAAATAAAATGGGTTTGGATCTGATAAAGCACCTGGATGTGAATGTTAAATATGTTCATGTATGAAATCGTGGTACGTGAGTTTACGTTGGTGTGTGAAGAGGCAAAGCAGCAACTTAGTAATTAATGGTCGCTCCCTGCAATGATTGATAACCCCAAATTTTATGGTTCCTCTGAGTTTTTTATTCACTCTGAGGGCTGTGGACTACTGCTCCTCTCAGGATGCTAAGACCAGTTTCTTATTACAAGGGAGGCTGTCCTAAGGGACAGGAGAGTTGTTGAAGCAGGTTAAAAAAACCCCAAAACTCTACAAACATGGGTTAAAATTAAGGTTAAAAGCTTGCAATTTTTAAATAAATAAATAAATTTTGCTTTAAAATATAGAATAAGAATTAAGGATAACAACATAACATAACATTTGGGTGGTTATCTGGTGTTAGGATATTTGGGGATGGGGGAGGAAGTGAACACAGGCAATAAAAGGTGATGAGAAAACATGGATGTTACTAGCAGAACCCAGAGGTAATGGCAGCCCCAGCAATGCCCAGGGGCAAACAGGATGTCTTGCTCTGGGGACCCAGGTGTTTAGGAACCCCCATGGACCAGTGTGACAAGTGGCTTGAAGATCTGAATTTGAAGGAAAGGAGAAGGAATTGGAAATCATGAGGTTTTGGCTGCCCGGTCTGTTTTTTCAGTGACAGAAGGGTGCCTCACTTCCCTCCTCATAAAGCTGCTGCCTGATCCTCAGCAGTGGAGAAAGAGAAGACAGAGCTTAAATTTGTCATCACCCCAGCCAGTTTTTGGTCAGTGGGGTTCCCAAAGGCTCGGTGTGCTTCCCAGCATTCCTGTTCCTCTGAGCCATGGGAAACAAGGAAGGGGGAATCCTACCAAAAGCTTGTTAATAAACTGATCTACATTACAAGCTTTTAAATATATTTATATGAAAAAACGTAATATTTTAAGGCCAGTGGGAATTCTGTCCCAAAACTAGGCAGAGGAAAACAGCCTTTAAAAAAAAAAAAAAGGAGCACTTCAGGTGTAGTAAGGAAGGATAACACTTCAGGCTGTCAAGGAGTGTGAGATATGGTGCAGTGCGGAAAATTCTCCTGAATTTTATCGAGGAGTTCATCTTCAAAGCAAGTTCCTCCTAATTTGAGGTGGTTCAGGTGAGGCAGCACTTGCAACAAAGCGATAACAGTACCAAGGGAGACCAAATCATAGAGGTCAAGGCACAGGGTCTCCAGGTGCTCCAGTGTCACAATAGCAACCAGCCCCTTGTTTGTCAGGAAATAGGCATTGCAGATTTCCAGGTACCGGAGCTGCTTCATGTGGCGCCCAATGAATACCAAGGCAGCATCACCAATGATGCAGTGGCGTAGAATCAGGCGTTCAAGCTCTTCCAGGTGTGGAGCTGCCGCTTGGATTCCCATATCAGTGATGCGGTAGGTGCCACAAAGGCTCAGTGTCTTCAAGTGGTTCTGTGAGGAAATGTCGAGAAGGTGATGGTCAGAAAAGGTGGGAATGCTGTGGATAGCGAGGTGTTGTACCTGTGGTGGTGGTACCAAAGGGGAGACGCAGAACCACGCATCAGGGATGTCGCAGAGGGTCAGCTCCAGTGTGGTGACAGAAGAGGGCAGGCTCTCGTACGGGACGTGGCGGAGGTCTGTCTCGGTCAGGCACAGCCGATGGAGCTGGGGACAGCGCTTCCGCAGGGCGGCCAGCAGTGCTGGTGAGAGGAGCCGCTGCTTGCTGCCGGAGCGAGGCATGCCCCGCATCCGTAGGGTGCACAGGCTGTCGGGGAGGAGGTGGCGCACCAGGTGCCACAGGGTGCGGCGGGTGATCTGGGGAGGTGAAAGGGCCTGGTTCCAGGGGGTGGGTGGGGAAGGGCACCCCTGTCGCAGCGGGGTGCTTCCCCCCCCCATTCCCTCAGTTTCTGCCTGCAGTGGGGTGATTCCTGAGCGCCCTGCCTGCAGTGGGGTGATCTGACCCCCCTGGGCTCAGCCCCGGTCCACAGTGGGGTGATCTCGCCTCCCCTCATCGCTCCTGCCCACCGCGGAACTGTCTCCGCGCCCTGCCCCGCGGTGTGCGCAGGCGGCCCGTACCCGGTGAGGACTCAAATCCACATGTGTCCAGACCGCTCGGTCCTGCGCCAGCTGCTGCCACCGCCGGCAGACCCTGCGGAGAGGCGATCAGCCATCAGCGCCGGGGCGGGGAGGCGGCAGGCGGCCGGTCCCGCCTGGGAGGACCCTACCTGGCCGCTCGCAGCCGGTCCCGCAGCGGCAGCAGCGCCAGGACCTGCACCAGCACCGAGTCGGGCAGGGCCGGCGGCGCCGCCATCGCGGCCGTTACCAACAACAACGGCGGCGGCGCGGCCGCGGGGCCGCGTCAGTTCGGCTGAGCCGGCGCGGCTGTGGCGCCTGTGGCGGAGCGGCGCGGCCTTGAGAGCTACCGGTAGGCCCCCGGCAGCTCCGCTGGGCTCGGGACCTCCCTGTTTAACCCCTTTCCTTGCCGACAACCCCCTCTCCGTTCTTCCGCGTTAAGCCCCGGTGTCTCATCCAGTCTCCCCCGCCCCGTGGAGCCTCTTGTCCCCGCTTCTCCGTGCCTCTTTTCCCCTGTCATTCCTCCCCACCACCCCACCCCGGTGCCTCTTCTTTCCCGGCACTGTCCCCTTTGGTGTCTCTTGGAGGAGAAGAAGTAACTTAGCGCTGACCATTGCTGGTTCAGTCACTCTCTCTGACACCAGGGCTCCAGCTCATGTAACCTCCTCTCTGAATACCAGGCAGGCCATTGCAAGACAGGAACACCTGTCATTACTCTCAGAGAAGAGCCTGGAATGTCTGCAGTGTGTAGTTGCAATCCCGGGTTGCAATCCCGGAAGAAGAGAATACAAATAAACTCAACGCTGACCTCAGGAGGATGCTTGAGCAGGTAAAACATGCTGTCCCTACCTCTGCAAAGCTTCACTGTCCTCTGGAACATGGCACATTTCCCCACACAGCACTTTGGAGTCATCTGCTTGGTTTTTTTCCTCTCCCTCTCACCCCTGTGGATACATATTTTTGTATTTTCTCTTTATTCTGGCACCCCGTGGCTTTCACAAATGTACTTTGTTGCCGATGCCAACTCCTTGCCCCAGTGTCCCCAGACACGCACTTGTCTCTCTTTCATAGCCCACACTGAGTGCTTCTTGCCCACAACTAACGGTCTCTGAGCAGAGGTCTCCTTGCCTTGATGTCCAGAAGTTGTTTTGATCTTTTTTCATATCCAATGTGTAGGTGGAACAGGAAGGGAGAAGTCTTTAGAGACTTCTATTTTTATTGTAAACTTTGAGTCTTAAACCTTTTGTTCACCAGTATTTAAAAGTAATTTTTACCACTGCAGAATGTCTTTCCTTGCCTTTGGAGTGATTCAGGTGGAGTTTCTATGTATAGTGTTAACTTTTTAGTATTTTATAACATTTTATATTTTTTCACTTTTCTTGAGTATATTGAGTTGTTGAAGCCCTAGAAGGTTTTATCTGTTTAACCCTTGAAAGGCTCCAAAGAACCATGAAAGCAATGCTGTTTATAGGCCTTCTTGGAAAAGTTCTCTAAGAAATCACATTTGTTTTGTAGTGTAAAAAAACCCAAACGTATGATGCTCCAAAACACAAACAAAATTCCCAAAAATATATTTTGAAGCCCAAGTTCTTATTAAGTCACCAGATACATCAAAACAGTCTCTACAGAATGAAGAAGGCTTTTCCAATCTTGCTGAAAACGCATTTCAAACTGTTCGCAGAATTGGGTTTGTCTGCTGTTGGTGTGATCACTGCCACTTTTGTGCCACTGTAAAATTATATGAATAAGCGATGCCTTTTTCAGTGGAGGAAAAGCTTTTCATAGTACAAGAAAAAACTGAGATTATCTTGTAAAAGAAAGTAGTAGGTGGTATTGAAATGACTTGGTGATTTTGGGTGCTCAAATACTGGTAAATACTGGCTGTAGTGAGACAAGCTGTACATTGATTCAGAATACATTTTTAAAGTTACCAAAGACCAGGAGAGAGACTTAATTTTTTAATTAACAGAACATTTTATAGACTATTAAGATGGAAGTATGAAAAAAAAGTCAGTTAGACCTCTTGCCATTGCACATTGTCAGTCTCTGAACAAGACAACAACTGGACAAAGTAGATCTTTGGAATTTATTCATTTACTAATGAGACCTTGAGTACATGAGGATTGAGATTACAGTCAGGATTAGAAATGGGGTTAAGAAAAAGGCTTTTAAATGGGTAAAACCTTTATTCTCTAAATACCATGCAACACACAGTTTAAAAAACCCGCAGCTCAAACTTATTCTCATGACAGTGTCAGCCAGTGCTTTGTCTTGAGAGTGTTCTGCCTTGTTTAGTAATTGAATCAGTTGAGAGAGTGCTGTAATCCTGATCACAGATTTATTTTCCCATTAGAACTGAACATCCCAGGGCCAGCTATTGCCCAAATACTGCATCAGCTGAAAAACACTTTCTCAGTTCACTTTATCAACACCTTCGTTCATTGTCAGCATAAGAGCGTTGCGGGTGCTTATGGCACGGGCAGGGTCGGTGATGCCTGGGCTCATTTCTGACCACAGTGCACATGTGGTGCAGACTGAGGAGTCAGGATACAGTGTCTGCACTTACTTTTGCTTCTGTTCTATTCATATCCAAAATAGCTATTTAATCAAATTATGGTTTTGGGCAGTTTGAGAATTGGAAAATCCTGGTGTAGGATTAAAATATATGAATTTAAAATGTCTATGAAGGAGGGCACAAACCTTTATATAATCAGGATGAGCATGAGGAAAAGGAGAAATCCTACCTAATTCTAGTAAGATGGGGGAAATTGTGAATGTTGGAAGATTCCAAAGATGCTTTAAAATATATGAATGGAAAATTGAAAATTCCCTTTCATGTAGCAGAATATCTGCAGCTATTACTGTTTTCCAAATAAATGTCAGAGGATTAAAATTGATAAAAAGATATTAATGTATTTCTGTTCTATCGCCAACTTGAATAAAATTTCAGGTTATGTAAGTGTGTTGGTTTTGCCTGGGGTGGAGTTAATTTTCTTCCCAGTGGCTGGCGTGAATGTGTTTTGGATTTGTGCTGAACACGGGGTTGATAATCTAGACATGTTTTTGTTATTGCTGAACAGAGCTTCCACAGAGTCAAGGCCTTTCATGCCTCTTGCATGGCCAACACTGGGGAGAGGGCTGGGCAGGCTGCCTCACACCACAATCTCCTCCTCTCCCAGGGTGGGTATTTCAGGCCTCAGCCTGCATCCAGCCCCGGGCTGCCCGCGATGCCGCTGCCACCTGCCCGGTCTGCCGCGAGCCCATTGGGGCCATTCGCCTGCTGCAAGGGCAGGACAACCGTGCTGGGCTGGCCCCACGTCGCCGCCGCCGCCGTCTCCATCCCTTCGTGGTGCGCTGGCGGCAGCGGCAGGAGCGGGAGCAGGAGCAGGAGCGGCAGGAGCTGGCAGATCCTGGAAGTCGCCGGCGCCGCAGATTCTCTGACGGGGACAGGGATCTGAGCCCCGTGCCCTGCCAGCGTCCCCGCAGAGAGTTGGACCAGCTGGGCGCAAACGGGCTGGGGCAGGGACCGTGGGTGCCGAGGAGCAGGGACGAAATGCTGGCCTACAGCAGAGACCATGTGCACCTCCTCCCTGTGATCCTCTTTGAGGTGGGGCCTCCATGGCCCATCTGCAATGAAAACTGGGATGCTGAGAGGGGCCTGGCTGGCTTCTTCTGCCAGTTTGGTCATTACTACAGGACTGGGGGAGTGGGAGCTGTGGGAGAGGGAAGGATATGGCTGTGGGAACTTGAGGAGAGGGTGGGATATGGCTGAAGAACTCATGAAGAGGGATGAAAGTCGTTGGAACTGGAGGAGAGAGGCCATCCTTGGTTGCTTCTCTGCCGCTTTGCTTTTTGTGGGGATGCAGCTAGGAAATGGAAAGAGAAAAGGAAAGGGAGAGGGAAAGGGTAAAAGAGAGAAAGGGAAAAGGAAAGGGAAAGGAAAAGGGAATGGGAAATGAAGAGTTAGTTCCCTGAGACTCTCTGAGCAGATCCCAAAGGGGCCAGTGCCTGCTTTCCTGAAGAACAGGGTGAGAAAAGAGGCAGAGATGGAGGTTTGGGGCAGAAACTCCTCTCCTCTCATGCTCCTGCACACCCTTGTGCTGTGGAGGGCTGCAATCCAGCAAGAAGCTCTCCAGGCTGGGGGAGGCAGCCCTGGCACAACCCTCTGCCAAAAGGCTTTCAGCAAATTACCCCCTCTTACAGCAGAGCATAACCTGGGCTGGTGCTGCAACTCCATTGCTGGGTGGCACAGGCTCATCTCCCCACGAGAGCTGGGTGTCAGCCTGCACTGGAGCCAGGGAGGGATTGAGAGGCTGACTCTGTAAGGGATCCTCGCCAGCTAACTGGTGTTTATAGGCTTAGATCTGCTGCTTCTTAATTTTATTCCAGCCCCTCGATTGAATTTCTCACATGTAAGTGAGCCCCATGTGTCTGTCCTGGCCATATATAATGGATGGTGGTGGAGGGAAAGAACACAAATGTGGCTAAATGCCAGCAACAGATGCCCAGGCAGCGCTACTGCAGATCACTCTGCTGAAGATCCCCCATTGCCAGAACCTGCCCTCAATGCAAGAGGCTTTCTCTGTCCTCAGCGCCTGGCCTGGGGCCATGACCAGCCTGAGCCATTCTTCATTGGCCCCAGGAGCAGGACAAGGCTTGGAGCTGTCACTAAGCCACTATCTCCAGGAACAGCGCCAGTTCCATCCACTGAGCCCTGGTGCTGCCACTCGATGCCCCATCAAATATTAATACAATGCTCAATGCCTCTGTGCCCTGCCCCAGCACTGCAGCCCTGGCCCCTGCCCTCTCCAGGGCTGCCCGACCACTCCAACCTCCCCTCCTGCCCCATATTGCTCATTGCTCCCCACACAGGGACTTCGGGGGTGCAGCCGCACCACCTTTGGGTGTTCCCTGAGTAGGGCACGACAGGACCCGACCCCCTCACTTCGGCAGCCAGCTCAGCCCCCTGCAGCAGGTAAGAGCCGCTGGGGTTGGGGCAGTGGGCACCCCCATCCCCGAGGAATGCCAGCCCGTCACTCCAGGGAGCGGGAGGATGGGCTGGAGGCACGGGATACCCAGAGAAGGGCTGGTGGTCATGGGGCAGCTCCAGGCTCGGTCCTTGGCTGCAGGGGCGTCGTAGTGCACCCCTGGGGATGAGCAGGGATTCCTCATCTCCATCCCGTCCTCTGAAGGAATCAGATTCACCTGTGGGTCTCTCGCGAGGAGGGTTCCCCGCAAGGACCGGGGTGATGTGTGGGGTCACCCCTCAGCTAGGCCCCCTGGAGGCTTTGGGGCCACCTCCCCTTGCTGCCCTCCCCCAGGAGGAGGCCCGCACCTCTGCCCCCAGCAGCCGCCCGGCCCGGCAGGGGATGGAGCCCGGCAGGTCGGTGCCGGCGGAGCTGAAGCTTCGCAAGCCCTCGCAGCGGGCCAGGATCCCGGCGCCTTTCCTCGCTCACCCGGTAGGTCGCTGGCTCGGCCCGCGGCCCCCGGCTCGTCCCCTCGGCCTCCGTACCCCTTGGAGCTCCCCGTGACTCTGCCCGCACAGGACGGGGCGGCTGGACCGGCGGGGCCCCTCGGGCCGGACCCCGCGGAGGCGGACGCGGAGTCCCTGGTGCCCACGCACGATGAGCGGGGCCGGCTCATCCCCGAGTGGAAGCGGCAGGTGATGGTGCGGCGGCTGCGGGCCCGACTGGAGGACGAAGAGCCGGCAGGAGGGCAGGTACGAGGGGCACGGGGAGTAGAGGGGGCGCGGCCGGTCGGGAGTCGCTGAACGCCTCTCTCCACAGGATGCAGCCTCCTGGAGCTTCTCGGCCTCCCACCAGGCCGTGCTGGGCCCCTTCGGGGAGCTGCTGACCGAGGCGGACCTGCATCAGCTGGAGCGGGCAGTGGAGAGCCTGCGGCTGCGGCGGCGCGGCGAGGTGGACCCGAGCGAGCTGCTGCGCCTGGTGCGGGAGCTACGCGCCCTCTTGCCCGCCCCGCTGCTC
>VZRN01006455.1:731210-745921 GCA_013397935.1 Dasyornis broadbenti
CGGTGTGACGGGGGCTGCCCCGGCCTCTCCCGCTGTGCCGGAGGAGCTGCTGAGGGAGCTGCGGCTCCTGCTCAGAGGTACCGGGGTGAGGGGCCCGGGGGGAGCGGTGGGGACAGCGGGACAAGGCACGACAGGGCTGGGCAGCAGAACCAGGAAAAGTGAAGGTTCTTTCCTAACGTCAAACTCCGGTGGGGTTTGGGGTCAGGCATGGCAAAGGAGCAGGCAAAGCTGTGCAGGAGAGCTGGGGAAGGGTGCAAGGAGGAGGAGGAGGAAAGCAGCAAAGGCAACCCCCCGGCCAGGGCCCAGCGTCGAGTGGAAGCAGCCTTCCATTGCCGAACGCGTGAAGACATCACTGTGGAGCAGAAAACATGGCAGGAGCTGGGGCTGTTCTACATGGTAAGTGCCCAGCCTGCCCCTTCTCCCTGTTTGCAGAGGTACCCGCCCTGGCACAAGGACTCCTCTAACTCCAGCCATTCCCTATCGCAGCCTGAGAGGGAGGGGATGTTCCACCGTGGCCCAGGGCTGAACCTGACCAGCGGGCAGTACACAGCCCCGATTGCAGGATACTATGCCTTCACCAGCACGCTGCACATTGGTGAGCCCTCAGACAGCCCCACGGCCCTGCCGGGGAAGCCTGGGATGGCTCTCATGCCCTGCTCTGTCACAGTGCATAGGGAGCCGCGGAGGAAGGGGCAGGCATGCCGGGGGAGCCGCCTGCGGGTGCTGATCTGTGTGCAGTCCCGCTGCCAGCACAACAGGTATGGCAGGGCAATGCCAGGGACCCTGGGCCAGGGAGGGGGGAAGGAGTCCAGCATCCCTGGGAAAGGAGGGGCATGCTCCCCCCACCACTACCCTCCCTCTTCTGCAGCAATTTGGAGACCATATCGCAGCTGGAGAGCAGCGGTGACCTTTTCACCATCTCTGTCACTGGCACCCTTTACCTGCAGGTGAGTGGTGCCAGCTCCCCTGGTGACAGTACGGGGCACAAAGGTGCCTTCCTTGGCCCAAGGCTGGGCATCAGGTCTGCTCCTCAGATGACCCCCAAGCCCCAAGGACAGTCAGGGCAGAGCTCTGCTCAGGCACTACAGCACAGACTGGGGCTGGGATGCCCTAAAGGCCTTGTGATGTTCTTTCCCCAGAAGGAAGGCAAGTGGCAGCTCCTCCAGCTCTTGGCTTTAGCGTGCAGGGAGAGCTCTGTCCTTGGTTCTGCCAGGCCATGTCTGGTACCCACAGGGGCGGTGTCCCGGCCCCGCTGATCCCTCTCTCCCTCCAGGCTGGGCAGTATGCCTCTGTTTTCGTGGACAACATGGCAGGCTCTCCCCTCACTGTTCAAAGAGGGTCCGATTTCAGTGCCATTCTGCTGGGAGTGTGAAGAGGCACCATGCTTAACCTGTGCCAGGAGCAGCCAGAGCCTTCCCTCTGCCAACCACCATCATGTGGCCCCAGCTCAGCACCAAGCCTAGGGAACACCATTTGCTCCTGCAGGAACTGCTCGTGCTGCAGAACCAGATGAAGACGGACAAAAGATCATGAAGATGATGATGATAATAAAGCAGCCTGACCAGGACCTGAAGGCATTCACTTTTATCTAAAGGTTAGGCCTAGAAGTTTATCTTGGAATACACTGCTGACCGTGGCAGCAGACGGTTGCCTTCTCCCCAGGGCTCAGCTCCCACCATGCCTGGCACAAAGGCCCACACATCCATTTTTGCCCTTAGTGGATTTCTCTTCCCTTTCCTGTCCAGACTCAGTCTCAGCACCCCAAGCCAGATTCTGCATTACTTGAGCTGCCCTGCAGTGTATAAGCAGTGAATGCTTGCTGGCAGAGGCCAACATCCTTTGCACTGATCATCAAAGCAAAGTCCCAATAATACCACACATTCGATTAAAGCAAATTCCTGTCCTGTGACTTTCCCCAGCAGGCACTCCCTGACTATGGCACAGGGCCCAGGCTGTGGGCAGCACAGATATGCTCTTTGCTCGGGCTCCGATAGCAGCCTGAGCTGAGGATGGGCACAGGGCTACGTGACTGAGCGTGAGCTGTGGGACAGGGACCCAGGAAGGCTTGGGCGTTTGATTTCTGAGTAGCACTTACACTGGATAAGTAGTGCCAGAAACACTGCAAGATAGCCTGAGCTGTACCCAGCCCCACCTTCTCCCAGGAATCTCCCCAGCCCTGCCTGCCCTTCTCCACAGGCTGCATCTCCTTGAGGAATGTGGTGAAGTAGCTGTTAATGCAGCAATTGATGGGTAGGGGTGTTTGGACCTGGGGAGGAGGAGGCAGTCTGGCTGTGCAATTTCATTGCTGACTCCTCCTCCCAAAGCAAAGAGAATTTCTCTGTGAAAGCAAAGTTGTGCTTTTTCCCCAGCTGATCAGGTGGGCAGCAGCCTCCTGGTGGGCATGAGGCCGCTGCAGCTCCTGCCCACCTGAGGAACTTGGCCTTGGCAGCACCTCCCAGTCCCCACACATGATGACTCCCCACACATGATGCTCTGCTCAGCTGCCTCTCTTCCTATTACACCACTGGAGGAGGTACAAAAGGACTCGGTGTCTGGAGGCAGGCCTTGCCCAGCTGTGAGCTGTCCTGTGCAAGTGAGCTACCAAGAGCCCAGTGTGCTTGGACACAAAACTGAAAAAGCTGATTAAGTCAGAGGTACTCAAAGGGTAATTCAAGTGCTGGAAGGGGACAGAAGCTCAGACAGCCCCAAGGGAGAGAACTGCATGCAGAGCACTCGTGCATGGGCCACCCTGGGGTGGTCTTGGGGCTCTCCTCAGTAGCAGGAGAGCTGCTCAGTAGCTGCTGAGCACTGAGGCAAGGAGAGTGCATTTTCAGGAAACCTCTTGCAGACCCTGTCTTACCAGGAAAATAAAGCAAATAATTTTTTCACTTCTATTAAAGCTGGGGCTGAGCCTGCTTTTCTAACTGGCTGGCTACTCCCAAGCGTGGTGAGACCTGCTCCTTCCTTTTCCCTTTTGCCATGAAAAATGGGTATTTTATGGAAATTGTTATTAACTGTACCATAACAGAACTGCCCCATGCGAAACAGCTGGCAGAGCTCATGCCATCAGATGCCTCTTGCTAGCATCCCTGCCAAGCTAAGTGAGCTAAAGCTACTAGAAAAAACCATCTTTATTTACACTGAAGAGCATCCGGCGGGACCTACCCTCCCCCAGCCACACATGCATGCACACAGATCTCTCCCTTTCCTTCCATCCACCACACCTCATCCCTCAGTGCTCTACCATCCCTCAGTGTTCTATCCGGACCACCATGACCGTGACGTTGTCCGCCGACCCTCGCTGTACTGCCTTGTTGGCCAGTCTGTTACACGCAGCTTCGTATCGAGCATCTGCTTCTAGCTTCCCTTCTCTCATCTGGATATTCTTATCCTGTTGGGACAAGGAAAGGTGACACTGACTGCTCCCAGCAGTGGTAGGTACAAGGACATTGTGTTTTCCAAGCATTGGGAAGCAAAACAAACACAGACAACCTTGGGAACAAGGGAGGGTACCCTGGCAGAAGTCAATTTCATGCCCTCTGCACTGACAAACCCAGCCCCCATGCTGCCTTCTCCTCACCTCCAGGCAGGACACAATGAAATTCACAGCTTCTTCTGGTGTAAAGACTTTAAAGAGGCCATCACACGCTATCAGAATGAACCTGGAAATCAAGAGGAGACAGGTTCCAAGGCTGAATTTTTGGCTCCCGAGCTACAGCAAAATCCTCCAATCTATTTTGTGAACATCCATGCTCTGATCCAAAGGGAAGGTGCCATAAAAGCTCGTCTGAAAATCCCTTAGAATCTACCATTCATGGCAATTCAAAATACTGACCAAAGAGCCAGGCAACTAATGTAAGCTCTAGTCCAGGATATCCTGGCCATCCTACCAACACTGGCAAGATCATATACAACATCCTGGTCGAATGCTCCATTGTTTCTCTAAGAACTGCTTCTTTCCTTTGAGTCTTTTTCATTCACGTATTTTCCCTGTGAAGAGGCTAATGCAAGGAAATAGAGAAACACAGCTGAACCCCTCATGTGTATCACTTTACATTCCTACACTCCTGAGGTGTTTGGTAATTTAAATATGTAAATTCAAAAGAAAAGCAAGCAACACAACTGTGATCAGAAAACTCTGACACAAAGTATTGCCACAGGCTGCAGAAAGGTGAGGGGATACAAACCCCAAGGCAAGGACAGCATCCCTCTTAGGATGGGGGAGACAGCCTGATGTGCACTCCCTGCCTGCACAGGAAACTGGATTAACCAGGAGCCCTAACCAGACTCACCAGGACAAGGAAAACTGTGCCCAACCTACAGAAGTGGTCAGCCCGCTCATGCCTCTGAAGACATCATTTCAGAGCCTGATACTCAAAGAGTATCTTTAGAAATATTTTAGTGGATCACTTGATATGGAACTCTAATCCCAGAAAAAGCAGCAGTACTGGGTTACTCTCACCTCTGAGAGTCTGCAGGGCCATACTGACACGAAAGCTCACTGCAATTTGTCGTTGCCAATCATATCATGGAAAAGTATCTCAAATCTTCAGATATCAGAGCCGAATGCAAAGGTATTTATGGGCTCTACAGCTGCTAGAAACAACTCTTGGACAGGACAGAGATCCAAGAACTAAAGTCTTAACTAACTGCTTGAACACTGCTGTGTGAACTTAATCAGAGCACAAAGGACATCTGAGGCTCATGTATGCTATTGCTATGAGGCTGGTGCCTCCAAGAGGAGCCTTCACAGTATCTTGGCAGAGACGCAGCATTATCCCACTGTACTGGTAAGGAATAGGTGCAGAGAGACAGCAGTAAGAGCATCCCCTAATTCTGGGGGGATCAGTCTGAAGTGCCTTGGCTCTAACACCAGAGCAAACAGGGCTGGGCAGCTTCTGCTGAGCATTGCTGTGCAAGGGCACACTTTACCTGTCATTGTGTGTGAGTTGGCAGCGTTTGATATCTGGCACAGAGATAACACCACAGCGCTTGTACTGGCCATCCCCAATGGAGCGGGAAACCTCCAGCACTCCTAGGACTCTTCCGTCCCTGCACAAGGAAAGAAAACACTGAGAGCCCTCCACACATGTGTGTATCTTGCTGCACTACCTGATGGGGAGACTTCGTGCATCCATCTGCCTCACACAAATAATGACCTGCTTGCACAGCAAGTTCAAATCTTCCCTTCGAAGTCTCTTTCCCTTTCTGTATATTTGTGTGAAACTCTGGGAAACAAGTGGTCAGGAGGAGGAGAAAATGAAGTCAGGAGACTTCAAGGCTGTTTTCTGTCACCCTGCCCAAACTCAAGTCCTGCTTAGCCTAGCAAACTGGGGAAGTAACAGTTATATGTGAGCTGAACTCCCAGAGGCATAGTTCGAATACAGAGATTATTTTCTGGCAAGATATCCAGCAAACTGCTCTTCACTAGAAGCAGAGTGGCAGAGGCAAGAGGTCTGAGCCAGCAGCTCCTCCTGTGTCCTGTCTATCAGGACACCAACCCCTCCAGAGTGGCTCAGCTGCGGGCAGCTCCCAGGAGCAAGAAACATGGCATGAAACATGGTTCAGCTCCAGATCACCTGGCCTTTAGTAACCACTGATTGCAGCAAGCGGTTCTGTGAAACCTAACTTACAATGTCCCTTAGGAAACAACTCTGGTTTGTTAAGCTTCTCTAATTAACCAAGTTCCCTGTAGAAACAGCTTCCCACACTTCACCTTTCCAACAATCAAGCATCTTCTCCCCAAAAAGGCTCTTCTGTGCCCTCTGGGAATATGCAGAGCTCATTCATCTCATAGTCCAAGCAGCCCCGCTTGAGATAAAAGCAAGAAGCAAGTCATGTCAGAGAAGAGATCTGATGTGACGTATCTCTTGGGTCCAAAATATTGAACTACAAGCAGTGGGAGAGGCTCCCAGGTAGTCAGGGACCAGTTCTGAAAAGAGCTAACAGACACTGGGCCATCTCTTTGCCATGTGCAGATAGATCAGTGCTAAGTGTAAGTGGCAGCATGTGCTCTGCAGAGATAAGGGGAACAAAGCGCTCCAGACACGGCAGCATAACAGAACTGAGCCCACCCCTCCCCACCCTGGGTGCATTTGGCCTCCACAGGAATGAAGATACTTCACCTGCACTGAATCCTCTCTTTGTGCAGACACCACTAAATCAAGAAACAGCCTTCAAAGAAGAGAGAGAACCTAGCCAGGGAAATAAGACTCAGCTGCTGTGTTTGGCACCAGCTCCCCAAACAGCCATGAACTCCTTTTCGCACAAGAACATTAAGATAATCACATTTTGGCTCCAGAAAACTCCCTTCTACTGCAGACAGTCTCAGTGCACCACCTAACCCCAGAGGAGCAACATTAACTGACATTGAGGGCTTTTGTGCTCTCTCAAACCATCCTCCTTCTGACAGGACAAGCAGGGAGAAGTCATGCTGCAAGGAAATGGGTTCTGTTCAGTATTACAGTGTGCAGAAAGCAGTAACTTCTTCAAAAATCCAGTCCAGCTCTGTAGGTTCAAATCCGTAGGTCAAGCTTAAGCATGTCTGGCTTAAGCCACTGCCAGGCTTTCACATGGGTCATGCCTTGGCCATTGTAAGGCTCTGAGAAACCAGCTCACATCAACCACCTCCAGTACCTGAATCCTTACGTGCCTCAGTCACCACTGTGCTTCCCACAGGCAGCAACAGATTCTCTCCAAGCTCTCAACTAGGATGCATACTGGGCTCAGGAAACTTCAAAACCTCAGTGCTCCGGCCCAAAATTAGGCTAGGGTTTAGATTGGCTCACTCACACTCTCAGGCACTTACCTGACGTTTCCCCCAGCTTTCTGTATCCGCATACGCTCCTCATATTGGGTGGGGTTATGCTCCTTACTGAGGCTTAAGGCTGTGTGTTTCTGACTCTCTTCATTGTAACGACACAGAATCGCCTGTGCTGACAAAAGACCATCTTGAGTAAAAAACAACACAACTGCAGCAACAACTTCTTCAGAGAGAGCCCCAAACTGTAGTGAATGGTTCTCCATTGGGCCAGTGACTGGCGGCCAGTGATGTTTCTCAGGGCTCAGTCCTGTGTAGGAGGTGCTGTTCAGTACTTCTATCAGTGATCTGGATGCAAGAGTTTAATGCACCATTACCAAGTTTACTGGTGATACCAAAGTGGGAGTGCTGTGGACTCTCCGGAGGGACAACAGACCTTGCAGAGGGATCTGGACAGATGCACCATCAGACAGGTGCCAGTGGCATGGAATGACTGAGTCCAAGTGCTGGATTCTGTGCCCAAGGTGGAGCAATGCTGAGCACGAGTGTAAGCTGGGAGAGGAGTGGCTGGGGAGCAGCCCTGCAGAGAGGACCTGGGGCTGCTGGTTGGCAGCAGCTCAGTGCCATCAGCCTGGCCAGCAGCTCAGCAGGAAGCACTGCCAGGAGGGCAAATGGCATCCTGGGGGTATCAGACAGCGTGGCCAGCGGGATGGTCCAGCTGTGCTCAGCACCAGTGCAGCCTCACCCAGAGCGCTCCAGCATTAAAGATGATGGGAAGGTACTCGAGTGTGTCCAGAAGAGAACAACCACGCTGGGGCCAGGGCTGGAAGGGCTGTCCTGGGAGGAGGCTGAGGGCTCTGGGTTTGTCTGGTTTGAAGAGAAGGAGGCTGAGGGACACCCTAATCCCCCTCTGCAGCTTCCTGGAGGGGGCATGGAGAGGGACGTGCTGATCTCATGGGAATAGCTCAAAGCAGTCCAGGGGAGGTTCAGGCTGGACATTAGGAAGTGTTTCTTGATAGAGCATATAATGAAATACTGCTCCAGGCTTCCTGGAGAGGTGGTTGATGCTGCAGACTGTCAGTGCTTCAAGAGGCTTTTGGACAATGGTGTAACTGCAGGGCAGTCCTGAACTGGTCAGGCAGTTGAACCAGATGGTTGTTGTAGGTCCCTTCCAACTGAAATATTCTATTCTAGATACTGCAAGATATTTAGCACCATCAAGAGAAACCTGTTGTTTTACACTATGGGAGACAACATAGGAGTACTCTGTACCCACCCAAAACATGAGGCTTTGTAGAAAGAGTTGAGTAGCTCATGGCAACTCAGACATCATAAACAAAACACCATAAAGTTCACGGCAGAATAAAGATGACACAGCGGTCTCCATTCTGCTTACCCGGCTGTCCCCGAGGTTGGCTATGTAAAGAATATTGTCGACAGCTAAGACACAAGTAGCTGTGGAGCCATCCTTCCACGCTGGCTTCCTGAAGGGAAAAAAAATGAGATTATTAAAGGGGAAAAACAACACTTAAGAAGTTAAGTCAAGAGTGTTGTTGAGGATTCAAAGACGAGTCGTGTGCCCAACCAGGCAGCACAAGCTCCCAGCAGCTGCCTGCAAGCAGTTCAGGAAACTGTTGGTGATAAACATCAAACTGGACAAGGACAGAGAACTACACAGACTACTGACTTCTGAATGCACAGGCAATGCCCAGCTGGAGTAAATATTGCCAACCAGAGCTCCTGCACCAACCCTTCCTCACACTCAGCTCCCAGGAAACCTCATGTGAGCAGAATCAGGCTCAGCCCTGATGACTGCCCAGAAGCTGAAACATCAAGAGCAAACAAGCTCCCCACACTCCCCTTGGGAGGCTCCTTCTTTGCAGCAAAAGGACAGCACAGCCAACTCTGCAGCAGAGTTGTCTTCTTTTTTGCTTACATTTTCCTTCCTTTTTCCACAGTACCTGTGCCCCTTCCCCCACAACTGTCACCACTCCACCTCAGCAGCACCACCACTCGCTCAGTTGCTCTCCTATTTCACTTCCTGTAGTTAAGCTTTTATCTCTAGAGCTGTAGGTAAAATGAGAAGCATTTCTTAGATTACAGCTCCAGACTAGTCCTCTCCACAAAGAAGCCTGGCTATGATGTCATTCTTCACTGAAACTGGCTTTGAGAGACTGATTTCTAGACATATTTCATCCAGTTTTTCCTTACTTTGAAGATGTGGCTGAATAAAAATGATTCATTTCACCATCAACAGAGCTATTGCTAGCAACCCTTTGTAGTGCCTCTGTCATAAGTCACGTTTCTGACCAGATGCTGGTTTGAGAAAGATACTATTGTGACAGACTCCAGAAAGCTTCTTCCTTTTGCCCGGTCAAAGTTGTTGTTCTGATTAGGCTTAAGAGACTAAGCTAGTTTGCAATCTACTTAAAATTGAAAATTCTCAGGGAATCGCAGAATCAAATGCATCAACAGTCTCTCCATCTATGATAGAGGTGTCACTGTGAAATAATAATAGTAAAAAAACCAAACCAAATCTGTGTGAAGGTTGGTAACAGAGTGACCGCATTTTAAATGCAATCTACATCTCCCCTAGTTCACACCGTTGGTGTGTCAGTTCAGCAGAGACTGAGAGAAGATCACGGTGATTGCCAATCCACACCCAGCTGCAAGGCAGCCTAGCATTTATCCCACAAAGGGATATTCTTCATCACCATCTCTGTTCTAAAGAGTGGAAGAAAGCAAGATTTAAGCTTACATTGGGAGAGTTAGGTTTTTCAAAACAGGGCATTAAGAGCTACCCCAGGGATGTGTTCCAGCCTGGCAAGCACAGCTCTAAAGAAAGCTGGCTGGTAAAGATACTCTCCTGCTGCACTCAGGTGCCATCAACAGAGAGATCCCATCTCAGGCAGTATGGGACAAGTTCCTTCAACAACAAGGCAAGTGTTCAAAAAGAAGGCAAACAAAATGTCCTAATAAGGACAGAAGAGGTCCTTGGACCTGGTTTTTCTTCCTTTCTTCATGAGGAACATGTATTTTAGTCTAAGGGATCCTACACACCACTTACCATAGAGTAAGACCAGAACATGCCATGATCTAGTTCTAGCAGGCACTGAGCTGGCAGAGTCACAGCCTGACACAGTGGAGCTGTGTGGGGTTTTACCAAAGCACAGACATGACACAAGGTTTCCTCTGCCCTGCTCAGAACTCAGACCTCAGAGATGCACACTAAGAAATATAAAAGAATAGAAAGTATTTGCACTTACTGGCTGGATGCCTGCTTTAGAAACTCTTCATCTGTGTGTTTGAAGGTGTCCAAAAGGCATCTCTTCACAGTTTTCTCCACACTGACTACCTCACCTGTCAGACAGGGAAAACGTCAAATAAACTCCAAGTAAAACATATCTGATCTACCCTAGTCTGTCCCTTTGCACATCCAACATTCAGTCAGGCAGTGCTCTGCAGAGCAGCTGGGGCACATCCTGGGCCTACCCTACCAGAAATCTGTGCAGTAGCATATGTGGAGAGTTTATGACTTAAACCTTTCCACCAAAGGAATATTTTCACACTTGAAGTGGCACTGCCAAAACTGGCAACAATGCATCTCACACTTGTTTACCAAGCCACAATTGGCTACTTGCACCCTTGTGCCAAAAAAGCTTCCCCAGGAGACAGAGCAGTCTTGCAAGCCCTTCGGGAATAAGTGATGGGAACTGTAACACTGCAAACAGATCAGTTTCCCTTATCAGTTTCCCTATCCACTGTCAAGGCAGAAAAGGTGGCAGTTGTCCTACAGCCCTTATTCCACTTCTCTCACCTTTAGGAAATTTCTTAATCAGGTTTTGGTGCAGATTCTGCGCTGCAAATTTTGAGGCTCGGACTCCCCCGTGGCCATCAAAAACAGCGAAGTACGAGACACGTGTGCTGTGAGGGAACAAAAAGTAGCAGAAAGAGGCTAAGAAAGGCCATTAGCCGGGGGGGGAGACCTAGTACATTCCTCTCCATAATGCCCTGCCCTGTGTCAGGCAGACCGAAAATCCTACACTCCAAGGCATAAAAGGCAGCAGGTCTCTGAGCTCACACGTTCAGCATTTACATGGTTCACGTGTTTCAGCACTGAGCTGAGAACTCTTGTGATTTTTCCATTCCTCAAGAAAATGAACGGCAGAAGGGTTTACAGACCACAACTTGGCATGAAAGCAGATAAACATTTCACCTCAAGGACACTGCAACTCTCCAGCATTACAGACATCAATCTAGACAATTCTACAGTACCTTCCACGCCTAAACTTGTTCCAACTATGCTACAGACAAAAAACTTGGATCTCTCAGCATACAAACCTCTTGAGACAGTACTAGTTCAGAAGTTAAATACAGTATCAGGGTGATGCTTGAGAACATTCCTTTAAATACACATCCCCACTTACATTTGGATAACAGAGGATAAACATCCAGAGTTATTGGGCCCTCATGGTCCTCAAAGTCGGTGAGTGAGTGGACTAAGTACCGCTCAAAGAGAGGTTTTTGTATACAGGAGCTCTGTGAATTGCCTGGGAACACAGCTAGCAGATGATTCACCACAGGTCTCCCAATAACAAGCCCAAACCACGCACCACAATACAGGCAGACAAGAGCATCAGCTGTTCAAAGCAAAAAGGATCATCTCATGGGCTTAGCTGAAGCAAGCTGGAGCTCCCTCACCCCCATGATAGCTGTTCTAGCAGCTGGGGCCCACTTACATTTGGGAGGGCAGAGGCCGGCATTCCTCGGTGATATCATTTAAGATGACATGTGCATCCTGCATGTCTTCTCTCTCACCTTTTCTCTCTGCCACATAACCCTTCAGTCCAAGAATGCCCACTGATCCTAAAGGGGAACAAAGCAGATGCATGCAAATCAAACTCCTCCGTCTCCTCAGCTCAGCCTTAAAACCAGTAAGTTCTCAGCTTTCAGAGCCCTCATCCTACAACAAAACATCTAGCATCTGCTGCTGAACAGGATCTATTTATTTAGTAACATGGATTTTTATGTGTCCCCAAAGTCAGCAGCTCTAAAAGCAGCCTGCCCTTATTTTAGCAGGCAGCTGTAGCCAAGCAGGACTGCTGGGCATCGGACAGGACTCTTACCAAACAGGGGTGGGGGACAGGGCAGGCAAGGGAAGCACGTGGCACTGAACCTGCAGACTAAGTAAAGCACAGCTTTAAAGAGTGTGCTAAGGACACGATACACAGGCCTGATGTTCCCAGGACATGTCCTTTCCTTTGTACCACTGAACACATCTTATTCCCCAGGCTGCACCACAGCATGCAGGCACTGCAGTCAAAGGCCCTGTACATAACAAGCTGTCTCTCCCCCTCTCTGACTTCCTTAGCAGCCAGCAGAGAGATTCGTGGATGAGGCAAAAGGAGCCAATCCCCCTCCTGGCTGCACAAGCACTGATCCTGCCAGTGCTGAGGTGTCTGCTGCTCAGCTTCTGCTGCTTCAGCAGGGACAGTAAGAAGGCCCAGGTGAAGGAGGCAGACAGAGCCAGGAAGCTCAAAGGGATTCCACAGCCCCCTGCAGCAGTTTGTTCCCTACAAGAGGCTGAAAAGGCAAGCAGACTGAAGAACCAAAGCTTAGCTTTGTTCTGGACTTACTCAGCCCAACGCCAAAAGTACAAATTGAGTACATTTGTTTTCAAACTGTCTGAAAACCTTTACAAACTTTCTTTTCCACAAGTTCTTCCCTGCCATTCTTCTCTTCCTCCTCCTCCAAGGACTTTCTCTTCTGCCCCTTCTCTTGGCTCTCTGCTGATGAGACTTGCTTAGTAGCACTGGAGGCTGAAAGAAAGCAAAAATGCAGGTGGTTCAAGTGTTCCAGCACTGTTTTGCTTGCATAAATTCAGCAGCAAGTCCTTTTATACAAAAACACACTCAGGAGTGCAGGTTCACACACACAGCATTACGTGCCCAGAGTTATTACTGAACAAGACACCCTAACCAACCACAAATGGACACACAGAGCTTCCCTCAGCACATACAACCTGTGGCACACATCACTGCCCGACCAGGGAGTGCTGCTTTCACCATTTCATGCTCTGTGACTCCACCTCAGGCACAGGACAGCTCTGCCTGGCTGGCAGGCTGCTAATTCTCCCCAGGAACACCCAGGTTTTATTTCCTAGCTGCCAGGCTTATTTTTTCTCCCTTTTTTTCAGTAATTGCTCAGGAAGCTAATGTTACAGCCTGGAATGCTTCTAGTTATTATTATTATTATTTTCCTCTATGATCTCTGCCCGCAACAATGCAAAGAAATTTATTTTATTATTCTGAATGTACATATTTTTTAAAGGGTTCAGAAGGAGGCTACAAATTAAAGCTAGCAAGCAAAACCTGACATCAGAACACTGGCTTTTTCCTTCTGGAGATTTAGTCTCATAAGGGAATAGTGAATTATCTCACCTCCTCCCAGGTGACAGCAAGCACATGGCTGCACGCAAAAAAGCCTTGCCAGAGCAGCAGCCTGGTTTTGAAGCCGTTTTCAGCAAGAAACAAGGAGGCAGCCAATGCCTACAGCAGAAAAGCAGCCAGGGCATTGGCTGCACCAGGGCATTGGCTGCACCAGGGCACACACATACTTTCCCTCCTAAAGTAGGGAGCTTTCAGACAGAGAATGTGGATCCCCATAAGACAGAAATGTACTTCTGGGAACAGGCCTAGTTTTTAAGATTCGGAATCTTGATTTAAACAATTGGGGCACAAACTGCCACAACAAGTGTCAGCCAATCCGGACTGGAAAAATATGCGCCAGGTTAACCTGCTATGTGTGCAACACAACAGGTTGCATCCTGGGCTTTTCCAAGAGGGGTGACTCAGCAGAGGCTGGTGAATGACACAGCTGCTTACCTGGGTCACTGCTGCTGGCTGGTGGGAGACCATCAAAGAGCAAAGAGCCTCCTTTTCCTGGAGCACAAGAAAAAGACAAAAATAACTAAATACCTCTGTTCCTTTCAGGGAAGAATGCTTTGCCTATGCCTCTCCTGAAGTGAAGAAATTATGTCAGTTTACCATAGAGAGCCAAATTTCTACTTCCATTACTAGTTGGGCAAATCTAGGCTTTGCATTTGCTCCAGGGAACATTTATATGGAACATTTTATAGAATATAAGTGGAACATCTATAACATCCTGGCTATAAAAAAAATCAAACAGGCTGTAGCTGGACTGCACACCAGTACTGATAACCCCACTGTCTTTATTCTGTCTAACAAAGAACGGGATTTACACACATTTCATCTGAAAGAGATGCTGATGCAGAAAACATGGAAAACCAAACTAATGGCAGGAAGAGTATCCATACCTGAGTCAGCACTGCTGGATGGTGGGAGATCATCAAACAGCAGAGGCCCTTTCTGGGCATCTTTCCCTGCAAGGCACCAGGGCAGAGTCAGGAACCAGTGCAGGCACTCCTGGGGGGAGTTGTTCTGAAAGGACTGTCCCCCAGCCAACACAGATGTGGTCAACCAGAAGAGGCTTACTTCCATCTCTAATTTTAGCACCTGTTACACAAGCAAAATAACCACCTGCCTGGGGGCTGAGGTAAACTTTAGTCTTGAGAACAGGTTTTGGGGTTTTTTTGCTAGCAATCCACTGAGCTCGCATTAACACCCCTCAGCAGCACAGCGAGGGGAAAGGCTTCAACATGGTCTAAACCGCAGGGAACTGTAGTTCATACACAACATGCAAAAACATGGTCTAAAATGCAGCGGAGCGAGTCCCGGGGAAAAGAAAACCACAAAAAAAACACCAAACCGGCAATCTCTCCAGCGATTTTTAACCCGTCCCCTCACCCTTCCCCTTGCCCCTCAAGCTCCCTGTAGCGGCGGCCTGGCTGTGCGCGGAGCCACGCTGCCCACGGCCGAGCTGCAGCAGGCCCGGCGGGGCCCGCGGCCCGTCAGGCCGAGCCCAGGTGAGG
>VZRN01006455.1:746029-764000 GCA_013397935.1 Dasyornis broadbenti
CGGAAATGGGCGCGCGGCTCCGCGGCCGCGGGGCGCGAGTGGAAACACGGCCTGGCCCCGCCCACAAGGCGCTCATCCACCGCCTCCTCCACCAATCGCGAGCGGGGCTGTGCTGCCACTCAATGCCGTGGCCCCGCCCCCCGCTCCGCCAGGCTGACCAATCCCGCGAGGGGGCGCACGTTCAATGGCCTTGGGCGCTGCTCGCCCTCAGCGAGGTTCCCGCGAGCCCTCAGGCCCCCGCCCCGCCCGCTCCGGAGAGGATGCTCAGCGCACGGGAATTGCGTTAAATGCGACATTTATTTCAGAACCGAACAAGCCTCACGTGCGCACGGACGGCCAGGACCCGCAGCACTGCCCCCTGGCACACGGCAGGGAGCGCCGGCGGGAACCGGAGAGCGGGAAGTGTGGCCTCCCTTCTCTTCTGGCTCCAGCCTGCCCGCCGATGCCCGCTTGCCTTCCGTGCTACTCGCTGCCCTGTGGAATTTCCCTAATTTCCCTTCCGGTTGGGTTTATAGTCTTGCTGAAACCTCCGGTTTGCATTCCTTGCCGAGGGGATGGGTGCCAGGGCCATGACAAGGAGCGCGGTGCTGGTCAGAGCGCTGCTGGTAAGATGGCAAGGGTGGCCCGTGTGCCGCATCCAGCGGGAAGCCCTGTGTCCCTTGGTCCCGACCTCCAGCCGAGCCGTCTGCTCTGCAGGTTTGCTGGCCTCAGGCATGGCTCGGCTCTGGCTGGAGGATGTCCTGCTGGCTGCGTCTTGTCTGTGGCACAGGCAGCACCACACAGCTCTGGCCAGTGAACTTGTGTCTGGTGCCTGACAGACACTGGTCCCGTCTCTGCCAGAAACAGCCTCCATTCTGGAAGAGCTTCCCCTCAGTATCTCCTGTTTCTCCACCCTTAGCCCCTTACACTGAAATTTGGGATGGTACCAACTAGTCCTTGCCCAGAGCACGGGAGCCAGGATGTTGCAGCCTGGGCCCCTGCATTGCCCCAGCTCAGCCTCTCCGTGCCTCCAGGCTGGCATCTCTTCATCCATAAAGGGCACAAGTTGGTCTCCAGGTCTAAAACGGATCACAGAGAGGAAAACAGACCAGTTTGATGGGGAGTTTATCCTGGGCAGGGGAGCAGGGCTGAGAGGAGCAGCCCCACTGCAACTGTGAGCTGTAACAATGGGGTAAGATGCCCAAGGAGCTGCGGTGAGGACAGGCAGAACCAGCATGTGCTTAAAGAAGAATCCCCAAACTCTTTCTGTGACCTGAAACCCAAGCTAAAGGGTGCCTGATATGCAGCAAGGGGGCCCGTGCAAGCCTCTACTCATCTGCCATGTCCCTGCCTGTCCGTGCCCCCCACAATACGAGTATAACGAGAAGACAGCACCACGTCCCACACACACACACACACACGCACACCCACACCCCACAGACAGTGCAGGGAGGTGCGGCAGAGCCAAGGCGCAGCCGTGCTGGACAAGAGACAGCAAAGCTGGGGGATGCCTGGGAGATGCATGGAGGAAGATGCTCAGCTTCCCACACGGAGCTGTGCCAGATGCTGCTGGCCACTCGGGAAGCCCTGAACAAAAACATCTAACCATGAGTGAGAGATGGGAGAAGAGAGAGAGAGCTGCTGCTGGAGGAGGTGGGAAGCAGTGATGGCTGGAGGAGAAGGTGTTTTCAGCAAAAACACCTCCAATGTGGGAAGCCCCCAGATTAACATGCTGATGGAGGCAGGGTGGGGGGAGGTGGGTGCTCGCTTCTGCAGCAGAGGAAGAGTGAGAAAACACCAGCTATAACAGAAAATAGAAGCCCCATCGCCACCCTGACACCCTTTGATCTGCTTTGAGCCTGTCATCTTGCTGGGAGAAGAAGGGATGTGCAAGCCCTTTTGGGAAAGGGCAAGAAGGATCGTGTAAGGGTGGAATGGTCATTCCTAGTTGTGGCTCCTGGGGAATTTTCCCATTCCACCTGAACCTCCACACTCCCTGCAGGGTTAGAATCCTTGGCATTCTGCCCTAAGAGTAGGAAATCCCTTTGGATGAGACACCTGGGGGGTCCCAGGCTGGGAGAATGGAGGTGGCCCACATGCTTTTGGTTGGAAAGGGTAGCCCAGCATGGGGTGACAGACAGAGCCATCCCCAGAGCTCTCCTTTTCCCTCCAGTAGGACCAAGCTCCGAAGTGCAGTGACCCATCCGCATGGACATGGGTGCCCTGACCAGCTGAGACTGTGGGCTCCTCCCTTCCAGAGGTAGATGGGGCAGGTAGGAATTGCCTTCTTTGGGAAGACATGGTGGGCTGTCTGGCCACAGCTCAGGGCAAAAGTAGTTTAAGCTGTAGGGGAAGGCAAAGCAAATGGTTGGGAAGGGCACAGAGTGAGGGTGAGAGCTGCACTGCTGCCAGGCACAAGCCAGGGATGTCCCGGGGAAGGCATCTCTGGAACCCCAGCCCACCACCAAGGCTCTCCCCTGCCTGGGGGAGGCATTGGCTGGGGGCCAGGACTCAACTTAGGGGATTTTTGTGATGTAAATAGAAATAAATACTTTATAAATATAATCTTAAAGTACTGATACCTGATCTTACTCCGCTGCCTCTTGCAGAAACATCAGTAAATTAGGGAATTCCCACACCTAAATTAGCACTTTCCCTTCGCCTGAGGGCAATTCCTCCTGCTCTCCCACCTCTGAGCTTTACTGCATTCCCATCTCTCCAGATCAAAGACCAGCTTTTGGCCAAAATCACCCTTCTCACTCACTCCCCTCTGATGGGGACCTTTTTTGGAGCGTTAGATGGTGTGATATGAAGGTCACCCATGGGGGGACAGGCAGAAGATGGCACGTGCACAAGGAATCCTGCCCAGGCGGGTCCAGGCTTTTGCAGCTACAAACAGAAGTGAGTTTCCCCTGTGAAGCTGTGAATCGAGACAGATCCTTCCATGGAGCAGAGAGCTGGGGCAGCAGATGGTGTGAAAGATCAGATATTAACATGGGGAGTCTTCAGACAGAATCAGCTATCTTGATCCTGTTGGCAGACGGATGAGGTGGAGGGTGTTTTTCTGGTTAGATTCTCATCTGGGCTGTTCTCCTTCTGGACAGCTTGGATCTGATTTGGAAAACAAGGGACAAAAAGTGTTAAGAGATGTGGACAAGGAGAGCTGTGTTCTCCCAGGCTGAGTGTCCTACCTCCAGGCTGATACTTGAATCCAGACAGCTGGAGGGACATAGAATTAAAGTCTCTTTAGCCAGAGCACACACATTTCTGTGCGCTTATTCCTATTGCCCTAGTCCTGCCACTTGAGATGATCTCAAGAACTCCATGAGATGGTCTTGTCGAGGAATGAATACATTTCATGTGGGTGGCTTGGTGTGCAGCTAAGATTTGACCTGCAGGGGTGGGAGCCTGAGGCAAGACTCCGTGAACTGCCGATCGTTTGCATAACAAAGGGCATAGGGACCTGCAGCACAGGAGCAGAGGAACCCAGAAGAACTCAAGACTTTTGTGCCCCTCAACTATGAGGGTATAAAAGCCCAGGGCTTCCCTTGTTCAGGGCCTTTTCTCAGAGGCACCCACCTCCAGCTGTTATTTTATTATTGCACCATGATTAAATTATTTTAAGGATCGAGATGTCTGAGACTCTGCTATGGGAAACCTGTGATTAACAAGTCAGGAAACCTTGTCTGACTGTGTGAGTGTGGTGAGTGCAAGAAGTCAAGCAAGGCCCCTGGCTCACTGGAGCCACCTGCTGTGAAGGGGCCTCAGTCCCAGCTCAGGTGGTGTGTGTGTGACTTCTGGATCAGCTTCTGCATGGTCAGACAGGAAAGCTTCCTCAACAGTCTCAAAAACTCTGTGAACAAGTTCACAGAGACACTGGTCTCAAGAACAGTGACGGGCCAGTGTCCCTGCCACCAGGCATGGATGTTGCTTTGAGCGCAGCACAACATTGTCTCTGTACCACTTGGAATCTGGCCCTAGACTGAAGCATTTAAATGTGGATGAGCTGAATTCAAAATTAATGTGGTTGAAGTTTTGCCAGCTGAGAGCCTGTCCAGGCACAGCTCTGCACAGGAGATGCTCCCCACACTTGGCTGGGGGCTGCAGCAGGGACAGCATTGGCAGCCCACAGACCCCCCAGCAATGGCTCCTCTGCATCCCCCTTCCCCCAGCTGCCCCTGGTACCTTATGGATCCAGCCAGGAGAGGGTTGAAAGCGTAGAGCCAGTCGTGCATGTCTTTGTCACTGCTCGCCTGCAGCAGGATGCCCCGGTGCTCCGTGCACACCGCAAATGTGTTTGGGGTCTGCTGGGGAAGAGCCAGGGCTTAGTCCCTTACTCAATGGGGTGTGTGGAGCGGGGCTGGCTCCCAGCACCCTACCTTGAGCATGGCCTGCTGGTCCTCACTGTACTCCACTTGGGCCTTGGAGAGGTTGAGTATGGCCCTCTCGACCGCATCCTTGTCTGAGTTGTAGATGTAGACATATGGACGCCGGACCACCACAAAGCGTTTCACCCAACCATTGGTGTGAGGCTCCAGGAAGTGCAGGTAGCCCTTTTTGGAGACGATGGGACTGCAGAAGAGACCAAGGTAAGGGGTGGCATACAGACCATGAGGAGGTGGCAATGGTAGGGCATGGAGCACCCATAGGTGCTCCCCACGCAGGCTGCTCCAGTTGCTCCTACCTGACTCGAATCTCCTGGATGTCAGGCACCAGCAAACGCTGGGGCTCCTTCTCCTCCTCGGGCCGGCGGGCTGGGGACTTCTTCTGCTCTCCTTCTACCACAGGCTCCAGGTCGGGACTCTCTGCCCTGGAGGAGATCTGGGGGGGTCTGGGGAAGCAGGAGAGGATGGAATGTAGGAAGAGTGATGGCTGGGGAACATCCTTAGACAAGGACCGCGTCCCAGGGATACACCTGCTCTGCTTGGGGTGTATCACCAGAAGCTCCCCGGTAGCTTCTTACCTGACCTCCATGGCATTGTAACGTCCTTCCACCAGTGACGGGCAGGTCGAGGAAGGAGTGAGAGAGGTGACCCCAAGAGCTGGCATGGAGGGGTCTCTTACCAAGGTCACAGACATTTCAGACAGCTGTGGAGGAATGGACTAGAGTTTCTGCACAAAGCCAGGCACAGGCAAAGGACCAGGCTCCTGCTCATACAGGGAGAGGCAAGACCCCTGGCTGGCAGGGTCCTCTCCTGGCATAGTCCTGAGAGGCACCAGTTCTGCGAAGAACCAGGGCAAGCCGAGGGAGCAAACACCTCAGAGGAGGCATGACTTGTGCCATAGTGCCCATCTGACCCCCACCCAGCCATTCCCTGCCAGCCACACATCCCTCCTTGGCACCAGCATCCCAGCAGAGCCTGGGGCAGCAGCAGTACCTTGCTCTCACTGGCGCTAATGCAGACGTGGCTGTGGCTGTACTCCCTGTTGAAGGTGTGCGTGAGCAGGCGCAAGCACTGCAGAGAGAGGAGGAGGACAGTGGGGCACGAGGCACATTTCACCTCCCACTCCTCTTGGGCTTTCTCCTGCCACAACCCCCAGCTGCCCTGTGGAAGCCACTTCCTGGCTTCAGCCCCGTGAGCTGGGGATGCTGCAGGATGGTACCTTCACGGCCAGCTCCTTCTGCCTCTCACTGGGAGTCTCAGGGGGAGAGGTGCGGCCTTCAGGGGCCCCGTCGGCAGAGAGTGGGGAGGAGATGCAGGAGGTGCTTCGGGACTCAGAATCCTCACTGGAGCAGGGGGACAGGGTCTCCATGCCCAGGCGCTGGGTTGTCTCCAGCTTCTCGCGCAGTAACAGGTAGTGTCTTGTCTTCTCCACCTGGGCACAGGCATCCAGCCTCAGAGGTGGCTCGTTCCCCCATCCCCAGGCCCCCTTAATCCCATTTACTATTTAGCTTTGGATCTGCTGGGACCCGGCTAGCAGTGATGAACAGGAGTATTGGCAGCACAGCCCCACTCCTGCCTCCTCCCACAACCAAGATGGCTGTGACATGCAGGGTGGGAAATCCCCACCAGCACCTGTAAATCCCCGCCAGAGCTGCAAATTGCACCATTTCAGCCCTTTTCTAGCCAAGACTCTTACTTCTTGCAGGAGGCTGAGTTTCTCCAGCTCCCACTGATGGTCAAGGATGAGGCTGTCACTGCGGGGCCGCCAGCCAGCCAGGTTCTCCTCTCCCCGGACATAGGCTACAGAGGTGTCCAGCACGCGCCGGCGCCTTCTCTGCATGCCTGTGGGCACAGACACACAGCTGGGGGGACAGACGCACAGCCCCCAACCCAAACGCCCGGCTGTGCCTCCCTGCCCCAGCTGAGCAGCTGGGCAGAGGCGCGGCACCCACCTGGGCTGCCAGCATCAGCCACACGGCAGAGGCTGAGCTCGTAGACTCCTGTCACGCGGTTGCTGTGAGCAAAGAGAGATGAAGCATTACTGCCTTTGCCCCATCCCCACACCCCAGTTATTTCACCCAGGCTGCTGGGATGCCCTGGAAGAGCTCCAGTCCCTGGGTGATGGCTCTCCTCTCCTCAACAGGAGCATACTGGTACCTCTCAGAGGCCCGCAGGCTGCCGCTGCCAAAAAGATTGCGGATGGAGCGTGAGGCAGGAAGCTTGGCGTCCCGGGAGTAGAAAACCATGCAGAAGTCTTTGGTGATGACGGCGGGCTGAGTGCAGTTCTCCATCTGCAGGAGGGCAGGGGGAGGCATCAGGGTGGCAGCCCAGCAGGTCTCTCCCACCCTTGTGCCCAGCAGGTTCCACTCCTGGGCCCCCAAGCACCAAGTGGAACCCTGCACCCCATAAGCACTGGCTAAGCAAGGGCTCATGCTGGCTGCACCCCAACAGCAGGGGAAATACCAGACTTTGTTGATGTACAGTGACCCCAACCAAGGTCCTTGCCTCAATGTAAGCTGACAGGGTGATGTAGATCTTCTCCCGGTAAGGGGTAACACGGTTTAGCAGCAGCGAGTTGTGCATGGAGCTATCCCACGCCGCCTCAAACTGGTAGAAAGTCCTGCCAAAAAAACCCAGCAGGGCCAGTAAAACAACCTCCCTGGAACCCCTGGCAGGCGAGCAAGGAGATGCCATTGTCCCCCCCCACAGCGCTGCAGCAGGCCTGCAAGGACACACAGACATGCATGCGCAGTGGGGACAGATGGGGACAGCCACTCCAGAGGACACAGGCTCAAGGCAAAGGGCGCAAGGCATGGTGGGAGGAGGACATGGCACCCTTGAAATGGCCAATGGACCGGGTTTTTGGGGAGGAGGGACTGCAGGAGGAGTGGGGGGCTCAGATGGGGTGCAGGCAAGGCAGAGCAGGCTGGGAAGGCAAAGAAGGGTGAAGGAGGGTTCATGCCCCACCCCCGTGTTCAGAACAGGGGCTGCCACACCCAGTGCACCCGGGCCAGTCCCCACCATCCAGCCTGGGGCACAGCACCCCTAGCCCCTGCCAGGAGCGGCTGCTGCCATTTGGGTGATGATGGCCAGAAGGGAAGGGAGGATGCTCAGCACAGGGTGGTGGGTGCTGCCAGCCCACCTCTGAGAGCACAGCCCCCCGCAGCAGCCAGGTCCCCTTCCCTAGGGCTGCCCCTGTCTGCCAGCCCTGGGCCCCAGTGAGAAGCCAGGGACCATGATTTGGTGAGTGGCCCCTGTCAGGCTGTCTCCCCTGGCTCTTGCTCTAATCTCGTTGCCAGCCCCATTCCCACTCTGCTGCCTCAGGCCCCTTTGCTGTGTTTTCCATGGCTCCCAGGCTGGGAGCGGGAGCAGGGGACACCGGGTCCCACTCACCCATACCTACAGGATCCCGCAGAGGCCGGCACAGCTCACCCAGATCAAGAGCGGCAGCTGCCCTCCCTTGGGCTGAGCAACCAAGGGTGAGGAAGCAGGAGACAGCTCCAGTGAGAGAGCATGGGGGATCCCCGTTTCACCCCCTGCACCACTCCTGGGCTCCCTCCCAGGTCAGCCTTGGCTTTATGGTACACCCACTCCCCAAAACTGCCCAGAGCTGTTGCGGCCCTGGCTCCCGCCTGAGCATCCTCAAGAAGCTGTGGTTCAGTCATATCTCAATGAGAACACTTCAGCACGTCCCTGATGCAGCATCCAGGTGGCTGAGGCACAATTTTAACAAGAGCCAGGGCAGCCAGCGGGAGTGGGTAGAGGTTCTCGACTGCAATTTCCCCAATGTTGGAAGAAGAGGGAGAGTGACGCTTTCAAAAGGTGTAAAATACATAAACCCCCCCGGTGTGAGACACAGCCAAGGCGAAGGATTGCTTTGCAGACACAGGTTGACTAAGAAAAGAGCGCTCCCCAAGAAGGAGGAGGAGGAGAGGAGCCTCAGGGGAGGGGAGAAAGAGCAAAAAGCAAAGGGAGGAGGCAAAGGGGGAAAAGAGAAAAGCAGGAGGGACCAGACCGAGCAGGTGCGCGTGAAATACCTAGTGTCATTTCCCAGCGAAATGCTATAAGTGGAAGGTGACCCAAGGACAAACACACACATGTACACACACAGAAAAACGACAGGTCAGAAGAGCCCCTCTTGAAGGGACTCGCCCATATTAGCACCGCTGGCCAAGGGAGCTCCTGCCTAGCTGAACCCAAAATGGGAACCAAACGGAGCTCAGCAAGGGCAGACAGAAGCTTACCAGACTGGGTGAAAACCCTCTGCTTCCCACTTTCTTCATCATCCAGCAGCTGGGAAGGAAGCACGTGTGCTCCCTATCCCCTCAACTCTGCCCTGGTGCCATCCCAGGGCAAGGAGCTCCCACCCAGCGCAGTCCCCTGGGACAGTGCCAGCTGGCGGGATGAGCCATCCCACTGCCTCTCACACAGCACATGACTTCTTGGCCCATCCCCTGGTCCACAAGGAAAGCATCACTGTGCTGAGAGATGATGGGCAGCGCTAGTGTGAACCACCTCTCTTGCAGTGGGGGTCTGGATCAATGCTGTATCCACTCTCCTGCACCCTGGGAGGGGACAGAATGCTGCTGGAGGGACAGTGCTGCCCTCAGACATCTCTGAGCACGACCAGCTTTGAGTTGCTGTAGGGAGGACAACCTTCAGGCACAAAGTTATGTACCAGGACTTGGGGCACTCCATCCCTTGTCTCCCAGACACGCACCCCTCTTCTTCTGCCACGGGGCACAGTGGTGGGTCCCTCTCCTAGGGCCTCAGCCATGCTCCCATCCAGAGCCTGGTGGCACATTCACAGATCTGGCACCTCTCACGCATGTGCCAGGCTCACCCAGTGGTCCTGGCTGAAGCCCCAAGCAGCCACGGCCCCTTTACACAGGAGACCAACAGTCTGTGCCACCTGTACGTGTGTGCACCCACTGCCACACCTGCACACAGACACACGCTGCCCGTACGCCGCACCTACACCCACAGGACAACCGTGCACGGAGTGGGTAGTCACTGCTGCACCAACTGCTGTGCTGCCAGCCTCACCAGGCACCCAGGAGAGGGCAGACAAGTCCCAAAACTCCCAGAGTCCTCACCAGCCCTGCAGCTACTCCAAGCAGCACTAGGGACTGAGCTGGGGCTGAGGCGGGAGACAATGGAAGGTCTAGCACGCTCGGTGCCAGATGCCAGAGAAGATGGGAGAGTAGTGAAGTTGAAAAGAAAGAATAAAACCCAAATCAGGCAATGGGGACGCAGGCGTGCGAGGGGGAGCGGCAGCCAGCCAGAGCGTGGCCCAAACGAACAGCAAAAGGGGTCGAGTGAGCGAGAGGTGCCAGCGCAGGAGGGAGGAGGGATGGGGCACGTGGAGTGGATGAGGGGCTGGATGTCCAAGTGCTGCCTCTGGCAGGAGTGAGCGTGCCGAGGCAAGGGGGTAGAAAGAAAGAAAGAAAGGAGAGAAGAAGGAGGGGTGGAAAAAAAACCAATGGAAACAAATAATACCTAGGCATATCCGAATCAAGAAACTGCCTGCAAAAACACAAAACAATCACATGGTTAGTGTGGGCTTAGATGGGCAGTAGCAGCTGAGGGAAGCGAGGGGGGACACCAGGCACTGCCCCCCGCACCTCCGCCCTGGGCGCTCGATGCAGGGATGGATGCGTGCCGAGGAGAGAGCTGAACCACTCTCCCAGCCTCCTCCTGAGTGGCTCCGGGGCTGGGGAGGCTGCAGAGGGGAAGCTAGGGCTGATCTAGGCAATGGAGGCTGCATGGCACAAGGCGGCGAAAGCAGGGAGCGCAAGCAGCTGGGAGGAGGGTGAAGTGGGCACTGGTTCTGCTCTCTGCCTTCCTTCTGCCTGTCCTCACAGCTGCAGGGTGAAGCACGCATGTCTGCATGTGGAGTGGAAGTGGGGGGCACTGCAGCTACCTGCAGGCAGCTGGCCACCCCTCCTCCCCCTGCCGCAGCATGGGCAGGCTCCATGGAACACATATGGGACAGATATGACATGCGCGCCGCTCTGTGCCCCCAAACAGGCCCCCAGTCTCCACACTTCTCTCCCCAAATATGCCCCCAGCCTGAGCCGTGTCCCCTTGTCCTGCAGGACTCACAGGGTGGCAGGCAGAGCAGGAGGCACATCCCTCCTGCCAGGCTGAAGATCCCCTATGGCTGCATCTGGGACCAACCAGACAACCAACCAGGAGCTGACAAAATGCAGTGCAGCCCCAAGAGCTTGCGGGTGCCACAGCCACCCAGCTCCCGGCAAAAAAACCACCACCGCTGCACTGGGCTGGGCCCTCCTCATCTGACCATCCCCATCTGGCCTCCTTCTGTATCCCCAAGGCTGTGACAAAGACTCCTGGTCCAACACTTGCACACGTGCTGACCCCAGGACTTGCCTCTGCTGCCCAGATACTCCATACAGGTTGCTCTGCCATGTCCAGGAGCTGCCCTGGGAATGCTCAGGGTAGCACTTCCCATCCAGACCCCCATCATTCCCCCCAAAATACCCTGCCTTGGGACAGGCTTTCCTGTGGCAGTCGTGACCACAAAGCAGATGAAGGAAAAAGTGGCCCCCATTCCTTGGCAGGATGTTTCTACACCAACAACCACAACGCATACAGCCAAGGACCAGTCCTGCTGCTCCCAGTTCTGGCAACGACCATCCCTGTCTTGTTGCAGCTGCCTGCATGCACACATTCTGGCCAGAGACCCCAACCAGTCCTCAGAGTTTCACCAGTAGCCCTGGTGCAGAGGAGAGCTCTGTCCTCCATATCCATGATCCCCCTGCCACTGCAGGACTCATACAGGGAGATCTTGGAGATAAAAATCTTTATCTCCAAGATAAAGGAGATATCTGTCCCACTTCTTTCACACCCTGCCAAACCCACAGTGGGGACAGCTCTGAGCAACCTGGTCTAGTGGAAGGTGTCCCTGCCCATAGCAGGGGGTTTGGAATGAGATGATCTTTAAAGTCCCTTTTAGCTCAAACCACTCTGTGGTTCTGTGACACAGTCCCCTGGGACAGGCAGGAAGGGATGGGCATCCCTGAAGCCACCCACACCAGGTGCGAATGACTTTCCTGCATTACACACAGATAGAAATCTGCCATGGGTGCCAAGTGGCATTTTTGCTGGGACACAGGACGAACAGTCCTTTGTGGCATGGCCCCTCTGGCCATGGAGCTGGGACATCATCCTGGCACTGGCACCAACTGCCTCCCTGTGCCAGGCCATCACAGCCAGCACCAGAGAGCAGCACCCACACACAAATTCCCTGTAGTGCCCTCCCCAGCAAGGAGGGGGAGCAAGGGGAGGAGAAGAAGGGGTTTGGCGGCCCTGTACCCCAAGAGCCTGTGCAGGTCCAGAAAAACCCTGCCTCAAGGCAGCAATGGGTCAGCAGAAGGGCCAAGAGCCTTCCGGGGCAGAGAAGGGCTGCTACTCACCCCCCTCCATCCCTCACCACAGCAAGGGAAGAGCAAGAAAAAAAGCATCACGCACCGGTCATCCTGGGAGGGGTGGATGTACCCGGAGGAAAGGATGTTCAGGGACAGGATGTTGGGGTCAATGAGTGACTCGTCTGCTTCTGGGGTGTTCCGGATTCGACCTGCACACACAGCACAGAGTTGCCTCTGAGGTGACAGGCAGTGGCCCTGTGAAGGCAGGGGCAGACTGCCTGCCTGTAAGCCCCTGTCAGGCAGCAGTTGCCCAGCACTGGCCATTCAGCCCACCGCTGGCCATTCAGCACCAGAGATGCTGGTCCAGCTCCTGGACAGGTGTCAGGGACTGAGGTGTCCTGCCCAGGCACTGCACCAGCACCAGCTGCCAGGCAGCCACTGCTTTACTATTGCAGGGTAGGTGGGGAAACAAGGCATAAAGCCCCATGTGGGAATATGGGAATGCAGGTAAGAAACAGTCCAAGGGGATGCCTGGGAACTCAGAGGGCTGGGGGCTGGCTTGGCTTACCCACAACCAGCTCCCGTACTTCCTTCCAGTGGATGAGGCTGCCTGTTTCATGCACCAAGGTGACAGTGATTCTCCTCTGGATGCCCTGAGACCCACGAGGCCAGAGAGAAGGGACAGTAGTTAACACAGGTCCCAACAGGAGTCAGAGCTGGGACAGCATCTTGGGCAGAGAGTACCTGATGAAGGAGGAAGGTCCCGTGGCACGGCATGCCTCCACGGTGGTCCACAACGGCAGGGATGTAGCTGGAAGAGAGGATTGCAGCATGACACAGAATCCTGCCAGCCTGCCCAGAGGTGCAGAGCACTGGGCAAATCCCCCCTTGCCTTCCTCCCCTCTCCCTCTCCCTTTCCCAGCAGGACTTACTCGCCATTGGCCTCCAGCTCACAGATCTCAAAGAAGACCATCAGGTCATACTTGCACTGGCAGGGGCCAGCACTGGGCCGAGTCATGGTGCTCAGCTTTGTCGCAGGCACTGCAGAGGGTCAGAAAAGACAGGTGAGAGGCTGAGCCTGCCACTGGCACTTGGAGCGAGGGATATAACGGCAGGGCAAGGGCAGGGCAGGCAAGGACCTCAGGGCACACACAGAGGCAGCAACAGGAGCCTCATCCCAGGGACCTTGCTGATCACTGGCATGATTTGCCCCTTGCCCAACATAGGGTGTCAGCAAGAGTCTGGCCTCACTCATCCCCAGGATGCACAAGGTGTGCCTGCAGTCTTGGCACGGACACAACCCAAAACACACAGTGCTGCTCCAGGCACTGCTCAGGGACAGCCAGAGGGAGGCTCCCCCTGTGCTGGTGTGTTGACTGTACAGCCAAAGCCCCAGAGCTGGGGTCTCAGCAGCCAGTGCACAGCAGGGATCCTGCCACCCTGTGGTACAGTGGGGCTGGGTGGCCATCTGAGCCAGCCAGGGCAAGGAAACTCCTCCCTGCTGCTCTGCAGAGTTGAGATGGGGGCTTTGCATCTGTTGAGTATTGTGAAAATGGGTGTCTAGGATTTCCGAGTGCTCTGATGCATGGTACATTTTGTGGTGCTCCTGGGGTCCTAACTGGTCCCTCTGGGGAAGGGGACATCCACCCAACAAGGGAACTATGGGTGGACACAGAATTAGGAGGCTGGGTTCACTACCTGGTTTGGAGAGTGGCATCACACGGGGGAAGTGGCGTCGGGATGGCCTCAGTGGGCTGCAGACAGAACCAGTTTGGTTATAGCATCCCCCAGGGACCCCCAGACCCAGCCACCCCCACCTTGGGGCCACCCCCCACCATCTGCCCCCTTCCTCTGAGTCCCCACTGCAGCAGAAGCCCCAGCGCAGCCAGGGCCTGGGGGAGGCCCAGATTTGCCCACCTCAGGACGTCCTTGCAGAGAGGTGGAAAGGGGTGCTGCTGGTAATGGCCAAACACCTCAAACACAATTGGCTGGCTCTTGATGTATTCGATGAAGGATTTAGTCACCTCCACCGCGATCTAGAAGAGAAAGAGCTGCTGAGCCTGCAGTTTAGCTGGGAAAGGGGATAGAGCCAGCAACAGCACCTGGGATGTGGGAGGGTGTAAGACTGCCAGTCCCCTGCATCCCTCATCCACTCCTCCTCTCATTCAGGGATGCTCTCCCCACCAAGACCACTGTCATGAAATCCCAGCCTTTTCAGGTGGATGACAGTGGCTTTTGGTCTCTCTCCTTAGACATGTCCACCATGTCTAAGGTTGGCTTAGCTGGGTGGCTGTGAGAGGCTGGAAAAGCCAGGAGGAAGCTGCTTCCCTGGGAGAGGATCCAGCCAATGGCTCTGCAGAGACCCCAGCAGCTGGAGGGGCAAAGGGGTGGTGGAAGAGGGGTACGCACATTTTGGACATGATAGAAGCCCAGTGGTGGCCCTCGTCCTGTGTTCTTCAAGGGTTCTGTTGAAAAGGCCTCATCGTGGCGATGGATGAAGCTGTGGAGGGAAGGAGGGTGGTTCAGGGGCTGTGGGATGGGGATGTGCTGGAGCAGGAAGGGGGCTGAAAGCAAGGGACCAGAACAAGAGCCTATTTCCCTGGGGGCTGCTGTCTCCACCCTTGGCTGGCACAGGACTCCCTGAAGCTGATGGGAGTCTCTTCCTGCCTTGTGCCAGTGACCACACAAGTGCTTGGGCACATCCCACAGCCCTTGGTTTGGCCTCCCCATCCACAAAGGGCTCAGAGGTGCAGGGGTAGGGCTTCCCAACATCCACCATGAGCCCCCAGGCGATGGCTGGAGCATGATGGAAGATGCAGGGCTGGGGGGCACTGGGGGCTCACTTGAACTGGCAGAAGATGTCTGCGTATTCTGCAGAGATGCTGGAGGCTTGCAGGACCGTCACACGGAAAGTGAAGATGCTGCCCAGCTTCAGGTGGTCCAAAGCCACCTCCAGCGGCCCATCCGGTGCAGGCTTCTCCGGGCTGTCCAGAAGAAGGTCCTCTGGGGTCACTGCAGGGACGGGGAGGCCCTTAGCAAGGCAGGGTGTCATCCCCTCAGTGTTAGGAACATTTAGAAAGGATATTGAGACACTGGAGCTTGTCCAGAGAAAGGCAACAAGGCTGGCCTTGGAACACAAGTCCTATAGGAGCAGCTGAGGGAGCTGGGATTGTATAGCCTGGAGAAGAGGAGGCTGAAGGGAGACCTTATCACTCTGCAACTCCCTGAAAGGACGGTGCAGCCAGGTAAGGGCTGTTCTCTTCTCCCAGGCAACCAGCCATAGGACAAGAGCACATTGCCTTAAGCAGCACCAGAGGAGGCTTAGCTTGGACATTAGGAAGAATTTCTTCACAGAAAGGGTGAGCGTTGGAATGGGCTGCCCAGGGAGGTGGTGGAGTCACTGTTCCTGGAGGTGTTTAAGGAAAGCCTGGATGTGGCACTCAGTGCCATGGCAGTTGACAAGATGTTGTCATAGGCTGAGCCTGACGATCTCCAAGGCTTTTTCCAACCAAGCTGAGTTAGTTATTCCATGATTCTGTCTGCCAGCAGCCTCCACCGGGGCAGTGGGCTGTTGGTGCTGGAGCGGGTGCAAGAGGCTGGGTGCAGGGGCCACTCCCAAACTGCTTGTCACACCTCCTTACCTGCGCAGGTGTTGTTGTTGACTTCATCAGCGGAGGGACCCACGTCGCTGACCTGCCCCTGCCCCTCGACGATGCGCAGCTCCTCCTGAGAGGTCCCCGAGCGAGACATCCCCACAGCTGGGCACGACTCTGACTGGAACTGTGCCGGGAATGGGGCTCAGGGATGCTGGTGGTGCCCAAGGTGGTCCCACTTGAGCAACCCAAGCACCTGGGCACTTCCAGCTCTCCTCTCCCCCACCATGGCAGCCCCACCAGGACATAGGTCAGAGCAGGATGCACTGGTGGGTGCCTGAGGCCTTGGTCTGTCTGGTGGACCAAGAGCACAGACCCTTCTCTCTGATGCCTCCACCTCTAGGAGCCTGGGGGTTCCCGTGGGGAAGCTCTGAGGTGGCAGGCAGGGGTCTGGGATCCGCGAGTATCCACAAAGAGCTGGCTCCCCCTTACCTTCTCAAAGTGCTGGTCATCAAAGGAGATCTTGGCTGTCCCTGACTGCCGCACACCAGAGCCATAGTCAGGGGCCTCTTCATCCGCTGGAGGAGGGATGGGGGTGAGCCAGCACAGAGGGTGCAGGGGGTGAAAGGGGCACATTTTGTGGGGAGTTCCCTCCTACCTGAGATGGCCTGGACAGCCACGCGCAGGAAGCCCTTCACCTCGCCCTTCTCGCTCACGATGGCCACGCGGTGCACCAGGGGCACGGGGTAGAGGAGGTTGCTCAGGTAGACAAAGGCCCTGCCAGAGAAGGGGGGGACACACAACAAGGGGGGAGAGCGGTCACTGCTCCCACCCGTGAGTCCCCAGGCACGGCTGGCGTGGCCGGCAGCGGCCGGGATCCCAGGTCACTGCTCAGGGCGCGACCGCAGCGCTGCAAAGCAAAACTAAAGAGAAGGCAGCCAGGGCCAGGCGAGGGGGCTGGGGCAGCGGGCAGGCAGCGTGCCGCGGGCAGGAGGGTGGGCAGGAGGGTGGCACACGCCATGGACAACACCACAGAACACACCAGACTCGCAGACCTCTCCGACTGTCACCCCCGTGGCAGGCAGGAGGGGAGAGGACTGCGCTGGTGCCACCAGGAAGCCGTAGGGCAAGAGGACCTTCTTTGTGGTAGAGAGCTGGAGAACTTGGTCAGGAGGTGCTGCGACACAACTAGGGGCAGCTGCAGAGTCACCATGGGGAGGACAGGGGCAAGACAGGGGGAAGGAAGGGTGACAAGGGAGATGGAGGCTGTCAGGAGTGAAGGAGGTGAGAGGACAAGGTCCTGGACCTCCAGAGGTGAACCTGCTGGGGGTTCATGGCCCTGGCTCTGCCCGCAGTGTTGCAGAGCCCTGGGAGGGAGGCTGCATGGTGTGGCTGGTGGCATCAGGGTGTGCATCGCCCCTCCCCATCCCTTCCCACGTATGGCTCCGGGGTCCCAAGCCGCCTGCCAGCACATCCCAGGGCTGGGCAGCATGCCTGGCAAGTCTGAGCCCCCCTGCTCTCCTCTGCAGCATCCAGGTCACCAACGCTGCCGTCGTGAGGTGCCACGCCAGAGTCCAACATGATGGCTGCACCAGGTCTCCGTCAGCACATCCTGTCAGGCCACAGCTCTCTGTTTCTCAGGTGTTTTGGGTCCTCTTGCTGCCTCCCTCCACCTCACCGCTTCCAGCGGTCATCCAGCTCTGGCCATGGTGCCATGCTGTGCCCTCCGCAGGGACAAGTCACCTTTGGCGAGGAGCTCCCTGCCAGGAGGAGTGAACCAGCAGCACCACTCCCAGCAAGAGGGGGTGTGGGGTGCCTGGCACCTCTCCCTGTGGCACCCGCCAGCGTCTTGACACGGAGCAGCACTGGATGTTGTGGGGTGCAATGGTGCTGGGGGTGGCCAGGACACCTCTGCTTCAGGAGGCTCCCACGAGTATTGCATCTCAGGCGGCTGCTGTGCTGCTCAGGGCATCCCAGCCTCACAGGAATCTTCACATTCAATGGCACCCCAAAGTGCCCAGGGGGCTCTTGCAGCCCTGCACTTGCACTCCGACCCCCAGGTCCGGAGATTGCCCCTGTTCTGGTGACTCCCATTGACCTTCAACTGCTCCTCGAGGCTTCTTCCGCTCAAAGCATCTCAAAGGACTCAAGTTGTGGAAGCAGGTGATGCCAAATCAGTGTCTCCTGATGGGCTCGTCCCAACCCATCTCTTCTCAGATGCCACTGGGAACAAGTGGACAGACCGTGCCAGGGCTTCCTGGCAGGACCTCACGCCCGGGGCAGATCCCTGGGACCACAGGGACCTCTCAGAAGCGCAGGGCTCCGTGTGCACCCACCCACCCGAAATCACAGGGCAGCTGGTGAGGAAGCAGAGGACTGGAGAGGGCAGGGAGGAGAGGCAGGGAGGTGGGGCAGGCAGGGAGGAGGGGGACAAGTGTGTCACTAGAGGAAGGAGGGCAGGGGCACTAACCACAAGATTGGTGAGGTGCAAAGATGGCATGCTCAGATCAAAGAAAAGCCTTTCCAAAGGAAGACAAAAGTGAAATAACCCCAATTTTTGCTAAAGCTTTGAAGAGATAGAGCCAGCAGCTAAAAACAGAATTAAAAAAAACCCTAAAATAAC
>VZRN01006455.1:764201-804898 GCA_013397935.1 Dasyornis broadbenti
AAGGAAGGAAGGAAGGAAGGAAGGAAGGAAGGAAGGAAGGAAGGAAGGAAGGAAGGAAGGAACTGAGAAAGAAAGAGAGAAGGAAGTCAAAGATGAGGATCCAATCATAAATCAATCCAAGCACACTTCACAAGAAATGTGGCCGGCGGAGCTGCTGCGCGGGGAGCCAAACCCAGGGCAGACTCAAAAGAAGTCAGGAGGCACCGAGCTCTGGGGAACACGCCCCCGGCATGGAGTGGGGCCGCTGCCACAGGGCCTTATTTGGTTTTTTGAGGTGCCCTTGAGAGTTTTGGGGTTGTTTTGGTATTTTTTTTTTCTTTTAAATAAGGAAAAAAGGAAAAAAGAAAATAAAAGGGGAAGAACCCAGCTCTTTCGGTCTGAGGCTGCAGGACTCTTACCCCACCTCCACCCTCTCTGCCTGCTCTGGTCCCTCCTCCCCACCATGCTGCCTGGCTCTGGCACACCTCACCCCAGTCAGGGAGCCCCTGCCTGAGGCAAAGGCTCTCAGAACAGCTCCTCGTGCACTCCCACTTGGGAAAACCCCAGAGAAAGCTGGCAGCTCCACAGACCATTCTAGGGATGGGCAGATGGCTCCAGGTTTGGTGGCACAGCCAGGTTTGGGGCAGCTGCTGGGCTTCTCCAGGCCAACACTGATGGAGCCCAAGGGGGTCTCCAGCCAACAGGTATGAGAAATCAAAGCTCCTGTCCTCAGCTGAAGAGGAGCTGGAGCCTACACTGAAGTCCCCACAACCTCCCTGCACATCTCCTATGCCTAGTTGGCAGGGATGGCCCCAGGCCAAGCACTGGCTATAACTGGGAAGAGCAAACGCTGCTTTTGGCACTCTGTCCTGCACTCGGCTCTCCATTCACTCCCCTCAGCTTCATCCCCCCCAACACCTGGGGGCATCCAGGCCTCCACACTGATCAATGCAGCCAGGATGGCCAAGCCAGTGCCAGAGGCACACAGGGTTTTCAAGTGCCTGTGTGTCCCCAGTCAGCAGCACCAAAGGGCCATCCCAAGCCAGGTGGGAGGTGGCCCTTCCTGGGACAGAAAAGCTCAGGACCAAGGCCATCAGTGGCTCCCCCAGTTCCTCTGGTGATGGAGACACAGCAGAGCTCCCCTTCTCAGGGGCTCCCCCAAAAAGGCACCTGCATAAAGGAAAGCACCATCCGCCTTCCCCTGCCACCCCTTCCACTGCTCTGCTTCTCACAGCCCTACCTCAGTGGGAACCTCACCGCCCCGCCAGGCAGCTGGGCTTGGCGGCAATCCCAGCCAGCCACCCCCTGCACCTCCGGGATGCCCCGGAAGTGGGAGTCGTGTCCAAAAGCAGTTCCCTCATGCGAAAGAGCTAGGTCCTTCCCGGCATGCTCTCCTAAAACCTCACCAACCTTCCTACTAAACTGAACAGGGGGAAGCGGTCGTAAAATGGATCCTGGCCATCACACAGCGGGCACTCCGGAAAGATGTCTTCCTCCAGGTCCTCCTCCTCCTCCTCCTCCTCCTCCTGCCCCTGGTGCTGCTCGTCAGCAGGCTCGGTGATGTCGGAGTCGGGGTTCGAGAAGGTAGGGGAGGGGGTGAGATCAGCCATGCGCTCGCTCATGCATGTGTTGAAAAGAGGAGAGCTGTTGCAGCCAGAGATATCTGAACTAAGGTTAGTACAACAAGATAGAAGACATGTTAACACCAGCTGTTCCAAACAGAAAGAACAGGAATTTTGATTTTTTGTTTTTTCTTGGTTAGGTTTTGGGGTGGGTTTTCGGTCTGCTTAAATCAAGGGACATTGGGAACAAAGACCTGCCCATCTGGTGCATCTCTAAAGCCACCAATGGCCAGAGGAAGGAGCAACCCAAGGAAGCAGCGTGATTGTTGGGGATTCCCTTTGCTGGCTTTACAAGGAACGCAGGGACAGAGCACGTAGCACAGGGCTGGCCACTACCCCTGCTGCTGCTGGAGAGAATCTCTCCACGTGTAACAGCACGGGGCAATGCCTCCAGGCCACACAGCTCAGCCCCTGCTCCCCCTGCCCTGCCCCTGCCCCTGCCCCACCCTTCTCCAGGGTGGCCCATCTTCTTTGCTGGCCCTGCACCCTTCCAACCAGTGTGCAGGAAGCGCACGGAACCACGCGGCACACACTGTGCAGACAGATGCTCAGACACCAGCGCGTGCACAGGGACACATGCCCACCGCCGTGCAGGTCACAACGGCACAGCTCCCTGCTGCTGGACAGCCACGGCCGCCGCACCCCCAGCCTGGAGCCCGTGGCTCTCAACACTGGGTCCTGGCAGGCAGCAGGAGCATTGCCAGCAGCTCGCAGGTCCTGTGGGGTCCTGGCAGCCGACACGGAGCAGAGCCATCGCACTGGAGTCCCCCAGGGGGGTGAGTGCCCTGCACGTGGTGGGCGGCGCTGGCAGTGTCCTCCTGCAGGACCATCTGTGGGTCCCAGCCACGCTTCGAAGGAGCCAAAGTGCTCACCTGCCGACCAGCCTGAACCAGGGAAAGCGGTCGTAGAAAGGATCTCCGCCAGTCACCACATTGTCACAGTCCTCAATGACACTGGAAGGCACTTCTGCTGCTCGGTCATACATCTCACGCATCAGGTCCAGGCGCTGCCTGCAGGGAGAGGGGACGCCGATGGTGGCAGTGAGACACAGGGCTGTGGGCACCCAAACCCTCCTGGCACAGCCATCTCTCACCCACCTCAGCTTCTCCAGGGTCCAATAATGTGTTGCCCCGTTCTTCTGGTCCTGCACCTCAACAGCCACAATGGTCCGGGGGAACGGCCGCTTCTCGCGGTCCTTGGCAGCGTCAGGAGGCAGCAGGTCGGGAGGGAGAGGCGAGTACAGCGTGTCTGTGAGGAGCACAAACTGGAACTGGACCTGGAGAGGGGCAGAGGGGATGGTGAGAGACGTGGGAGGGCAGAGGGCTCCATGCGGTGCCTCTGGCGACCCGTCCTCAGCACTTCCTGGCTGCCTGTTCTCATGGCCTCTGCTGTGGGTGCTGCAGCAAAGGAGCCCAGCCACCCACCTTCTTTTTCAGCTCCACGCTGATGGCATTGGCTTCCTTGAGGAAGATAGCGTTGCCCCAGAGCAGGTCACGGAGGGAGGTGAACTGGTACCACTTCCACTTCCTAAAGGCCCAGAGGGCGAGCTCAAATTCCCGCTCTGTCCACTGCACTGTGGGGACATGGAGGGACAGTCACCCCACTGCCAGGACATCAACCCACAGTTCACTCTTCATGCTGCCACAGAGAGCATCAAAACCTTGCGGTGGCTCCCAGCCCTCACCTTCATCCTCAGGTTCTTCCTCCTCCTCATTTGCCTCAGGGTAATACCTAGAATCCATCTGCTTCTGCAAAGCCTCCAGTTTGCTCTCATAGTCCTGGGGGAAACAGGAAGAGAGGTGATGCAAGCCACTGGTGTGACCTTCCTCCATGCTGCCACATCGCACTCCTCTTCTCCACAGGAACACAGCCTCCTCCCTCCCCTGGATCAGTGTTTGTGAAAACAACTCCAGGAACAACAGATTTGCCCTTGTTTCCAGAACACAGATCCACCCCACACAAACACTGCCAGGACTTCAGTCATGCCTGGGCAACCTGAGAAGGAGCCATGTCCTGGCCACCTACCAGCCTCTGCTGCTCCAGAAGGTAATTCGCCTCTTCCCGCTCCCTCCGGTACTGGTCCTCCAGTTCCTGGAGCCTGGGTGGAAATGGGGAAGGAGAGGATGACCAACCTGGAAGTGAACATCCAACTTCCCAGCACCTCAGCCCATGCTCTCACCGCTGCTCCATCTCCTGTTTCATGTCAATGCCTTGCTTCTCCAGCAGCTCTCTCTGGGCAAACGCCCAGTCCACGGGCTCTGCGGGGGTCTCAGCGCACGGGGTCCGCTCCCGCTCCTGCCGAGCCTGCTCGGGGTGGTTGAAGCGGAAGACGTGGCTCTTCCCCATGATGATGCGGTTTCCTGCAGTGATGTGCATGGGGTGGGGGACAGGTGTGTGTTTAACAGGAGACAAGTGCAGGGCCCCCGTGGGAGGGAGGAAAGTGGGCTGGAGTAGCTCTGGCGTGCCAGCCCCAGGGACCCACCTGAGCGCAGGATGCTGGGCTCTGTCACCTTTTTGCCATTCACATAGGTGTCAGCGCCTTCACAGGGCTCCAGGGTCACTATCACTGTGGAGATGATGGGCACAGGGGAGTGAAAGTAAGGTGGAAGCAGAGGGGTAAATCCTGCATCTCCTGCTCCAGCAGCCTCAGAAAGGGAGAGCCAGCACAGCCAGCACCCCAGGTGCGAGTGGTACCCACCAGCAGCACCCACACCTTGGGCAGCAACAGGACTCAGCCACCCTGCTGTTAATCTGAGCAGTCCTGAGGACTAAAGGCAGCTAGTGATTGCGTGGGAGAGGAGACCAGAGCCTCCAGAAGGCAGCTCCATCCTGCCCAGACTCATCTCTCACAGTCCCTTCACACCCAGGTTCCTGCCATTATCGGGGGTGGACTCTGCTCCGCATCTTCAGTGGGGGAATCACCTCCAGTCTGCTCCACTGTCCTGCCCTGATCTCACTTTGCTTTGCTCCCACACGCCTTGTGCGAGCTCCCCTCCCAGCCATGAGGGATGTAGCTCATAGAAACACGGAGAGGCCACAGCCATGGCCAAAGCCCCGCTAGTCTGAGGAGGGCAGGACATTCAGTGGGGGGCAGGTGCTGAGGACATGCAGAGGGATGGGTCCCCAGGGCAGTGAAGCCCCTCAGACAAGCAATACCTTCACCAGTTTTGGTGTCACTGCGGAACAGGCAGTGCTCCTCTTTAATGAAGTGCCCGCTGAGAACGATGTCCTGCCTCTTCTCAGCGTCTTCCCGGCCAACCCTGCAGGGGAAATCCAGCTCAATGCTTCCTCAAAGCAGCCCCTCCTGAGTGTCCCCCCAGCCCCATCCTTGGAGCTGACAGGAGCAACCCTTGGTGCACTGCAAGACCAACAACTCAAATTTGCGATTCTCATGCAAACACACGTGGCTGTGGCACTTTGGGGATGCCCAGGGAACTGCACCCAGAAACAGCTGTCACCCCACTGCCCACCTGGGGAAGTCAGGCACTGAGAGGGACAATGCTCCCACTGCTCCACGGGACCCGGCCCTCACCTCGTTATCCCATCCTTGATGTAGTAGAGAAGACACTCGGACATGAGCGGATCCTCGTTCAGGTTGACCAGGTGCGGTGTCTGGCAGAGACAAACAAGGAGTGATCCCTGTGTGCCCTGGCTACCCAGGCACTGAGGGATGTCCTGCAGGGAGGTGGGAGCTCAGCAACACCGCACAGGCTCTCCTGTCCTCTGTATCTTCAGGGCAACACCTCCAGACAGGTACTTTTCCAGAGGACTGCACTGAACTGAGAGGCTGGTGTGAGGATGCCCTGCTTCCAACAAGTCCCCTTGCCTTCCTCCTCCCAGGGCTGAGTCCCACTCACACTTCCTCTGGCCACCTTTGAAAATTCATGTTCCAAACAGACCCAACACAGAGCCAAAACCTTGCCATGGTGAATCCCTGATATGGCTCAGAGTTTCCTGGGGCAGGACCCTTCTCACCTGTGCTGTGTATTACAGAACCTGTGCTGTGTTATAGAATAATGGAATGGTTTGGGTCGGAAGTGACATAAAAATGCATCTCCTTCCATCCCGTGCCATGGGTAGGGACATCTTCCATTAGATCTGGTTGCTCCAAACTCCATCCAACCTTGAACAATTCCAGGGACGAGGCAACCACAGCTTCTCTGGGTGCCCTGTGCCAGGGCCTCATCACCCTCACAGGGAAGAATTTCTTCCCAACACCTAATCTAACCCCGCCCTCTGCCAGGTCAAAAAGGAAGTAAAAGTGCCTGTTTTCCTCCACTGATTGTACACCTGATGAAGCACCCAAAAGAGCAGGTCCCAGAGGTTCAACCAAAAGCAGTGGAGACCTGAAGACCTATCTGCAGGCTGAATTTCACTTTCTGGTTCTTCTTCCTAACAGGTCCTTCACATCCCTTTCTTCCCCTGGGTCACAAACCACTTTGCTCTTGATGAGAATGACATTTCTCCTTCAGCCACAGGCCTCTCTGGCCACAGCCTGCTTAGCTGTTGGGATTACACCTTCAGGGAACAGGGGAAGTCCCAGGAGTATCAGTGGGAGAAGTTCTGAGTTTCCCAGACAGAACAACAGTGACTGTAAGGAACACCAGATCAGCTGCTGAGACCCAGCATGCAGAGGGGTCCCCTCACCATGGTGACACAAGCCTTGGCTGACAGAGACTCACTCCAAACAGGGCAGCAGAGCTGGAGGTCAAGGCAAAGGTGGGCTCTTCTCCAGAGTGGCTGGCAGAAGTTGGCTGCAACATTTAACCTCTGGCCCCTCTGGACAGACACACGCCCTGGGGGCTGAGACTCTTTCATTTGCAGTTTTTGTCCAGATTTAGTGGTGGCCTTCTGCTGAGCTCCTGCAGCCATAACCACCCCAGCCATGGCACACAGCAGCACAGTAAAGTGCAATGCTCGTAACAAAATGGGGATTGCACACTATCAACACTACCTTTCCTCACCAGCCACTGGAGAAGTGAGAAGAGTTTCCACCTGTCAGATAGGTGAAGAGCAAGGAGGCACCAAGACCACCACAGCAATGCCCCACCTCCAAGACCAACCTGCTTTGGGGAATAAACCCCCACACTTCCTACCCAAAGGTCTGGAGTCCTAACAGGCAGCGGCTGGGACAAGAAACAAAGACAACAGTGTAGGAATTTATCCTGAAAGTCAAGCTGGGCCACATAATGGGAAGGTTGAGAAGTCTTTATCACCACCTGAGCTGGGGTCACACACACTTCAGAGGTTTGGCCAAGCCAAATGCTACAACCAATAAAGAGACAATATTCCCCCACCTACGTTTCTTAGCGAGGACTTGCTGGTTTCAGAGACAGAAATTTTAAATGTCTGGAAGTATGAATTTTTATAAGTTAACACTGAAGTCCAAGAGAGTGATCATCAGCAAACATCCTCATGAAGAGGGACAGCACCCCAGCAGTGGGGGCTGGACATTTAGCCATGTGTTTCTACCCATGTTTGCACCCAGCAATGCTAGGATTTCCCCCATGGGTTTCAGAGCCAAGAAAAGGCTAGTGAAGTATGTGGGGCTGGCCAGCTGTGACAGAGTGGATCAGAAGGGAGCTGTAGGGTACAAACCAATCCCCAAGAAGAAGAGAATAGGATGATCCTACCTTTTTAGGTGAAAAAACACCCAAGGTTCCTCCATCCTCCCTCATGGCCACCCCCATTTCAGCCAGCAACGCTTCCCTGAAGGAGCAAGGGAAAGGAGAGCCTGTCAAAACTCCATGCACCCCTGGATGGATGCCCATGGTTTGTCCCATGGATTGCAATGTAGGGCTTGCTACAGCTCTCGTCAATTCAGGTGGGTTTTTCAGAGCAGCCACCTCTATACAGACTGGCATGGTGGGTACTGGGTGCCCAGGGGCAACCCAGGCTCTGGCTGAACATTCAAACTGTTTGGCTGCCCCAGGAACTCAACTGCTCCAGCAAAGTGCAGAGAACAGGGAATACCCAAGGAATGCCATCTTGTCCCACCCCATCCTGTCCTGTTCCACCGTGTCCAACCCACCCACCTCTCCATCCGGATTGCTTCTGTCCTTCGCAGCTTCTCCTCCCATGTCTCATTCAGCTCTGCAATGATCTTCTCTGTTTCCTGGCAAGTGTGGGTTAAACAGGGGTTAGTGCATCCCATGGGCAGCACACCTGACCACTCTGCCCAGTTCTGCCCAGCATGCCTCAGTGAGACACTGGGCCCAGTTTCAGGCTTGTTTACACAAGCTGCAGCAGCATTTCACCCACATCTTTCCATCAGCCCCATCTTCAAAGAGTGAGGCACAAAGAGCAGCCTCTCCCTTGCCTTGCTGCCAGCCCGCTCCTGTACTATGCTGAAACAGGAGCACTCATCCCACGACAGGAGTGCCCATCCCAAGCTGGGAGCGCCTGTACTCCAGGTCAAAGCAGCCATCCCGCGCAAGGCAGCACCAGGAAGACCCTACAATACCCAAACCCTCAGTATGGGCAAGCTCTAGCACTGTCCACTCTGCAAGAGCACATCCGAGCATCGCTTCCCATGAGGATCACCCTTCATGGGTTTCCAGAAAATACTGAGCCCCCTCTGCAAGCCCCAGTGCATTGAGCTGAGCCCTTCACCCTGCAGGGCACCAGCCTCTTACCTTGAGTCTTTCAATGGCTTCTTCACTGCCCGGGGCAAACATGATGCGCTCGTGGAGGCTGGCAACCGAGGCAGCGCGGCTGGACAAGGCGGAGAGGGAGGAAGAGGGGCTGATCCCAGCAATGGCATTGGTCACTGTGGAGAGATTGTCATGGCGGTGACTCAGCTCTGCCCCTCTAGCATCGTTATTGTTCTCAAAGTCGGACACATCTATGGGCACGGAAGGAGGGATGGGCCGGGGAAAGACACACAGACAGGATGACAGAGAAAGATAGAGACAAGAAAAGCTGTTGGGAAAAAAAAAGAGTGGCCGGTGCGTCGAGAAGAAAGCCAGGAATTACAGGGAAAGGCACAGGCAACAGCACAGCAGTGCAGACAGCAACAGGGCAAGGGCAGGCACTCTCTTCCCCAGCCTGGGCAGCCCCTCAGGGAACTGGGCTGTTTGGTGAAGCAGGTGCTGGAAGCAGCCTTCCCGGGCTCCCAGGGACACATTTGTGCAACACCAGGTCCTGCATCCATCGGGTCTGGGATCAAATGTCCTCCCCAAGTATGTGCCACTGCCATCCTCCCCATCTCATACAGCCTGGGTGGTTTTCCCTGCCCAGATGCTCCATATTAGCCAGATCTGGGAGCAGAGAATGAGAAGGGAAGGGGACAAGATGGGGTGGTCCCCTGCCCTACAAAGGGGTCAGGTAGACAGGGCAGGAGAAATGGCAGGATTCCCTCACAGGATCTGCTCAAAGGAAGCCAAAGGCCTGCTGGAGCAGCACCTTGGCCAGGCAGCCAGAGAGTGAAGCCAGGACTGCAGGCAGTGGTGCTTGCCAGCTGGCACCCCAAGGGTCAGCTGCGGTGGCTCTGATACCCAGGTATCGAGATGCTCCTGCAGCCCTGAGGAGTTACTGGGTGTCAGAGCACTGTGCCAGAGGCAGGCAGGGCACAGGTTAGCAGCTGCAGGATGTCACCAGCTCCATTAGCCCACACCCAAGGAAGCTGAGCCAGGCAGGCACAACCAGGCCCCTGCCTCCTCAGCAAGCTCGCCATAGCCTGGCTGCACTGCCTGAGCCCAGCTGGGATGGGGCCACAGTGCTCATCCATGGGCAAAAGCCTCCTGGCCACCACCGCCCACCACTCCTTCAGGAGAGAGCCATTCCATCCCGAGTGCTGTGCCAGGCTCCAGTGCCAGGGAGACACAGCACCAGCGGAAGCAGCAGCAGCAGCAGCAGCAGCAGCGACAGGAAACACCATGACAGGATGAAGGAGGAGGCCTCCGTGCGGATTGAGCCCTTGGCGTGGCCAAGTGGGAGGACACGGGTCCCTTCAGCTCTATCCCAAGCCCAAGGTGCTAACCACAACTGTGTCACCGTCCCCTCTGCCAGCTCCCTGAGGATGGCCAGCCTGCAGGCACACACGGCTCCAGCAGCAGGGGCTGGCTGTGGGAGCCCTTGCCCATGCTGCACGGTGCCCCTGGGCACAGCCTGTGTCTCCCAAAAGCCGTGAAGCAACAGAGAGTACCAGTGATTGGGAATACACACATTTGGATCCTCCCGCAGCAGGATGGGCTAAGAGAGAAAGAGAGGGCAGGGAGCGGGGGTAAGACAGAGAACAGAACAAGGGGTGTTCATCTCAGTAGGATATCCGACAGCACAGGGAGGGGAGCCCATGGGCATGTGCAGCCCCAGCAGCACCTTCCTGGCACCTCTGCTGGGTGCTGGATGCTGAAGACGGCGGGTGGAAGGGAAGAAGGGAAGGTTTGCTGGGTGCAAAACAGCTCCCCCTGCGACAGGAGGGGATTGGGGGCTGTGAACACGCATGCAGGGCTCACCAGAGGCAGCACGATGCTGCCGCGGGGCCAGTGGAGCAGGATGCAAGGTGGCTGTGGGGACATCAGCCCTGCAGGCTGGCGGGACCGCAGCCCAGCACTGCCTGGAGCCCCTGGCAGAGAGCACCCATGGTACCTACTGTCAATGATGTCCCCAAGGCCCTGGGCGTAGAGCAGGTCACGCAGACGTGCCACCTCGTCCTTCAGCTCCCGGATGAGCTTGTTGTTGGGGTCCTCATTGATGACGGCATTGCAGCGGATCTGCTTGGCGCGGTCAGCGTACCTAGGGAAGGGCAGGGATTGAACAGAGCCAGAACCCCCGCTTCTGGGCAAGCAGGAGTCTTGCAGAGCCCCTCCAGCAAGGGATCCTTTGGAGGATCCCAGTGCCGGGCCAATCCTTTGGCCTCTTGTCTGGGGCTGCAGGTTCCCTCCACAGGACACCCCCAGCCAGGGACATCACAGAGGTGAGGAAAGCATGTGGCAGTGCCTGGGCCTCACACAGGCCCCCTGTTCTTGCTGCACAGAGAACAAGGGCACTTCTTCCTACCTGAGGGTGCTGAGGGTCTCATCGTAGTTGATGTCAGCAGGGCTGAGAGCAGCAACCATGGCAGTTCTGGAGTTGCCTCCTGCCCAGTGAGATACACCCATGAGGGAGATGCTGGCCCCTGTGCCCCCTGTCACCCTCTGCTTGGCAGCCACACCCACCACCAGGCCATACCCCCCTCCTGTCCTCACCCAGGTTCTCCCGCAGCAGCCAGGTCAGCACCGAGTCTCGGTATGGGATGAAATCTGTCTTTTTCTTCTTTTTGTTCTGGGGAATGGAGAGCAAAGGGAAAGGATGTCACCCTGCCTGCTCTCCTCAAAGAGAAGGTGACAGCTTGGTCCCCAGCCATGGGGACTTGGAGCAGGATGGCTCTCCCAGCCACTGCAACCTTGGGCATCTTTTCTCAGGTCCACAGGTCCTGCCTGTGAAATGCCCTGAGCTGAGAGGGTTGTTTAAGGCTGGGTACTGAAAGTCCCAGTGTGAGGAGCAGGCTGCCAGCCCCCAGGAGAAGAATGGCTTGAGTCCAGGCACAGCCTCACTCCCAAACCACCCTGCAACCCACTGCCACCCCCTCCCACTGTGCTAAAAACCAACGTCCCCTTCCCCACCCGGCCTGAGCACCCACCTTGTTTGGCCCCGAGTCCTGCAAAGGAAGTGGAGAGACTGGTTAAGGGAGCTGCTTCTTTCCTCGGCACCCACCACAGATCCCTGGCCCTCAAGTAGTGAGTGGCAGGCATGGGACCCCATGAGGATGGCACCCTCACCAGCCCAGCTTGTCCCAGCTGCACAGACAGCTTGGGATGTGTCTGCCCATCCCTCGGAGCTGGGATGCTCCATCCCTTGGAGCTGAGGTGCTCCATCCCTTGGAGCTGAGGTGCTCCATCCCTTGGGGCTGAGCCCATCCCTACTGGCCTGAGTCCATTTCCCCCCCGGTGCTGTTGTTTGTCTGTGCTGTGGCTACCTACCATTTCAGCCAGGGCAGAGATGACCTTCCCCAGAGTGGTCAAGGACTTGTTGATGTTTGCTCCTTCCTGGTTAGAAGAGGAAAAGCCCAGATGCTCAGGCCCCATTTCAGAGCCACATTAAAGCCCAGGAGAATGAGGAATACCCAGCATGGTGTGGGCAAAGAGCAGCTGGTCTTACTGGGTAACCAGCACCTCCCAGTTGGGACTCATGGACCCTGGTGAAACTGGCACTAAGCAGCTTTCAAACACAATCCTGTCAAGGATTTTGGCAGTGCAGTGGGCAAGGAGCCAGGCAAGCAAAGGAGATGTTTCGGCTGGGGATGAGGGAGGAGAAGTCGGTGTCCCCACCAGCAGAAGGGGACCTCATGCCAGCTCTCACCTTTAGCCTTGTGCCCTTGGCGCCTGTGGAATCAGCTCGCTCACTCCCGGCCAGGTCCACCAAGCTGATTTTGCTGACCTGCAGGCAGACGGGAGGCTGTCAGCCCTGTGGGCACAGCAAACCTTGCCCAGCATGAAGCCAAAGCCTCCTGCAGGATGACACTGCTCTGAGGGCAGCAGTGGGCTCTGCAGGGTCATCCGTGCAGGATTTGGCCAGGAGCAGGGCTAATCTCCTTGCAGGCAGGGCTGAAGGGCACCAATTGCCAAATATCCTGTCCAGGGGCTGGTTGCTCGAGGGACCATGAGCCCAGCATGTGCCTGGGACTTATCTCCCTCCTGCTCCAAGCCTCCATCAGGCCGTATCACCTCACCCCCAGTGCTGATGGACACAAAAGTCCTTCCTGGATCCACGTGGGTTCCCTTGAGCCCTTCAGGCCCTGCTCTTACCTTCTCCGTGGTGATGTCTGTCTCGGCGTCGTGCCGCTTCTGCGTGAAGATGATGTTGAACACGGCGTGGGAGCGGCTGCTGGTCTCATTCATGTTGGTAGCAGCCACTGTGCTGCAGGGAGAGTAGGACAGGGAGGTGTGACACTGTGCCAGTGACACTGGAGCAGCTGTTGACAGGGCCAGGGCTCATGCCAGCACAGGGTACATGGTGGAAAGGCAAGTCTGGAGGACAAGGGAGGACTCTGGGAGAAGATGTGCACAAGTTCAGGCTTTTTCCTGCTGTCTCCAGTGCATATGAAAGCAGGAGGAAGGTCAGGGGAAAGCAAGGGGGGGGTACCCCACACTCAGCGAGAAGGGTACTGCCACCTCCGGAGCAGCCGGACTAACAAAGTAAGGAACTAAAGCACGACCTTCTAGAAGCGTCTGCAAGCTTTCCAAACCCTGTCCATCTCCACCTTCTCCAACTCACCGGGCTTTGTTGCCAGAGTCCATAAGGTCCTGGATGTCATTGTAGGAGGTTACAGCCAGCTTGGAAAGGTCCTCGACATACGGACCCATAAGGGGGTGCTCCCTCACCCGCAGATTCCCCTTGTTCTTGGGGTTCAGGAGGTCCCTCACACGTTCGCAGTAAATTTCCATGTAGCTCACCTGGAGTAGAGGGCACAGTCAGAGCGAGCAGAATGAGCCACCCAGGCACCTCCCAGAGAGGGGTGTGCACAGCGGCACAGTCCTAGAGCCAGGTGGGAAGGCAGTGGGGTATCTACCTCCACGGAGTAGGACATGTTGTCATTCGTCGTGTCGTTGATGCGGGAGAAGAGGTCCTCGCACAGCTGTGGACAGAAGAGCTAGACTCAACCCCTGCCAGCAGGATGCTCCTGCCTGGGGTGCGCAGGCCACAGGGATTTCTACGTTTTCACCCCAAACACCAGAGCTGATGAGTGCTGGGATGGCTCCTGGGGAGCTGGCAGAGCCCTCCATGCTGATATGGGGCATCAGCATCCCCAGAGCCCCTCTGAGTCCTGCTGGGCCAGCACGCGGCAGCTCTTGGTGAGCAGCTCAGCACTTGGACCACTGTTGCTCACGTACACTGGCCCTGTGTGGCCAGAGCACAGCCCATCCACTCTTGGAGAGTCTGAATGACCCTCCTGGCCCACCCTCCTTGGCCCCCACTCCCCAGCAGAGCCACGCCAGCTCACTGCCATGGCAGTGCTGTATTCGACCTTGGCCCCACTCCCACCCTGCTGCCCTCGTTCCTCCCAGCTCTGCTTTTCCTTTGGGCATCCCTGCGGGACCAGGGGCACAGGCAGCTTTCCCAGGCACACCTGTGGGATGATGCCTTGCTGGTCCTTCTCCTGCTTCCCCATCATAGTGTAGGATTTTCCAGCTCCCGTCTGCCCGTAGGCGAAGATGCACACGTTGTAGCCTTCGAAGGCGTGCTGCAGCATCTCCTCGCCGATGTCCCGGTACACTTGCTTCTGGGATGCATAGTTGATGTCTGCAGGCTGCACGGAGGAGGGGGACATGGAGAAATTTGGCAAGGAGGCCCTCCTGCCTCTCCCCAGCCCAGCCCTCCAGGTGGGCTCAGGCCTCCCAATGCTTACCGTAGTGTGGGACCAGTAGGAATAGTCAAAGCTGAAGCTTTTTGGTGTCTCTTTGGGCTGCTTTGGGTTCAGGATAGCTGGGGACAAACAGACGGGAACGTGAGGCCACCAGCCACCCATGGTACCCCCACATCCTCCTCCCACTCCCCCACCATGTGGGAGGGGTGAAGGGTGATGGGGTTCAGTCCAAAATGGTCATGGAAGGTGGACTGGGACCCTTCCAGCTCTGCAGATGGGTCCAGAACCCCCAGACCCCAAGAGTGAAAGCAGAGGAGGTAGGTGCCATGGCCACAGGGGAACAGGGCAGACACACTGAGTGGGACATGACTCCTTTCCTCAGGTTCCTTCCTGCTGTGGCGCCTGCCCATGGGAGCCCAGCCCTGGCACGGGAGGGTCACAGCCTCCCTCTCCCCATGGCTGGGGGGCTGTGTCCAAAAACCATGCTGGCACCTGTGGAGTGGGAGCAGCTGCAACCCTGTCAGGGCTCTCTCAGAGCCCCTCCTGCCTCTCCAGGTCCCCAGCCCCAGCAGGGTGATTAATGCCTTGTGTCACACCACCAGCGGAAACAAGAGTCTGCTTTTGTCATCCCCTGATGAAAAGGACGTTGCTATGGAGATTGGAGACTGCATCACTGCTCTTCCTCATGCGATGTTTTTTTCTTCCTGTGGAGCATTTACGATGTGGTTTTTTCTGAAACAACAGATGCATCAGAAGAAACCCAAACCAGCGGGTAATCACGAGATTCAGCCACCAGCCGTGTAGGGTGACATTGAGGTGACCTTGCAGGCCTGTGCAGCACAGCTCCCCGTGCCTGCTGCCCCAGCTGTTCCCTGCCACCACCAAGGAGGAGGAAGCCAAGAGCCCTGAGCTTTCTCCATCCCAACCTGCTCTGCCCTGCAGCCGGCAGTCAGCCAGGGCTTGAACCCTCTCCAGATTCCAACCGGGCCTTCCTAAGCAGCCCCAGGCATGGTGCAGCTCACTACCGTGTTACCTGATGCCCAGATGTGTAGTGTTAAGCATACAGATGCTTTCTGCTGTAAATTCCTCCTCCATTATCCCAATGGACACTCCTTCTACTCCCCTGGTATGGGTCCAGCACTGCTGGCCTGAGAACAACCCAGCCCCGCCTGCAACAGCAGCAAGGCAGGCAGGGGAAGGGTGGGAAGTGGGGTCAGGATCCAGCCGCAACCACAAAACCACGGCATGGTGCTGCTCAGACACTCCTCAGTGTGGACAGGAGCCCAGCTCTGGCACCAGAGGGGCTGGCACAGGCTCCCTGTCTGCCTGCCCACTGCAGACGGCCTGACTCCAACACTCTGGACACCTGCTGCATTCCGGGCAGACTGATTACCAGCAGAAAGGGCTGGGAAGTAACAACTGGCAATCCTGAGCAGCAAACAGGGATGTGGAGGTCCCTGGAAGAGCAGGTCTTTGCGGGCAGCACGGGCAGCTGTGGTGGCTGCCCATTCCTGATCCCTGCCAATGCCGGGCTGCTGTGCTGAGGGCACTGTGAGGAGAAGCAGGAGTGGAGGCCATGCAAGAAGTGGGATGGAGCATCTCTGATGCCTCCTGGTGCCCAGCGTGGCAGCTCCTCTAGGCCACCTGCGCTCGGCTCCGTTCTGTGCCCGGCAGAGGTGACCCTCACCCCAGCGAACAGGAGCAGACAGGAGTGGTGGGGCAGGCAGGATGGAGCTGCACAAGGCGACTGTTCTGCATCCCAGTGCCAGCCCATGCTGGGCACGGGGCACAGCAGCAGCCGGGGACGGCACCAAGCGACTCCAGGCATCCCAGCTGCAGCTGCCCAGCTGGCACGGGAAACCAGAGACTGGGACACAGGGGAGAAGGGAGCATCCCAAGAGCAGGCATCTCCTGTCCTGAGCTGAAACACTCTTCCCACACCCCTGTCATTCCCATTTATTTGCCTGCAGGCAGATGAATGCTGCTGGTGGAATTTTTCCTTTCCTCTGACCAGGCATACAGGGCTTTTGCAAAGCTGCTGCAAAGGATTCATGCTCGGGGCCAGTGGGATTCAAAAGGCGAGGAGGGGTGTGGAGGTGAAGACAAACACACAGAGAAGGGGGCAGGAAGGTGGAAAACTTTTGGAGATGTCCCTCGCCTTGCCCTGAGGGCATCCCTGAACGGCATGGCAGAGCACGGCGAGTGGGCAGGCACCAAGCAGGAGAAAGCCCAGAACCCACATCAGAGAAAACAATCACCAGATTTTAAAGCCAGCAGAGGCACGGCTCCAGATGGAGAATATTAATGGCCATGTGGGACCAAAGGCAGGGGTCCCCTCCTCACCATGCTGGTGGGAGCTGTCAGGAGAGGGGCCAGGAGTGCTGGTGCCCAGGATGGTGCCCACAGAGTGCAGGGCACGACAGGAACAAAGCAGCTGTGCTGGCCAGCAGGTTGTGGTGGCTGGAAGTCTCCAGGCAAAAGGACAGCAGAGAAAGACTGATCCCACTCTGGGCCCCACTGCCTCCCACAGGGCTCAACAAATCAGGCAGGAGAAGAACTCCTAGCACATGCAAAGGTTGCTCTGCAAATAATCCTGGGAAGGGGAAAACTTGCTCTCACTCTCCTCAAACATGTTTATCTTTGGATTCTCTGCAAAGAGCCGGGGGGATCGAGACAGTCCTGCTCTGCTGGCACTACTGGCATCCTCCTGCCTCCACCAGCCACAGCAGAAGCAGGCTTCTGAGCCCCCACACCTGCTCCCCAGCCCCCTGGCCAAGAGGATTAGGCAGTGGTTTGTCCATTCATGGAGAAAATCCCCAGTGTCAGCAAAGGGCTCCTGCCTGCAGCCCTGCTGCCCTCCCTGGAGCAGGCAGAGGCACGGGCTGGAGGGCTGGGGGCACAGCCAGGGCGTGCAGGATGAGCAGGGCCAGACAGCTCTGAACAAACACAGCGGTGGTAGAGGTGGGGGATGCCTGATGCTCTTGAGCAGGACTGGGGCACAGCAGGTCCCCACCACTCATCAGAACCAGAACTGGGGACATCTACCCTCCCGATTCCCTGGCCCTGTGCAGGTGGGGCGCTCCTCCTTGGCCAGGAGGCTTCCTCTCTGTAAGGGCAGAAGCTCTGCACCCCAGGCAGATGGAGAATCCCTGCCCAGCCATGCAGGGAGAACCCCTACAGGATTCCAGAGCCCAGCAGATGCTGCCCCACAGACCTCCCATTCCTGGTCCCGAGGCCTGGGGTGACCAGGGGGTCTGCTGGGGTCCCAGAGTCGCCTGGCACCCTTGGGTGGCCTCCTCTCCCCACAGCAGGGTTGTCATAGCAGCCTGCACGGCGGGGGTGGCTGGCAGCGGTGTCTCACCCACCATCGGTGACGCAGGCAGCCCTGGGCGGGCAGGGAGTTATTTTAGACACTGCCCCATCTGGAGGCTTCCAGAGCCAGAGAGGAGGGATTTGGCTGCCATTCTCATCCTGTACTGCCAGCAGCTGTTATTTAAAGAGGGGCAAAGGCTGGACAGGTTCCTGACAGGACACAGAGCCCCGAATCCCCATGCTATATCCCCCACCCCGGGCACATCATTCCCTCGGCAAATCCTCCCACCACCCCTCCACCCTGCTGCTGTTGCATCTCCAAGAGCCCCAGAGAGGCAGGGATGGGTCCTGGCACGCCGCAGGGAGTGGTACCTGGCCAGGCAGTGCCACCAAAAGCCACTTGCTGACCCATGCACAGCTTCAAGGCCAGGCTGGATGTGGAAGAGCCTGATCTACAGTGGAAGGCTGGAATGAGAACATCCTGAACATCCCTTCCAAACCAAACCATGTTGTGATTCTATGATTCCTGCCTCACTGCCTACGAGGGAATACTGCCTCTTTCACTATCACCAAAACCCGAGGGCTCGGTGCCATGTAGGTCCCACCGGCTGCCATTTCAACAGCAGGGCTGCATTTCTCCATGAGAAAGCTGACATCCTCCTCACATTTCCTCCTCCAAGCGACTCCAGGTGCTACAGGCATCCTCACCAAGAATTCCCACAGGCCAGTGCTCGCTGCTGTGGCCACACCACACATGCTCCTTCCCAGGCAGCACCCAAAACCCCCCTGTCCCTGAGGCACTCACTAGTGGTGCTTCCCGACATCTGGATAATGCATTTCGATTCCCGGCTCATCTCCCGGGAGTTGAAGGGCCGGACACGCACTGCCACCTTCACTGAAGCTCCCGCCATCGTGCTGGCCGGGTGTGGATCCTGCTAGTGAGGAGCAGTGGCTGTCCTGCAAAAGGGAAGCAAAGGGAGTTAGGAAAGCTTGCATTCCAATCCAATGTGCAGGATGAATGGAAAGCCTGTGCAAGGAAACCTCCTGGGAGCACAGTTTTGCCTCTGCCCGAAAGATGACATTTTGTTTCATACCTCCACCTGCCCTCATGTTACCCCTCCATTCCCCCCGCTGTATCTCGTTTCAGGACCCCCAGCTCAGTTCCAGGGGCCATCCCTGCCCTCAGCCCAGGGCAGCACTGGAGCTCCATCACCCTGCAGCACCCCTTGGTGGGCACCCCCAGCAGTGGACAGAGCCTTGTAGGCACCGTCAGCATCAGCAGAACCCCCAGGGAGCAGCTTCTCCATGCCAGGGTGCCAATGGCACTGAGCAGGTACTCCCTCACCTTCAGGCAAGCCCACAGGCCTCTGCCCAGTACCCGAGCCTCCTGCCTCCGCTCCCAGCAAAGCCGGGGCTGGGCAGCAGCACAGAGAGGAGCGAGGAGGAAAGCAGTGGCATTCCATTGAGAAAGGAGGCGGCTGCTGAACACAGACACTGGCATGTGCCTCCCATTCAGCTCCCACAAAGCTGAATGCAGGATCAGCACCAGCAGCCCTTCCTGGGAAGCCAGTGGCCATTGCACTCAGCGGAAGCTCCCAGTTTATCATCATTTTTTCACTCCTTTTGCTAAAAAATTATTAATCATAAATCTCTCAAGACGAAACAAACTGCTCGCCAACATCTCCCAGAGCAGCTGCCCATCCCAGCACAGGTACCCATGTGCTCTGCAGCCCATTCTCACCTTCCCTGAGTTAAGCCTCACGAGCATTGGTCAGAAAATGATACTGGGATCCTTCCTCTCATTGCTGCATCCTTCGGGATCCTTTTGGACCTGACAAAATCCATTCCTGCCTTCTAACATCCATCCCTTTTCCTGCTTTTCCCTGCTCTCTGGCTCCCCATGCTGAGCCTGCTGCTGAAAATGGAGCACAGGACCCTGCAGAAAATGGGCAGGAACCTCTCCTCTGGCATCCCACCTGCAAGGGAGTCTGTAAATTCCCTAGGGCTTTTCAAGCCTGGGCTTTGCCAGCTGGATACTTGCTCCAGGAGGAAAGAGATCAGGGAGCAATGAGATCCTTAGGCACAGCTCTGGTTACATGGGCCATGACCAGACGGAAATGGAGCAGTGATGGATCTTGAACATGAGACAGGTTTTCCCATAGTGGAAATGAAAAATTCAGGAGAATTTGTGGAAAAGAGCAGGGGGAAAGGGAAGAAAAAAACAAATCCACAGAATAGAAAGTATCCTAAGAGAAGGGGATGGCTTTAAAACTACCTGAGGTTTGACAGCTCTGGTTTGCTTTCCAGGGGGGTGAGAGGAAACTATAGGCAGGTGTACTCATGGCACAGTGGAAAAATTTGCAGCAAGAAAGTGTTACGAGCTCGGCACTGCCTTTCAGAAACCCTTTGCATATTTTAAAAGTGAGCTGGCATGTCCAGCAGTATGAGGAGGACAAAGCTTCTTCTGTTGGAGCTCCCTCCTCTTATCTTCCCACTGGGATGGCTCTGGAGCTCCCACTGTGCTCAGCCAGTGATCACACCCATAAATTCCAGAGTGCAAGCATTTGATCTCCGGCTTTCTTGAGCTTGGATTATTTTAAGCAGGTGTTTAACACCACCCTTGAGTCCTTAAGCCAGCGAGTGGGCTGCTGCATGCCAGTGGCCTCTGCCTCCCCACTCAAAGAGGGAAAGGAAAAATTAAACAGAAATGCTTGCCAAAGGGGAATAATAAAGCTGTTTTTCCCGTGAAATGATGGGATATATTTCCATGTGAGAGGGCTGCATCTTCAAGAGGCCATCAGCTCGAGCTGCTCCATCCTGTGGCACCACTCAGGGACAATGGATTCATCCCTAGGCTAAATCCCATCCCCTCCTGACAACTGCCCGTGTCAAACAGTTCCCTCTCCTCCTGAGCCAGGACAGCTCCCTTCCCCTAGCTCTGCAGCCTCTCCAGCTACCAGGGCTCTGCAGAGGTGGGTCAGGTCCCTGCACTCCTGCACAGCCACGCACCAGTGAGCCCACCAGCCTCAGAACAGCCTGCTGCCTGCCACGGACCACCTCAGCCCTTGCCCTTATTCCCTCACACTGTCGTGCCATTCCCAGCCGCTCCAGCCCTATCACTTCCCATGAAGGAGCTCTGGTTTCTCCTTTGAACCATTTTTCCATGCGGCTCATCCTGCTGTGTACCTTCCATTGGTGCTGCTTTCCTTTCTTTGCCTTCTTCTGCCCACTCAGCCCCACACCCCGTACCCCACAGCGCTGCTGGCCATGAGAAACCCCTTCCTTACCCTTTCTCTCTCCCTGCCATCCACAGCCCACATCCCAGTGTATTTCCATCTGGCTCTCCTTGCCCAGTGTGTGAGCTCATCTCCCTGCCAGTATTCCCTGATGCAGAGTTCCATTTTCTGCTCCATCCATTTCCTGCAGCTTCCTTGGTCGGCAATGCTCTGCTTCCCTCTGCTCCTCTGCAGTTCTCCAGTTCCATCTCTGCCATGGCAGCACAAGGACCCTGGGCATCACTGTGTGTCCTTGGGGACCACCAGCAGACACTGACCCAGCTGCTTCTCTCCCTTTTTTCCTTCCCATGACTCACTTTCCTGGCTCAGCTGCAGCGAGGAATTCAGCCTGCACCCACTAAACACAGGAGCACCCTGAGCCACAGCATCACGGCATCCTGTAAAGAGAGGGGCCAGGCTGCAGCGAGCAGGGCCAGGGGCAGGGCCAGGCAGCCCCTCCAGCCCGCGGGCAGCTCGAGCCCAGCCAGCTCACTGTGCCTGGGGGCAGCCACTGCCTGCTTAATCCGCTGCCATCGAGAGAAATTCAATAAGCCACGACCAGCCTTTTGCTGGGAGCGGGCCAGCACTGAAGCCCCGCTCCCTGCTGCCTCCCAGAGCTACCCTGCACACATGGGAGGTTGCAGAGAACAGCCAAGGCCCTGGGGCCAGGGAGCCAGGGGGTACATCTGGACCTGACCCCCAGCTCTGTAGGGCATCTCTTCTCCCATTTCCCCTGCAGCCTGCTGGCTCTGCCCATCCCTCTGACACACCGGTCACCCCTAGTGAGGAGCCATGATTAACTGGATCAGCCAAGATTAATTGGGCAGAGATCAGCTAATGAAACATCTCTTAAGTCCAAGGGCTACCAACTGGCAGCCTCCCCTGCTGCGAGGTGACCAGTGGGACAGGGAGCATTGTCCCCAAGTGCCACCAACAAGTCAGCTCTTCCCCGAAGGACGCTAAGGACCATGCCGGTCCCCCAGCTCCAGCAGATGACGAGCTGCCTGCGCCCAGGGAAATCCAAGGTGAGTTTCCCTTTGTCTGCACGCATCCAACCCCACGTCACCTCCGTGGCGAGGGTGGACGCCCCATCTGGCTGCACCAGTGAGTTCTCAGCAGCCGTCAGGCTTTGTTGTGGCAAGCCCTTCCCCTGAACCCTTTGTTGGGGCCCCCCAGCTCTGACTGGGACCACGGGACTCTGTCCTGCCTCTAGAGCAGCAGGGAACATGTGGCCGGATGACACGGCACCATCAGTGCCTGCCAGCCAAGCTGGGAGTGCTCCTCACCCACCTCCCGCCCCACACAAGGGCACGGGGCCATGACAGTGCAGTTTTCTCAGAGCAGCCCCTGCAGGCAGGGAAGCAGCTCAGAGGACAGCCCAGGACGAGGGCAAGTGCCCCCCATGCTCAGACGAAATCCAGCCCCTCCTTCCCCAGTGCCATCACAGGCACCCTGCCCACCTCACCTCCTGCCCACCCCAAAGGGGGACACAGCTTCAGGGCAGGGTTTTCAGCTCCCTGAGAATTACCATGAAGATTCAGTTTGCAGGTAGCAAATGTAAGGACGTGGATGAGGGGTTCTGCTCCCCATCTCTGCTGCAAAGTAACCCCACTCCCCATCCCTGCTCCCTCCATCCTCCCTTCCAGACACTCAAACCCAAAGCAGGGAAAAGCTGCACAGAAAAGGCAGTGAGCTCTAGTGGGTGCCCAGCATTGCTGGGCACAGAGAGGGGTAGCCAGGGAGGGGGCAGATGACAGGTTCCCACATGACCAGGGCCTGAGGGGCCATAGCTCCTGCCACACACAGGGAGGCAGAGGGTGGTGGCATCTTTGCCAGCACCAGCTGCCACCTCCCAGACAAAATGGAGGTCAGCAGCAGCATGCCGAGATGGCAGAGCCACCACACCCCTGGCCATACCCAGGAGAAGGGGAGGGTCTGCCGCCTCCCTGCCCCCCCAGTGCCACAGAGGCCACCTGCACGGGGCTGCATGGGGCGTGGAAGGATGCCTGGCTGCAGGGTGATGGGGGAGATGTTCCTTGTCTTCCCCGAGCCCTGATGCTGTCGCATGGAACCTGAGCAGGCAGGAGACCAGCTCACAAGGGTCTGCAGGCTCTGTGGGGGGGTCACTGCCCCGTGAGGGAAGAGGGAGAGGAGGAGGAGGAGAAGGAAGCAGAGGAGGAAGACAATAGGGCAGGTGCAAAGCTGCTCCCTGGGAACCTGGATGACCAAGCATGGGGCTCAGCACTAGCCCTGCACCCTGGGACCTGCCCCTTCAGTAGCCAGCATCCCGCACTGGCCCGCAGTGCCATGGCGGCCCTTGGCCAGCCGCTCCACAGGGCAAGGTCAGCGGCAGCTGCTCGTCCTTGGGGGGCAAGAAGAGTCTCAGCATCGCAGCATCTTTGCCAGCTACCCGCGGCGAGAGCCCCAGGTGGGGCATCCACCGCCTCCCTCCAGCGCGGCTGTCGCTAACTCTGAAGCATTATGATGATGACGCAAGATGGCTCAGCTGCAAAACCAGAGCATCTGCCCCGGAGGGAAGAGCGGAGGTGGCTCTGGGGTGACAAGAGGTTCCTGTGCCCACCACCATCGGCTGCGGGAACGGCATCCTCCCCCTTCGCACCCTGGCTGGGGCCGGGGCGGCAGAGGCGTCTCCTCGTCCGCCGGCAGGGCCCCCCCTCCCCCGGCTGGATCCTTCTGGAAGACGGGGCGGCACCCGGCGGTCACCGCGCTGGGGACCCGAGGGCAGTTTCCCCCCACGCACAACCTCGAGCATCGGGGGACAGAGCAAAATGGCCATCGGCCGCAGCCCCCGCTGCCCCGCCGGACCCTCGGGCACGCCCATCCCGCTCCCTCCCGCCACGCCTGATCCCCGCCGGGGCCACGAGAAGCGACACCGCCACCCCGGAGCAGCGCCCGTTTCCCCCTCGGCCAGCGCCCGTGGGGCGGGGCTGCCCCGTCCTGCGCGATGCCGCCCGGCCCTACCTGTGATGGCCGTGGCCGTGCCCGGTTCGGAGGGGCGCAGCGCTCAGCCGTGGGCGGGGGCCGCCGGCATGAGGCCGACCCGCGCGGTGCGATGCGGTGTCGGTGCCGGTGTCGGTGCCGGTGCCGGTGTTGGTGCGGGTGGCAGCGGCCCCGCCCCTGCGGTCCCCGCCCCACGCTCTGGTTGGCGGCCGCCCGGAGGGGGACGGGGGGACCGGGAGGGCGCGCTCGGGGATGCAGCGGTGACGTCAGCGCATCCCCCAGCCCCGGGCGTGCCGCGGNNNNGGGGTCGCTCTCGGCAGCCGTCGCCCGGCAACCGGCACGGTCCCGGTACCCCGGTACCGCGGTACCCCGGACCAGACAGCGCTACCTCTGTTCCCCGGCGCAGTAATCCGAGGAGCGGCCCCGCCGGGGCTTCCAGTGCTCCGGCCCCGGCGCCGTCAGTTCGCTCCTCCGTCCGCCGAGCCCCCGCCCGCAGCCCGCGGCTCGGCCGCTCCTGCCCATCTGCGCCCGGAATTCCGAGCCAGTGCAGAAAGCGGATTATTCCTTCGCTGCCAGCTGTTTCCAGCCGCACGGCCACCCTCGCCCCTCGGCAGCCCCGAGGCCACGCGTCCCCTCCCCGCTCCAGCCGTGCCCCAAATCTCCCTGGAGGACAGGCAGCTGGGAGGTCGTCTTCACCCGATATGTCGTCATCATTTTGGTGGGATGATGGCTGGGCAGCAGTGCCGAGGCTGGCTTCCATCATCCATGCGGGAGAGAACACACCTGCCCCCGGCTCCTCTCGATGATAGCCATCCAGCTGCTGGGCAGATGTGCTCTCACCTGGCGCCGTGGCCGGCCCCATGCCTCTGTCCCGTATGTCTTCAGCAGCAGCCACTGGTACCAGGTCTGCCGGGTGGGAATTCTCACCCCTGTGCTGCCATGCCTAACCAAAGCTTTGCTCTCTGAGGGGCTCTTCTGGGCAGGGACTCACCCATGGATCTGTTAAAGCTGGCGGCAAGCAGCTTGTTTGTTCTTCAGGGTATGGATGGCAGAGAAAGTGCCAGAGGATGGGCATGATGCAATGGACCGTGGGCACACACAGCAGGTGACACCACACCGAGCTGCCACATGGGGCCTGTGGCATCATCGGGATACACTGGGATGCTCATGATCCAGGCTGAACCTGCAGAGCACAGCTTGCTGTGGCAGGGACTGTGGCCGTGTCCCAGTCCATGGCTCTGCCCTGCTACACATCAGCCCACTGGCCAGCCTCCTTCAGGCTGTCACCCAGCCAGACATCCCTCTGCAAGGCAGCTGCCTGCTCAGGGAGCCCTGGTCGACAGGAATTCTGTGCTGCAGGAGGAGCTGTGACCATGGCAGCTGTGCCAGACCAGTCCCAGCACAACCGTCCTGTGGCACAGGATCTGGGTGCCCAGAGCAGGGACCCCCCCTGCTGCAATACTGTTGGGAAGTGTTAGCCCTGCTGTTGTGGGGGCCATGGGGACAGGGACTGCCTGCGTGCTTGCGAGTCCTGGAGGCTGGCAGACCTGGGGAGCGATGCCCTCACCTGGGGAGTGATGCCCTGAGCACTAACAAAGGGGCACCTCCCAAAATGAGGGGCCCAAGACAGCAGGGATAGCATTGGTGACACATTAACCAGAGAGAGGAGACAGCCAGGGGTAGAGTCCAGTCTGGCAGGGGGAGCACTGAATTCTGGGTCAAGGTCCATGGGGACACTGGACACTGCTGGCACAGGATGCACTGTGCTGCAGTGCTGGCTGCTGCTCAGGCAGCCTCCACTGCTCGTCTTCTCCGGGCTCAACTCCTGGGGACAGCACGCCGTGCCATGGCCACCAGCCTGCTCCGTGTTCCCCCACCCCAGGAACTGCTACGGCCCCTGGCTGTGCCAGAGAGGCTGCTGCTTGGGCCAGGGCCCAGCAATGTGCCCCCCCGCATCCAGGCTGTGGGCGGTCGACAGCTCCTGGGCCACATGCACCCTGAAGTGCTGCAGGTGAGCTACCCCAGCCAAGTTTTCCTTCCCTCCCCTCCTCTTCCTCACCCCCAGGAAGGGCTGGAACAGCTCTGCTGGAGCAAGAGGAGCAATAGCAGTGCTGGCCAGTGTCCTGCTGCTGCAGGTGATGGATGAGATCAAGGCAGGCATCCAGTACGCCTTCCAGACACAGAACCGGCTGACCCTGGCCATCAGCGGCACCGGCCACTGTGCCATGGAGGCCGCCCTCCTCAACCTGCTTGAGCATGGTGACACTGTGCTGGTGGCCATCAACGGCATCTGGGGACAACGTGCCGCCGATATTGCCAGGAGGCTGGGTATGCTGGGGACAGCATGGCAGGGCTGAGGGGACTGGGCTTATTGACATGATGCCCTGGATTGCTGTCCCAATCCTGGCAGTGACCTGTGACATGGCTTACAAAGCCAGAGAGCACTCTGCTGGAGAGCACTCCAGGTTTTTTCCAAGAGTGATGTCCCTCCATTTATGGTACTTTATGGCTTTTCCACTGGGCAAATCTGCAGGAGGCCAGACCCCGGCAGGCAGCCGTGATCCTGGTTCACTCATGACCTGCTTCATGGAGCAGGTGACTGCCCACTGGCAAGCATGCCCAAATCTCACTTTCCTCTGCCCAAATTCCTCCCAGGAGCCAATGTCTATGAGCTGCTGAAGCCCCCGGGCAAGTACTTCACTCTACAAGACATTGAGCAGGTGAGTGCTGGCCACCATGCAGAGGGCACCAGGTGACTTCCAGTGTGGTCACCTTCCCCCTGTGTCACGCAGGGCCTGCTGCAGTACAAACCTTTGGTGCTTTTCATCACCCACGGCGAGTCCTCCACCGGGGTGCTGCAGCCACTGGAGGGGCTGGGCGAGCTGTGCCACCGGTCAGTGCATGGCGGGCACCCGCAGGGACTGAGGGCACCCCAGGGTCACCACTGGGGATTTGGGCCTGGGGATTTATATGTCCTGGGCTTTTCTCTGGCTCTGTTGTGCTGGAAGCGGTTGGAGCTGGTGAGACATGCAGCCCCTGTGGGGACCACGATGCCAGGGCTGTAGGCAGAGGCGTGGCAGGAGCAGGTGGCGGGAGCACCAGGCTGAGCTCTGTCCTCCCACAGGCATGGCTGCCTGCTGCTTGTGGACGCAGTGGCATCGCTTGGGGGAGCCCCCATCTTCATGGACCAGCAGGGTAAGAGCCACAGTGCCATCATGGGCAACCAGGGGACAAAGGGGCTCACGCCCGGGACAGGGAGAGAGAGCAGTGGGATCAGCCCCTCTGCCTGCATGTTGGTTCCAGAAACTGGTCCAGCTGCAGCCAGAGAGCCTGTTCCCCTTGTGGGACCATCAGCAGGGCCAGAGGGCCCCCCAAAGCAGCCTGAACACAAGTGAGATCTGCAGTGTGTGCCATCCCTGTGCTTCCTACCCACTGCTTGCAGCTAGGTTGGAGGGCTCAGCATTTTCCTCCTGCTGGGAGCCTCTGATTCCTAAGGAGTGTTTTTTCCTCTTGGGCAGAGATTGATGTCCTGTACTCGGGGTCCCAGAAAGTCCTCAACTCACCCCCCGGCAGTGCCCCCATCTCATTCAGCGAGCGAGCCAGGTAAGAGCAGCCCAGTCTCACCGGGGTGGAAGGTGATGGGGCTGGGGGAGGCTGTCACTTCTCTCCTTTGCTCGCCACCTGCTTCGGTCCCACTCTGTGGAGAGTACGCCCAGCAGCGGTGCTGTGGGGTAGAGCCCATCCCATCCCTGGGCAGTGACTGCGAGCTGGAGCCAATCTCTGAGCTCGCTTTAGGGGAGTTCTCCCTCCCACAGGGCTGATCCCACCTTGGAGTGGGTGGGGTCAAGGTCCCACAGCACTGTTTCACCAGGGAGAAGCTGCTGAGGAGGAAGACGAAGCCCACATCCTTCTATCTGGACATGGGCTGGCTGGCAAACTACTGGGGCTGTGACGGGGAGCCGCGGAGGTGAGGCCAGGCTCTCTTGTGAAACACGGCTGCAACTGCTCCCCGCCCAGCCTGGCTTCGTCCTGGCTCAGGCCCTGCCTGCCCTTCAGGGCTCAGGCCCTGCCTCCCCATCACCCTGTCTGCTGCTCACTACTCCCTGCACCGGGTGAGGAGGAGGAAGGATGCTGTGCCTCTCTTTCCCCGACCACGAGCAAGGGGCTGCTGTGCTGCGGCCCAGCTGAACCCTCTGGGTGCCCCTTGGGTTTTGCAGGTACCACCACACGGCCCCCATCAACAGCTTCTTCAGCTTGCGGGAAGGCCTGGCTGTGCTGGCAGAGCTGGTGAGTGGCACCAGGCAGGCAGTGCTGCACCAGCAGCGCCTGTGGGGCTCAGGGGAGCGGTGGGGGCCAGGAGATGCCTGTTAGCAGCAGAGACTTTCTCTCTCCTTTCCGCCCAGGGTCTGGAGAGCTCTTGGGAGCGGCACCGGGCCAACTGCACCCAGCTGTGCCAGGGACTGCTTGACCTGGGGCTTGAGCTCTTTGTGAAGGAGGAGGTGGGTGCAGAGAAAGCCCACCATGGCCACAGAGGAGGGGCAACATGAGGACACGGCCCTGTGCAGCTGGAGATGTGCCTGGGCAGCTTTTGATGCTAGAGAAAAAACACCCCCCTCGGTGATGCTCTCTCCTGGCAGAGTGCTGGGGTCACCAAGGGCCGTGGGATTGAATCCAGTTTCTCTCTTCCTCAGAAGGTCAGACTTCCCACCATCACCACTGTCAGGGTGCCTGAGGGCTACAACTGGAAGGACATCACAGCCTTTCTGATGGACAAGCATGGCATGGAGATCGCTGGGGGCCTGGGCCCCACGGTGGGCAAGGTGGGCAGAGTCCTCCCCTCCTGCTGCCCACGGCTGGGCACCCAACCCCATATTCAGTGCCACTCTCTGGCTGCTGGCAGCGTGTGTGGCTGGCTGTGTCCCATTGCCCCGAGCAACGCATAGCAGCACAACCACACACAATCAGCACCTCATTGAATAACCACGCACGTAATTAGCGGGGTGACACCTCTTTATAGGAACAGTGTGTTAAATACGAGCAAGGGAGCTGTGCACAGCCACTCATGCCTGGCTATGTGTCCCCCACTCTGCACGGGACTCCCGAGGCGCAGGCATGAAGGTGGGTGGGTCCTGCAGGGAGACGCTCACCCTTCTCGTCCCAGGTCCTGCGCATCGGCCTCATGGGCTGCAACTCAACCCGTGGAAACGTGGACCGAGTACTTGGAGCCCTGCAGGATGCCCTGAGGCACTGCCAGCACAGCAGGCTGTGAGCACCCCTGCTGGAGAAGGGGGGCCTGGGGAAGGTGGCCTGGCACTTCCCCCCATGGCTGCAGGCAGCTGGCAGCAGAGGGACTCTACCGCCTCCCTGGGATGCTGGCAGGAGACATGGCAACACACAGCAAACCAAGCCACAGTGGGAAGAGCTGGAATAGCAGTGGACATGGAGGAGAGGGCTGTGCTCAGCAGATGGGAGACATGGTTCAAAACCCCTTCTCTCATCACCCCAACAGCCAGGCCCCTCAGTTCTCTCCCTTCCCCTGGCCCCAGTGCATGGTGACCCTCAGCAAGCTGACAGAGGGCTGGATGCAGGATCTGACCATAGGTCCCTTCCCCTCCCATCACCAAGAGCCTTGGCCTTCCCTGCCCTGCCCTGCAGAATGCCAGCCATTCCCCTCCAGATTCTGTACCTCGGGATGAAGCAGCCAGCACCCAGATCTAGCAGGGCAGCCAAGAGCCATGTGCTCACTCCCCTGTACCACCTTTCCTCAATAAAATGACACAGCAAAATGCTGCTCCCTGGCCCTGGAGCTCTCCTTGCACCCCCCAGAGTTTCGAGACACCCCAATGGGGCAGCAGCAGGCTCCCACTCAGCTCTGCTGAGGGATTTCTTGACGGATCTTGGAGAGGAGCTGGGCCATTGCTGAGCGGCGCGCGCTGTCCTGGATCTGGTACACCTGAAACTAAAGGCAGGTGGGAAGTGAGGGATGAGGGCTCCCCACTCTGCTTGAGCTCCATGCCCCAGCCTCCCACAGCCTCCACAGCACAACCGAGAGCTCGCTGGGGCCAATTCCAGCACATCCCAAGCTTCCCAGCCTGGGGTGCTTCTGGTGCTGTCTTGTGAAATCAGCTGAAGGGCTGGGGTTACCTGGCTGAGCAGCAGGTCAAAGTAGGCTGTGTCCCAGTAGGATCCATCCTTGGTGGGCAGCTGCAGGAGGGCTCGGGTATCAGGGTCTGCCGGCCAGCTGCCACTGCACGCATGGAGGCCAAAATGGAAGCGGAGGAAGCGTCGGGGGTCCCAGGCAAAGCTCTCAACTTTATGGTAGAGGGAGGCAAGGTCTGGAGACGCTCCTTGGAAGAGGTTTTCCTCTGGGGTCAGGAAGTGGGGCAGGTGCTGGGTGGCCAGGCAGCGGAGCAGGATCACCAGGAGCCTGTAGACAGAGCCTTCCAGGTCCTGCCAGTCCTCTGGGGAGGGGAAGAGTTCTGTGCTCCACAGCAACACCATCTGTGGGGAGGTAGAGAAGAGCACAGGATCAGGCACAAGGCCTGAGCCAAGCAAGGCTGTCCCTTCACACCCTGCAGGTCACCTGTGGGGCTGAATCCATGAGGACTGGAGCAGATGATACTTTCCTGAAGGTCAGATGCATACATCTGCCTTTTTCGTAAAAAAAAAACACCACACCTACCCAAAGTATCAAAGAATGCAACACAAAGCAGGGCACACAGGATTTGGGTTACTTGGAGCTGGAGCCATTCTGTAAGCAGAAAACATCCTTGCATCCTTCTTGACCCTAGTCTCAGGGAGCCATCAAAAGGCAGGGCACAGCTGGATTGTGCCACCCAGTGCACAATCCAGAAGGATCAAAGCCCTCCAACCATGGCCAGCAGCAGCACGAATCCTTTCCAGACACAGCCATGGGCTGGAACATCCCAAAGCACTGCAAGCACTCCCCCTTGTTGTTTGGGTTGTTCTGCAGGGGAGCAGCCTTGGCTCTGCTTGCCCAGAGAGCCTGGGTCCCAAGCAGCAGAACCAACCTACCTTCAGGTGATTGAAAGTGAGAGTGCCTTTCCCACCCTCCCCTCCCCAGTCCTGGTCACGGAGCTGGTCGAGCAGGCGAAGGCTGTCCAGACGGGGTCCCTTCAGGGTGTCCACTACTCGGAGCAGCTTCAGGACGGGCAGGTGGGTGGAGGATCTGGAGGAAGAAAGTGGGGTCTGGTGAGAGGGGAGATGAAGTCCTGCATCCTCCCAGGCTGGGGAGAGTGTACCTGCAGGGACTCGGTGTGTGTGGGGATCCCCCCATGCCACACACATGGTCCCAGTCATGCAGCATCTGGGATCTGCCTCCTGCACTTGCCTCTGGCAGGGCAGAGCTTGAGAGGTGTGGAGTGAGATGGGAATGCTGCTGAGCAGCTCCTGCCTTTCCAGGAGGAACAAGAGTGGGGTGAAGTGGGGTTGTGCTCCCCTGTGTGTAGTGGGGAGGGCTGCAGGCTGCCCCAGAAGGGAGGCTGGGTTGGTCCCAACAAGGGCCTGAGCATCCAGCTGGACCACCTTGTTCCCAAAATAAATATGGACTGGTCCAGCTGGCTGCTCAACCCCTCCATGGGGCTGTGCTGGCAGGCAAGATACTTGTAAGTGCAGCCCTGCTCCATCCTGCAGCCCACCCTGGGGAGCACTTCCTCACCCTGCTGCTGCCGATGCCTGGGCTTGTCTCTGAAGCCCAAGCAGGGATCTGAGAGCTGCCACCCTCTGCACAGCCAGGCTTCAGCTCCTGCGAATAATTTCAGGGGGCTCCTTCAGTTGCATCTCCCCTCTTTCCTTGAGCAGTCTGAAACTTGGCTGAGGTTTTTTTCTCCAACACAGGGAGGAGGGTTTGGGCATCACGAGGGGGTGACTCCAACCCCTGCTGGCATGTCCCGCCCTTTCCCAGCCTCATTTGCCTACACCCAGTGGTGCTGCCAGCCAGGGGGGGATCTCTGGTGCAGGATCACCCTGCTGTGCATGCAGCCGAGCCTCTCACCTCCAGCACTGGGGAGAGGCAGGGACAAAGTGAGCCTCTTCTGTGGCCTTCCTGAGGCTGCCTTCAGGGAAGCTCCCGTCACTCCGCCGCCCCTGGAGCCGGAGTGGCTCTTGCTGCCTCCTCACCACAGGCACAATGTCAAAGCGAATGGTCTTCCAGCTGCCACGGATCAGCAGGGAGAGTTCCATGGCATCTTCCCGCAGATTTTCAGCACTGATATCACCTGGATGCAGAGGGTTTGGCAGCAGTGAGGAGGTTACCACAGCCGGTCCCACAGGCTGAACCAGGTATGTACTGCAACGCCTGTGGCCACGTCCCACCCCACTCGACCCATCCCTTCCCAATGCTGCAGTTTGGTTGCAGTTCCACAGCTAAAACCCCTCTCCCAGCCGTGCTGGGGTGGTTTTACAGGAGGAAGCATCGTGAGGTTCAAGGTCAGGCACAGCAGGAAGTCTCAAGCAATGGAACCGAGCTGTGCTTCTGGGTGGCTGAACACTGCCAAGAAAAGCAATGTGGTCCAAGGAAAAGGGATCAGGAAAGGTCCATTGCTTTCAGGAGGTGGAGGAAGATGAAGGTCACTGGCTTGGCCATGGAGGAAGGAGGGAATGGTGGACTTGCTGGGACTGGGTTAAGAGACTTTCAGACCCACTGGTCCTCTCACACATCACCTTTTCACCTGGGTCGAGCTTTACTTCAAGAAGCACCTTGGGAGATGAAAATGCATGAAGAAGCTTATGGAGCTGCTATGGGCATTCCCAGGGTCCCTTCCCACTGTGTCTTTTCCAAGGACACTGCTGCCAGCTGGGGCCCTTGTGTTCACCGGGTCAGACCATTACCCCAGGGTCCTGGTCCAGCTCTGATGCACTCCCAGCTCACTCTCCAAACAGCCTTCCTCCAGGGAGCAGGGGGCACTTGGAGGCCGAGAGGTGGGGGGTGGGTAGGGTAAGCCAAGCACACCAAGCCCTTGAGCAAACCCTGCCTGGGGACTAACAGCAGGACTGGGTGAACCCTGCACCCACCCAGAAGGGTGCCCTCAGCCCCAGGTGAAGATGCCTGAGGATGACTCTGATGCCATGGGATGGCAGGGAACAGTTTGCATCTCCCCTTCCTTAGTTGGGGGCAAAGCCCATCCCAACACACAGCAAGGTGCTTGCTCACTGGCTCCTGCAGGCTTTGGGTGGGCCACAAACCCAGGAACCTACGTCCCGGCATGTTTGCCCAGGGATCACTGCCAAGCTGGGCTTCCCAGCAGCACTGGAGGCAGCTCCCGGCTGGGAAGCACCCTGCCAGTGTACGCACCTGGCTGAAGCAGGAAGAGGCGTTGGCAGTGCACGATGGCTGAAACAAGGAGCTCTTTCAGGTGCTGGAGGATTTTGCCTGGAACCAGACACCCCGCACCACCTCCGTACTCCATCACATCCACAACAGCAGTCCAGTCCTCCAACTCCGTCCCTGGAGAGCACACTTCCAGATAGCAGGTGTTCAGCTCTGAAGGATGCCTGGCTGGGCTGTCCCTGGTCTGGCGCGCCAGCACCTGCAGGGTGTCGCCGTCGATACGCAGGGGTAGCTCCAGAGTGACAGCATCCTCAGAGGCACAGAGAGCGAACTCCAAGGCTTCAAGGTTCCTGGCGTAGTCCACGAGGAAGCGCGGCTCCCTGGCATGGACGTTCTCCAACAGGGTGAGCAGGATGTCCTCAGCCCGCTGGAAATGCTCCACCCGCTGCCTCTCGCGGGACAGGATCACCCCAAGGTAGCTATGCCAGAGGGAATTGTTGGCTTCCATGGCAGCCCTGCCGCTCTCTTACCCTGCTCCGAGCAGGAGTGAAAATGCGTGGGCAGGGAGGGCAGGGCTGGGTGCCGGCGTGGGGCGGGCGGAGGGAAGCACAGCCGGGCGTTGACAAGCGCCAGTGCTGGGTGACTCCCAGGGCAATCCCGGGGCGGGGGATTGAGTCACACCGTGGCCCGGCACTCCAGGAGGGTGGCAGCGAGTGCTCAGCGGGTGGCTCATGCCAGGGCAACGCTGTGCTCGCCCACACCTCTCTTGGCACAGGGACTACGTGTCGGCAGCACCCTCTCGCAGCCAGTGCCAGGTGAAGGCGACCCACTGTCTCCCGCCTGGCCCAGCTCGGCTCATCCTGCCCGGCTGCTCCCGACCCGTGCGGCGTCCGCGGGAGCTGGGAATGCTCGTGCTGGAGCCGGGCCGTATTGTGGGGCTGTGGATGGGCTGCAGGACCCTGAGCCTGCCTCGCCGGTGCCCAGAGCAGTCCTGCAGGCCCAGTGCAGCTCTGTCAACACTGGAGCTCTGCAGCTCCGGCTCCATCAGGCTCCATCTTTCCAGGTGCCGCAGCCCCGGCGCGTCTCTCTACGAGCTAGCCCCCGCTGCACAAAGGGCTCCGCCCGGGGCGCGGTTTCCTGCCGGCCTAGGGGACGATGGACCCGGGAGGACGCACAGAGCGGGGATTTCGAGCCCAGAGCCGCCGTGTGGAGGGCTCCGGCAGCGGCTTTGGGGCCGGTCCGTGCGGTCCCTCAGCCCAGCCGCTGCCAGGGGGCGCAGGAGCTGCTGTCCCCGCCGCGCTTTGGGTTCGGTGCATCCCGCCTGCCTGCCGTCCTACCCTCACACCTGCCCTCACTTCTCCCCATCTCCCACAAATCCCGGAACGGGTATTTCCGGGCACGTTATCTTTTTGAATGGCCTCGCCTTCCAGAGGTACGTTCCCGAGCTTCACAGGCCTGGAGCCGGAGCTCAGTGATTATGGTTGGGAGGCTGGGCTCTCCTAGCAGGACGGCGTGGTTCAGCCATCCCAGGCTTTCCCGCAAATTGATTCTGCCCTTGGTCGGAGCAGGGAAGGGAATGGGGAAGTGGGGAGGCTCCGTGGCAGCACCTGGACACTCAACCCCGCAATTTGCTCAAACTGAGCACATCCATTGGCCCAAAGACAGCAGGACAAAATTCCTAGCGAGAAGGGCAGTTAGGCTATAGAAGACATGGCTGGACTGCACAGTGTTCTATCTGGACAAGACACTGTAGGCTGGTGGTGAGTGCCCTGGTCCTGGCAGAGGGTCTGGCCTGAATGAGCTAATCACTCTCTTTCCATCTGGGTGTTTTATGGTTCCATGAATTTTTGCTCTGTTAGAAACAGGAGAGAGAAAAAAAACAACCCAAAAATAAAGGGCAAGTACAAGCAAGAGAGAGGAAAAAACCTGGGGGCATCTGGCACAGCAGAGGTGGGCGAGAGACTGCAAAGAGTCCCCAGTGTCCCACCCCCAGCTTGCCTCTCTGTGGGACCGTGCAGTGTGGCTGCTGCGCCCCACACCCTGCACCTTGCAGTGCCATCATCACCCAGCAGAAAGGTATTGGGATGCTGAGCTGGTGGGCTGAGGAGATGGTGGGGTGCAGGGGCACTGGCATGCGGGAGGTAGGTCATGCTCTGCCCCAGCACCGCAGTTCCTGCCAGCCCCAGAGCCAGCACTCCTGCACCCCACACACCCCCCGGGGTGGCATGGCCCCCAACAAAACGGCTGGGATGGGGAGGGGGGACAAAGGCAGGGAAGGTAGAGAGGAAGAGAGAGTAATTGAAAATGACAGGCTGTTTATTTTGGCAAAAAGGGTCTCTTTTCAACACATTTCAAAGCTCGGCCCTGGGGCTTGGGGGGACCACACAGAGGGGTGGGAGATGAGGGGTGCGAGATGGGGGGGGGTTCACTGGGGCACCCAGGCTGAGAGGGATGGAGAAGAATCCCCCATCTGTTCATCCCTGGGACACAGGCAGCTTTTCAAAGCCCTGGGTGTGCTTGCATGCTCCACTGGGGTGTCCCCACTCTCCCGCGTGCACATGCTTGCCTACATGCATCCGCACACATTCGCACGCTCCCCCTGGCCCTGCTCCTTCCTCCAGGCCAGGGCTCAGCTGGAGTCTTGGCTTCCCCCAGCAACATTTCAAAATAGGCTGTTTATTAAAAAAAGGGAAAAAAAAAAAAAAGGAAAGGGGGGAAAATTGCTAGGAAAGAAATAATTATTATAATCACATTAAGAGCTTTGGCTGTAAAACCCTTGTGAAGGCGCAGGGAAGGAGCTGGGGCTGCTCTCTGCAGGGAGTACAGGGGGTGGTTTTCCTGCCTTGTGCTCTTTTATTTTCCAGTCCTGATCCAACAACACCTCCCCTCCTCCCCTTTTCCTCCCCTTTATCCTGGGAAATGAAAACAATTTATTTAATGATGGATCGTCCCTTTCTCTGGTCACTGACCTTCTGGGTGAATTTCTGCTGAGCTCGGTGGAAAACTCGAGGCTGGGTTGTGGATCCCATCTGTGGATGGGGGAGGGGGGGAGCTCACCCTTATCCTTCCCAAAATCCACAGCAACAATCCTGGGGAGCAGGACGGGGCTGGCAGAGAGGGTCCGTACCAGGAACTCCAGCAGCAGACTTTGCTGCAGGTACTGTCCCTGCAGTCCGGGGGCTTTGAGGGCAGCTTGGGGGCCCCAGAGCCCTCCCACCCCTTTCTCTTCTCTCCTGAAACACCCTCAGGGGTTCCCGGCACCCACTGCCTTCTCCCTGGCCTGGCCCGAGGTGCAAGGGCTTGGCTGGGGTGCAGTGCCGAGGTGGGAGTGGGGAATGGAGAAGTGATCTCCACCCTGCCAACAGCCCCTGCTGCCCACGGGGCTTTCCTGGCTCAGGGTGTCTGCGGGAAGTGGCCCTGCTCAGGGACAAGGCCAGGGAGGCGTGTGGGGCTGCATGGGGCTCCAGCAGCAGCCGGCAATGTATTCCCGGAGCAGGCGGTCTGGCCTCTGGCCGGTCCCCTGCTTGGCTGGGTTCTGTTCCCTGGGGAGGGGAATGCCGGAGGAGTGAGGGGAAAAGGCAGGATCGCAGTGGGAAGGGCGCTGTCAGCACTCAGCACGCATTGCCCCGGGGCCCCAGGCATGAGAGCAGCCCTGCATCCCTGCCGGTGCTGCTCAACCCCCAGCTGACCTGCGGAACTGCGATGGAGCAACTCCGCATCCAGCCCCCTCCCCTCTGGCCCTTCATCTGCCATGGCCTGTTGCTCAAAGCATGGTTCTTGTAAAAATGCGTAAATATTTATACAAGAATAATTTAAAAAACATGGTCTGTCAAATAATCAAAGCAGCAGAACATCCGAGGAACTTTCAGCTGGATTGGGAAATCCGGTGTTGCTTTCCGATGCTGCGCTGCGATGCTGGGGGTGCTCATGGCCAGCCCCAGCCCCGTGTGATGCCGGACTCACCAATGTGGGTTTGCAACAAGTTTGAAATCTTCATTAAAACTGGTGGTGGGTTGGCTTTCACTTGCATTAACCCAGCTGCCTGCTGCAGGAGCCTCAGCCAGGGACAGGACCTCACCAGGCTCTGGCTTCAGCCTCATGTCCTGGTTTTGGCACTGTCCCCTGCACTGGGACGGCCCCAGAAGCCAGCAATATCCTTGGGTGAAGGGCTGGGGTCCCTGTGCTCCCCTGAGATGTGTGGTGAGGCCAGGGACTGGTGTGGGGAGTGACAGGGTGGCAGCTGAGCTGCTGGGGTGACCCTGGGTGCCACAGGGCTGCTGGGGCACTCCCTGATAGCATCCCCATCCCTCCAGAGCCAGCAGCACCCTCTTTTCAAAACCTTGGCTTTGCAGTGATGGGGCAAGAGCCTTGGGCGAGGCTTCCCCCAGGGAAGAGGATTTGTGTCTATCTCAGTGGTTGTGCATCCCTGTTTGTGCTGGTGTCAGCAGTCACTGGCAGAGCCACAGCTCCTTTTCTGTGTCCCAGTGGCACCGTGTTCACCCAGCATCCCCAAAGAGCCCCGAGCTTCCCAGGGGAACAGCACTGCAACCCCCCAGGCCCAAGTCCTTCTGCTCATTTGGGAGTCCCCTGGTAGCGGGGAGGGCAAGCAACTGCAACCCAGCAAGATCCCTGCCACCACAGCTCAGAGGACACATGGCCACCAGATGCCCAGGCCATGTGGTTCAGGAGGGGTCTCAGGGTGGCAGGATGGGAGAGGGAAGGAAGTCCCCCCTGTTCCCAGGCCCTGTAGAGTGGAGGCAGGCATCGCTGGGGGCTTGGGAGAGCGGGAGCTGGGTGTTGCATTAACCTCCATCCTCCTGGCGACCCTCCAGCCCCTTCCCACCACCCACATCTAAGCGTGTGATCGGTGCTGCTGCGTTCTTTGAGTCTGGGCCAGATAATGAGTTCAAGTCCTTTCATTAAACCTCAGCTCCCCTCAAACACCCACACACCTCCCTGATCTACCTGGCTGCCTGTCCCACCCGGGAGAGGGAGCTTCCAGGACTTTTTCTCCCCCAGAGGAGGTGATGCTTGTGCCACACACGTGTTTGGCATCCACAGGGAATGCTCTCTGGGCTTGGCCCAATTAGCTGGAGGGGAGGGGAGAGCCAAATCCAAACCATGTGCTGACCTGCAGTCCCCTCCGCCTGAAAGCATCCGTGCTGAATGCGCTCTGGATCATTAATAGCTCCCCAGGTCCCATCCACATGTCCCGTCCCCCAAGCACGGGGTCTGACTGGGATGGGGGGCGGGTAGGGTTTTGTGCTCTTTCCCAATGTTTTTCTGGGGCTGCCTTTTGTGGGAGGCAGTGGGCTCCACCACAGGAGGGAGTGGTAGCCAGGAGGAACCAGGGGGCAATTGCCTGTGGATTTGAGGCAGCCCTGAAACTGATGCCAGGTAGAGGCAGGCGTGGGCTCAGTGCAAGGATCTCTGCCTCCATCTCTCGCTGCTGGAGGTGGCATAGACCTGTCCCTCTGGCACAACTTGGCAGTGGAGAGCTGGTCCTGGGGCATGCCTAATGCCCACCAGCCTCCACATCGCCCTTGCTGGGTGTCTGCAGAGTGCAGGAGGAAGCACTGGGTCTAAGCACTCTGGGACCTATAACGTGGTTCTTCACTGGGGAAATTTCCAGCTGAGGGTGCCAGGGAAGCTGGGATGAGAGTCTGGGATACCCCTGGGACCTGCACCGTCCCCTCCACAGCCTGGCAGCCTCACCAGAACTACCCACTGGGATGGGTGTGGCAGGTCCTGGCTCCATTTCGGTGGCCATCAAAGGGCTGGACACCATGAAGGTGGTGGCAGAAAGGGTCATCTGGTCCTGAAAATGGAGTGAGTGGTGCAGGACAGAGCTTGGCCAGATGGTGTGGAGAAAGAGCTGCTTTCCCCCACACTCCCCCCAGCATTCTCAGCGCAGAGCCCAGCTTTGCACCGGCTCCAGCTCCAGGCCCAGAGGAAATATCTGCAGCTGGGGCCCACAGCTGTTCTCCCTGCTCCATTTACTGCATCCAATTTAATGTCCCGGGGAGCTGGGCTGGACAACACGGGGAAATATGATGATGCTTTCCTGTGCAAAGCCTACCTGGAAGAAAATCCTCCCCTCATGCTTGGGATGGCTGCCTTCCCTTCTCTTGAGGGAAAACCCACCAGGAGAAGCCCACGATGGCCGTGTGGGGTTGGTGCCACAATATCCCTGTGTTCCTTGGAAGCTGAGCTTGTGGCAGGCCTGGCATGGCATGGCCAGGAGATGGGACTTTTGGGAGCAAAGGGCTCACTCTCACGGGTGTAAGGTGGTAGACGGCGACAACCAGAAGATGGCCCCACAGTCACTCTCCAAAAGAGATGGGTCTCTGGGATCTGGATATGGGATCATGGATCTGGCATCCCAGAGCCCCAGATGGGCTGTGTGGGGAGGATGGCAATGCCCCCGCTGCATCCCACTACGGCATCCCTCGAGGCCAGGGCTGGGACCAGGGCGTGCAGCCTAATGCCTTCCAGAAGATCAGTGATGAATGGCCAGGGAGGGTAATTCATATCAAACCCATAAAACCTTTATTAGCGTCCTAGGGGAGAAATCCGGATGTGGCTGCTTATTTATTTTGGATTTCAATTTTCTTTTTTTTCCTCCTTTTAACATTTCCTTCCAAGAGATTTTTAAAGTGACAGGGCCACCTCTCTGGGATCGGCAGTAGGGCTCAGCCAGGGCTGCCTGCCTGCGGGATATGTGGTCCTGAGCCACTGGTGTCAGCTGAGGTGCACTGGCATCCCAGGAGTCAGACTGATCTAGGGGTCCAGCTTTGGGACCACTATGAGGGGGAGCAGGTGTTGGAGTTGCCAGGGGCTTGTGGGTGCCGTGCTGCTCCAGAGCCCCCACAGCATGCCCCCAGGGTGCTACACCCCTGATTCCCACTTTTTGCCCTCCATCCTTCACCCCACGCCTTTGTGTCCCCCACTACAGGGACATGACGATCCCCATGCCAGCAGTGCATGGGCAAGGATTTTGGGAGCACCCTCATGCCAATGGCAGAGCAGGGCCCCCGGTGAGGTAGACTTTCCATGGTAGTGTCCATGGCTGGTCGTCACCTAGTCCTCCTGTTGTTCACTCTTTACATAATTTGTTCCTTGGCCCCCTTTCAGATGTACCGCACAGAGGATATTTATACAGCGGGGGTGTGGAATAACATGGAAAACCTCTGGAGCTCGGAATAGATTCCCACATTGTCCCAGCACCAGGGGCAGGCGATGGCCCTCCCTGCTTTGGCTGGGTCTGGTAAAGGTTCTCCCTCACATCCCCTCTGGCACCTCAGATGCTCCTCCCATGGGAAAAGTTGGGTACCAGGAGGTGGGAGGGGGCCCTGAGCCCCGGATCCAACAGGATCCTTCACCCCAGCATCTGCCCATGGTGGTGCAGGCGGCACCGGTCATGAACTGATAATTAATCAGAACCATTGGTGCTTTTAGTGGGGCTTCCCCGGGAGTAGCCCTCCACTTTCCGGGGAGCTCAGCCTCTCCCAGTAAAACCATTTCCCGATAATAAATGTAGGGTGGGTGCGTTTGTTTTGCTTTGGGTTTTTTTTTTTTCTCCAGTAAAGACAAAGAAGCCCTTGAGCCTGGAGCGTAACCTAAAACACGGCATTCCTGAAAAGAATTTCCTGATAATATTTTTAGCACCTGAAAAAAAAAAGGGGGGGGAGGGGGGAGGATAGGGAGCAAAAAAAAAAAAAACCAAAGAAACAGGAAAAAAAAAAGGAAATTACACAGGTTTTTTAATCCTCCGCTCTTTTTTTTCCCTCATCCAGTACTCTGTTTCAAGGGAGCAGACGAGGCTGCTGGGGGAGCGGCTGCCCACGGAGGGGCTCCGTGTCCTCGGCGGCTCCGGGCGGGAGCCGCTGTTCCGCGGGGGAGCCCCCAGCGCT
>VZRN01006455.1:805130-827883 GCA_013397935.1 Dasyornis broadbenti
CCGCCCCCGCCATGCTTCGGTGGCTGGTGCCCCCGTGAGAGGCGAGCGGCGTTGCCGGCGGCCATGCGGGTCCTGGCAGGCTGGGCCGTGCTGGTGGCACTGGGCGAGTGGCTGTGGGCCGGTGGCGAGGGGCCGCTGGGGGGCTTCTACCCCTTCGGGCCGGCCCAGGGTGACGCCGCCACGCGGAAGCAGGACGACGGTGGCTCCGAGCTCCGGCCCCTCTCCATCCCCTTCCCCTTCTTTGGTGCGGGGCACACTGGCCTCTATGTGAGTAATTTCCATTTATTTCTGCTTATTTCCTCCTATTCGCTCCCTCCTATTTCCTCTTATTCCCTCCCTTTTAGTTATTTCCTCCTATTCCCTCTTTCCCCCACTCCTTGCCCACTCTTTTCTATTTATTTCCTCCTCTTTCCTTCCTATTTCCTCTTTCCTGTTCGGCTTGGGTGAATCTGAGTTTCCTTGGGGGCCATCAGGTGGTCCCCGCTTAACAGGAAACATCAGAGGAGTAGCAGTGTGCCAAGGTGCTGCGGTGGGCCCCAGGCTTGGGAAGCGTGCTGGACCCCTGGCTCAGTGTGGGGGTCCCCAGCAAGGATCCTGGCCGCACTGCCTTGGCAATGCTGGGCAAAGCGCTCCCCACGGTGGGGAGCCTGGGCTTAGCCCTCACTGGAGCCTGCAGTACCTGCACACCCTCACTTTGTGTGACTGGCCTGGTGACATGCTGGGGGATCCCGGCAGCAGCAGGAAGCTGGATACATCCTGTGGGCAAGAGCGCAGAGCTGGTGTGCTGCAGCCCTTGCCTGGTGGCCCTTGCTGCAGGGGAGGGGGTGTTGATGGGGCTCTGAGTGTGATGTAGAATAAAGACAGCTGCCCTTTGGGCTGCCCACTCGGCAAATCTGACTCCCCTGCCTTTCCCTGCACCCACTGGGCCCCTGGGACTACTGGTCCTTTGCAGCCCCTCAGCCACCTGGAGGGGACTGTGGCCAAAGAGCTCAAGTCATGCCTGGCCCATCATGTCCTTCGTAGCTGTGGCCAGAGGGGCAGCCCCAAGTGCCTGGTATTCCATGGAATCTTTTGAGTGGTGCTGTCTTGCATCCAGGAGTGAGATTTGGGCTCCCCATGTCGCTTCCCACCTGGCAGAGTGAATCCTTCGGCTTCCTGATCCCTTCTCCCTGCTTTGCTCTTGACTTAATGATGACTCAGACCCAGCTGGTGGAAGAGAAGGCTGAGCATTGTCTTGATGCCATCCTGGAGCTGGGCTCATGTACCATTCCACTGCCTTGGCTCAGTGCAGGGGATCCTTGGTCCTACCCGGTTGTGTTTTATCCCTGATTGAACCGCCAGCTCTGCTGTCGACGAGGAGGGATCCAGGCTTGGGGCTGGAGCCACTGTAGAAGGATAGAAGAGGCTGGGAGAAGCCAGGTGACATGATGGTTGTCCCATAGAGGATCCACAGTATAGCTCTAGGTCTTGGAGGGGCTGCAGGGATCAGAGGACAGTACATCCCCCTTCCCTGAGCTGAGACCCCACGGCTCTGGAGGGCCAGCTTGCCTGTCCCCAGCACAGTCTGTGTGGCAGGGGCCCTCATCCCCAGGGAGCTGCTGTCCGGGGGCACTGGCACAGGGCTGGGTTCACCTGGAAACCTCTGTTCTCAAGGGCTGCCTCCAACCACCCCCTCCTCCTTCACAAAAACCAGCAACAACAAAAAAAGCCCTTCTTGGCTCTGGTTCTCTCCCATCTTGCTTTAATCAAGGGAAGAATGTTCCTCTGCGGACACAGTGGGGTTACGGAGGCTTTGGGAAAACAGAATCCTCTTTCCCTTAGTCACAGTAAGGACTGCCCTGTGTTCAAATGCAGGGGTTATGAACCCTTCTCGGGGACTGGGGACCTTCCCCAGGGACTGCACAAGGCCATCACAGCTCAGCCCCTCGTGCCTGGGGTGTGCTGGCAGCTGGAGTGAGGGCATGCTGGCTTCCACATGGCTCCTGGGGATGCTGGCTCCCAGCTCCTTTTTGGCACACAAGTGTGACACCACTGCCTGCCCGCGTGCCAGAGCTGCTCTCTCCGGCTGAGAGCCTCTTGCCTGCACCAGGCCCCCTTTTCCATCCTGCGGCCCAGGACCTTGCCAGAGTCAGGCATTGCACACTGGAGAGCTTGGCTGGGGTCTGTGTGTTCCTGCCTGTCCCACTGTCGCCTGTGGGCTGGGGAGCAGAGTGGCTGGGAGCTGACTGCACCGCCAGCCGTGGCACTGTGGCAGACAGGGTCTCCACCTGGGAGTTTGGGAGCTCACAGTGAGAGGATTTCCCTTTGATTCCTGCCCTCTCCAGCCTATTCAGGCAGGCAGGGCCTTCCTTCACCTTCCTCATTCCCACTGCATCCCCAGGTTGGGAGGCAGCACTCCAGGCAGCAACATCCACTATTTCCAGTTTCTTTCCCTGGGCACAGGCTGCCTCTGCCATGCATCCGTGGGCTGGGCATCCCAGAACCCTAATTGCCGCAATTACTTAGTGCTGAGGAACAGCTTGAAGAATCTCACCCTGGGGGTCTGGCATCCCGCACGTTAATGAGAGCAGCCTGCTGAAGCACCGGGGGCTTTGCATGGGGTAGCGGCACTTGGTCACCTGGGGACCAAGAGCCCGTTGGCTCCCTTGGAGTGCTGTGCATGCTGCTGGATGGATTGCTGCCCAGCAAGGCTCCTCCCACCCTGGGCCAGTGCCCACATGGGCCAGTGCCCACAGCCCCCCTGCCAAGAGGGTCCAGCCCCATGGGCTGCCTGTGAGCCATGAGACGAGGGAGCGAGCTCAGGCCTCCACCACTGCCAAGAGCACTGCTGTGAGCTGGCCCCACGCACTGGGCACTGTTTGTTTAATGCACAGGGCTCCTGCAGTTTTCGCAGCTGTTCCCCTTCCCCTGGCCCGGAGAACAGGGCTGGGTTTGTTCGGGCAGTTCCCCGCAGCCGTGCTCCAGTGAGCAGGCGGCTGAGGCAGGGGCCTGTGGGTGTTGTGGGTGCTGAGGCACGTCTCTGCTTCTAAGGACAGGAAGGGGAAGTGCTCCAGTATTTGTGGAAGAGGGAGGGGGAGAGAAAGGTGAAATGCAAAGCACCTCCAAAACATGGATTCCTGCTGGCAACAGGAGTCAATTGTGACCACCCGTTTCTTTCCCTCTCTCTGCAGGTAAACAACAATGGCATCATCTCATTCCTGAAGGAGGTGTCCCAGTTCACACCCGTGGCCTTCCCCATCTCCAAGGACCGCCGTGTGGTCGCTGCTTTCTGGGCGGATGTGGATAATCGACGGGCAGGTGATATATATTACCGAGAGAGCACCGAGCAGCCCATCTTGGAGAGAGCGAGCAGGGACATTGCCCAGTATTTCCCTGAGTTCCCAGGGTTTTCTGCACAGTGGGTCTTCATTGCAACCTGGTACCGAGTCACCTTCTTCGGGGGCAGCTCATTTTCACCAGTGAGTAGCTGAGGCAAAGCAGCCACCCCACCTCTGTGCCTTCCGTGCGGTGCCAGACCTGCTGCCCCTTGTGGCATGGAGCTGTCAGCAGGGCTGAGTTGACCGTGATGGCTCCATCACGATCCCTTGCTGTGCAATGGTGGGCTGGCAATACCAAATCCTCCTCTTTGCATCAGCGGCCTTCTTGGGCAAAAGTGAGGCGCCTTTTACCTTCCAGATGCTCAATATCCATATTGTCCCCCATTTTTCTGATTCCCTTGGGAGGAGAAGCGAGCTGTTCTCGCTCAGGATCACAAGTTAGGATTAAAAATAATTAAACTCTAATGCCCTTGCCTGCAGAGGAGGACTGGGAAATCAGCAAAGGAAACATGCCTTTGCTGATTGTAGTTTCTGTCACTTTATTTTCTGACTGGTTCATTGTCCCTCACTGTTCCCTTCCCCTCTCTGCTCCAGGTAAACACTTTCCAGATTGTCCTCATCACGGACGGCAAGCTTTCCTTCACTATCTTTAACTATGAGTCCATCACCTGGACCACGGGTATGCACGCCAGCAGTGGGGGGGACTTTGCTGGGCTTGGTGGCATCGCGGCACAGGTAAGCGGCACACGTGGCCCCTGGGGTGCCTGGGTAGCACATGCACCTTGTGAGCTCATGGCTCCTGTTTGGGTTTCTTGGAGGTGGAAAACCTCCCCCTGCTTTTTTTTTTTTTTTTTTTTCTTCTTCAGAGTTCTTAAATATTTGTGTGTGCTCTGGCTCCCAAAGCTGAGACCATACAGGGAGCTTTGTTATCCTGAAACCACAGGTCTTTGCCTTGGCTGCTGCTTCATAGTCCCTTTTCCTTCCTAACCTCAGCCTTTAAGAGCAGCTGCCACAGCTAGCACAGCTTTTGCTTGTAGTTTTATTTCATCCCTGTGTGTGTTGTTGTGTTAAAGAGAAAAAAAGCCAACACCCACACCCGCAAAAACCCCAGTACCCACTCAGATGTGTGAATTTACCAACAGTTGATCCATGCTTGGCTCCCTGCTCGCCAGCCTGCAGCAGGCAGGATGCTGCAGGTGGAGAGGAAGTGAATGTGATTTGAATCCCCAGGAAAGGACTAAGCAGGCCGAGCGGCCACTGCACCCTGTTGTCCCATCATGTGGACAGGGCTGAGTGCTGGCCTGTGGTATGTGGAAGGGGAAGGATGGTCTGAGCAGTGCCACCAGTGGTGTTGTGTGACAGGAGAGATGTATCCAGGTGTTCCAGCTGCTTTCCTTCATGCACTAGTGATGTCTCTTTACCCTCTGCCTTTGTCCTTCCAGGCAGGTTTTAACGCTGGTGATGGAAAGCGCTACTTCAATATCCCCGGATCCCGCACTGATGACATCGCTGACGTGGAGATGACGACAAATGTGGGTATCCCCGGGCGCTGGGTGTTCAGAATCGATGATGCCCAGGTGCAAGTGGGGGGCTGCAGCAATACAAGTAAGAGGACAGCAGTTAGGTTTACTTAACTCTCAACCCAACCCCACACTGTTCTCCAGCCCCATCTTTCCCTGCCTCAACCCCCACCTCCGCGGGGTGGAAGAGATGCCTGGAAGGGCTTTGGGGAGGGAGGGGAGGCAGCTATCCGGGGGCCATCTTCAGCACTGGCTGTGGTTGCCCTGGGGCTGGGAACGGGCTGGGAGAGCAAATGGGAAGGGGAGGAAGAGTTCTTAGTTTAAAGGAGCCTGTGGGGAGTGATGAGGGAGGCTGGGGAGGAGGTGATGTGCACAGCTGGGACCCTGCCACTGCCAGGCAGGGCATGAGGGGCCAGCACCTGTGGGGGGTGCATATGTCTGTCGGTCCCAGTACGCTGGGCTGAGCCATGTGGAGGGCTGCTGAATGCCAGCCTGCCATGTGGGGCTAAGTTGCCAGGGTCTGGTCTATGCTCCCCACTCCAGGGGTCCTGGCACGTCCCCCACAGAGCTGCTGGTCTCTGGTTCCTCATCCCCACTTCCCCCAGCCATGTTTTCCCACTCGTGATCTGTGTGTCTTGCGTCATCGGTGGATTTTCTGTACATGGGCTCTCCTGTCCCCTTTCCCTCTGCCCTGAATGATAAGTGAGGGCATGTCCATGTCCCCCCAGCCAGTGGAGCAGACCTGCTCCCCCCAGCCAGGCTGCAGACCTGTGCAGCCTCTCCCCCTTGCACAGGAGGAGTAAAACTGCCCTCTGTCCCAGGGGAGCCCACGAGGAGCAGACCCTGCCCCTGCATCAGGCAGGCATGTCCCGAGGGCTCCCCAAGCACCCCAGGGAGCCGGGCGGGTGCAGAGAGAGATGCTGGCACTGGTGTGGCTGGAAGATGGCAGGTGAGCCCTGGCAGGGTGGGGGCTGACAGGGGGCACTGCCTGTTCCCAAAGCCTCTGTCTGCCTGACGCTGCGGCCTTGCCTGAATGGAGGGAAGTGTATCGAGGACTGCATCACGGGGAACCCCTCCTACACCTGCTCCTGCCTGGCCGGTTTCACTGGGAAGAGGTGCCATGTTGGTGAGTGCTTTGCTGCAGGGAGTAGGCCTTGCTCCCAGTATCACTGCTGCATGCTGGCAGTCTGTCTGTCCCTGCCCTGAGCTCCTGTCCCCACCCGGGGCTCTGTTTCAGATGTGGATGAGTGCCTCTCCCACCCATGTCAGAACGGAGCCACCTGCCTCAACGGTGCTGGCAGCTTCACCTGCAGGTGCCCGCCAGGCTTCAGAGGCAACACCTGCGAGACCGGTGAGCAGTATGGCACTTGAAAAGCAGAGACCCCGGGCTTGGGGAGCACTTCTGCCCTTGGGAGGGCTCTTCAGACCAGGGCTCCTGCAGTAGCTGCTGGGCTCGAGCAGTTTGTGACAGCCAACTTGGATTTTAGCTTGCTTCAGGCAAAAGAAGCTTTTCTCTGGCCATGAGCCTTTCCTGCTGCTGGCTCTTCTGAGGGCTTTGCTCAGCGCTACCGCCAGCGCTGTTCCTCCACCACTCTCTTAGCCAGAAAAGCTGGCAGCCAGTGCTCAAACAAGCCTTGCAGGCCCTGCTTTTGCAGGTGATGCTCTGGTCCCGAGCTCTTCAAAGCCAGTGGAGACCCTCCCAGTCCCTGGCAGGGGCCGTGGTGACAAATTTCCCCCGCTGCTGGCCTCCGCCTGCCAGTGGAAGTGCCGCCAAAGCATTTGGCTCCCAGCAAGCTGCCGCGCCAGTGGAAAAGGCGAGAAGGGAGTTGACTTTTGGGGGAGGAAGGAAGGGAGGGAGAAATGCCCAGCACAGCACACTGACATCCAGGAGGTGCAGGGGGATGAAAGAGCTAAGCTGCTTGAAGACAGGTTTTGGGGACAGTCATGACTGGGCACACGGCCACTGTCTCCTGGCAGAAGGTGCATGGGTGGCTCTGGTCTGTGCTCTGCCTAGGCCAGGTATCACCATGTGCAGAGGGTGCTGTGTGCTGGCCCTGAGTCTAGGTTGACACCCCCACCCCTGTTTTTTTTTGTGTTCTTCTGCAGCAGATTCACCGTGTGAGAGCAGGGTGTGCCAGAACGGTGGGAGGTGCCAGGTGACGAACAGGACAGCGGCGTGCTTGTGCCAGTCGGGGTACACAGGGGTGGACTGCCAGACAGGTGGGTGACAGAAACAGGTACATGACAGAAACAGGGTGGAGATGGTGACATTTCCTACCTTGGCAAGCTCCCTTCCCAGTCAGCTTCATTCCTGGATGTAGTTTCGGGAGCGGAATGCTTGGAATTGCCAGTGGCACCTCTTTTTTTCCGTCTATCACCTTCACCCTCCTGAGCATCATCCAGGCTGGGAGGCATGGTGAACTGGCTGTGCCCACACGTAACCTGACCACTTTTCCCGGCCTCCCCTTGCAGAGGTGAACGAATGCGAGTCCAACCCATGCCTGAACGGCGGGCACTGCATTGACCTGGTTGATAACTACACCTGTGTGTGCCTGGAGCCCTTTGTGGGACAGCGCTGCGAGACAGGTGCCTGTGCCCTAGGATCACCCACGCCAGGGACTGTGTCCCTCATGTTCTGCTGGCCATCATGGCCCCTCTCCCAGGCCCAGGCTCCCCTCATATTCACTTCCTTGCTTTCCCCTTACCAGATTCATCTTCCTGCGAGGACCAGAGTTGCCAGAACCGGCAGACCTGCAACTACATCCGCCCTGGCCGCTATATCTGCACTTGCTCCCCGGGTTATTACGGCAACAACTGCCAGTATGGTGCGTGGGGTTGTGCCTTGACCAGCCTGGCATGGGAGCTGCAGTCAGGGGAGCTGGGTGGGAATGGGCAAACGGCTGCAAAGGGACTGTATCAGTCACAGGCGCTGCTGAAACTGGTGGGTGGCATGTGTGGAGGGGCCATGGTGCTGCCAGGAGGGAACACTCTCCTGTGGGGCTGCTTGACCATGCTAGGACCTCCAGCAGGATCACTAGGACAGAGGATGTTCCAGCCCCAGACTGGACACCTCCAGCTCAGCCTCCCCATTCCCACAGGTGGGCCCCGCATGCCTGGTGCCTGCCTATCCCAGCCGTGCCAGAACGCGGGCAGCTGCCTGGAGACTGAGCGGGGCTATGTCTGTGAGTGCCAGGAGGGCTACACTGGACAGGACTGCCGAGACCGTGAGTACCAGCCGAGGGGACTCGCTAGTGGGGTGCAGCATCTCAAGGGGAGCCTTCATGCTCGTAAGAGGGAGAAGCAGCAGCCCCAGAGTGCCTGTTCAGGGCTGCGGGATTGAACTGAGGGTCTGTGCTGCTGAAGGAGGCTGTGCCTGTGTGTCTGAGGGCCTCAGGGCTGCTGCCCACCTGAGCTTCCTCTGTGAGGAGCATCTGGCAAGGCCGCTTGTCTGTCCCAGCCTTGCAAGCAGGAGAGGTCCTGGGAAGCTCCTGTTTCCTCTCTTGCAGAGCTCTCTGAGGGCTGTGAGTGTCGTAATGGGGGCAGTTGTCTGGAGGGGAACGTCACCGTCTGCCAGTGCCTTCCTGGGTTTTTTGGTCTCCTCTGTGAATTTGGTAGGTGAAAGCTTCTTGCTTACTGTGTTCATTCCCTCCGGGACGCTTGAGTCAGGCAGTCTGTGGGTGAGCAAGGAGACACTGTGCATGCCTGAGCCTAGCAGAGTGCTAGGGGCACACGCTGAATTTGAGCCTGGAAATATTGTCCCCTGGTGAGATGGCAAGGCTTCCATCTCCATCACTCCCCCTTTGAGCTGTGCCTCTCCCAGCCTCTGCCTCAGCCCAGCTCCCGTGGGTGGGGAGGGAGTCACAGCCTTTGTGCACTCCCTTGGTGAAGCTCACTGGGCATCCAGGCTGGGCATAGCCATTTGTACTGTCTGTGCCATGGAGTGCAGAGGATCTGTCCTGTCTCACTGGGCCCTGCAAAGTTAGGAGACTCCTGTTTCCATGTGGGTGTCCTCCCGCCACTGGCTGAGGGAGGCTGGCGCTGGCCATGTGTTTGCAGAAGTCACCACGACACCGTGCAACATGAACACGCAGTGCCCGGACGGCGGGTACTGCATGGAGTATGGCGGGAGCTACCTCTGTGTCTGCCACACCAACTACGGCACCAACCACAGTAAGACTCCAGGGGATGCGGGAACAGCCCTGGGGTAAGCTGGGGGTACCCTCAGCAGCAGCGCAGCTGCCCTTGTACCCCTGGCTCTATGTCCTTGGTGATGTGTATGCCCTGTGTTTGGCTCTGCAGCAATGCCATCCCCCTGCGACTCAGAGCCCTGCTTGAATGGGGGGTCTTGCAAGGTTCACGATGACTCTTACATCTGCGAGTGCCCTCAAGGCTTCCTTGGCATGCACTGCGAGAAAGGTACCTGCACAGGGCTCCCTGTGGGCCCCAGCACCTGGCAGAGGCTGGGAGAAGGGCTTGGACCCTTTTGGGAGATGAACAGCTGCTTGCACAGCTGGAAGTTGGTGCAGGTTTTCCCATCCCATCCTACAGGGTAGAGGGAGGGATTGCATGACTTCTTTCATGACACCCAACAGTTGCAGCAGCTGATCCAGTTGTTTCCCATACAACACCATCAGTGTTGGTGTTTTTTCTTTATATGCCATGGCTTCTGCCCTTGGGAACAGCCAGCTGTCCCCCAGCATCATGCAGGCCCCGAGGCCCTAGCACACGTCTGCAGGGGGGTAATTTTTGTGGTGTTGCTGGAGCCAGGATGCAGTGAGCCTTCCCGCAGTGAGGGGTTTGGTGGGGTGCTGGTGGGAGGCAGCGGCTCTGGGTGACCCCGCTCTGGGTGCTCTCTCTGCAGCCAAGCCTCGGCTCTGCAGCACAGGACCCTGCCGCAACGGGGGCACCTGCAGGGAGGCGGATGGAGAGTACCACTGCAGCTGCCCCTACCGCTTCACCGGCAAGCACTGCGAGATCGGTACAGCCCCTGGCCCCCCGCAGCGAGGAGAGGTGGCCACTGGCCCACCAGGCTCACGCCCACCTTGTGCCCCCCAGGTAAGCCAGACCCCTGTGCCTCGGGGCCCTGCCAGAATGGAGGCACCTGTTTCCACTACATCGGCAAGTACAAGTGTGACTGCCCCCCGGGCTACACTGGCCGGCACTGCGAGATCGGTAGGTTGGAAGAGGGCATGCCAGCACTTGTGGGCTGCCTGGGGCCATGATGGGCCTGGCTTGTCAGGAGCTCACTGCTTGCTTTGAGCCCCTTTCCCTGCAGCTCTTCCTTGTGCTCTGCTGGAAGGGGAAGGGGGCTGGCTCTGGTTTCATTCTTTGCTCTGCTCTTCTTGCAGTGCCCTCCCCATGCTTTCTTAGCCCCTGTGAGAATGGGGCTACCTGTGAGGATCTCGGTGGGGGCTATGCTTGCACCTGCTCCACGGGCTATGTAGGGAAGCACTGCCAGTTTGGTAAGGGCTTGCACTTTCCCTTCCAGCTGGGGACTTGGAGTGCCTCTGTGGGCCCCATTCATCCCCTGTCTCTCCCCAGAGGTCGACTGTGGCATCCCCAGCGAGGTGAAGCATGCCCAGGCTTCTTTCAACTCCACCAAGGTGGGCTCACTGGCTGAATACCAGTGTGAGCTGGGCTACATCCTCAGCCAGCACAACCATCCTCGCGTCTGCCGTGTGCCAGGTGTCTGGAGCGACCCCCCCGAATGTGATGGTGAGGAATGCTGGGGAGTGGACAAGCCCTGGGACACCATCCCAGTGGGCTGTAGTCATGAGCATGGCTTGGTGACCCCAGGATATGTACTCCCATTGTCTAGTGCCTTTCCCCCAGGATCCCTGTCCTGTGCTCATGTCTCGCTTTCTCTCTCCCCTGCTCAAATGCCTTTAGAGATCGATGAATGCCAGTCCCAGCCCTGCCTGAATGGTGGCCAGTGCAAGGATCGTGTCTCTGCATTCCTGTGCTTGTGTGAGCCAGGTTACACCGGCTACCACTGCGAGCTGGGTAAGAGACCATACCAGGCATGCTCACAGTCCCTCCCTTCACCCTCTAGCCCTTCGGAAGGCCCAGTGGGTTGTGAGCTCCGTGGCCAGGAGCTGGGTTAGCAGCAATTGTGTGCTTGGATCAGCCTGAGGCAAGGGCTTCTCTCCCAGGACTCCCAGCCAGCTGTAGGATTTTCCAGCAGGGAGACGCTGCTCCTGGTTGGGGACGATGGGCAGTGTGGGAGGTGGTGGGACTTTGGCAGGTGGCTCCAGCCCTGTTCCCTGGGACTGGGCAGAGGACAGGGGTAGGAGAAGGTGGGCTGTTGGAAGTTCGATGAGGGGACATGACTCAGGCACCCTGCGGGATCTCTTAGCACAGCTCCGCACTGCCAGTTGTCCCCAGGTGTCCCTGAGGGAACGTCCCCATGCCATGTGCCAGCTGCAGGGGCAAGCATGAGGCAGTGGGCATCCAGGAGCAGGGATGCTCCTGGCCACTGGGCTTGGGGAAGCAACTGACATGGCAAGGATCTGTGCCCTGTGGGAGAAGTGCTGCCTCTCCAAGCCCCTGCCCCCAGCCACCAGCCATCTCTGTGCTGAGCTGGCACCTTTCTTCCCACTGGACCCCAGATGTTGACGAGTGCCAGTCGGAGCCCTGCAAGAACAGCGGGACCTGCCAGGACCTCCCTGGGTCCTTTGCTTGCTACTGTCCTGAGGGCTTCCTGGGGACCCAGTGCGAGACAGGTAGGGGCTCTCCCTTCCTGGGTCAGTGGGAGGCTGGACTGTGGGCACCAGGACACTGCCAGGGCTGGCACCATGCCAGGTGGCTGGTCATTGCCTTGGACACCTTGACCCCAAGCCATCACCTGGGTGCTCACTGTTGCACCTCCTTGCCTGTAGTTTTGGGGGCAGAGCTGAAACTGCTCTGATGGGGAGGGAGCAAGGAATGAGTTTTCCACCAGTGATGGACTCCCTTTTCAAGGTGTCCACCCCTGCCAGGGGATGTGGCCACCATGGTGCACAGTGGGGGATTCAGTGTCCGGCCCAGCTGTGCCAAACCCTGGACTACACATCTGCCTTGCTGCCCCTTGGGAGTCTGCCATTGTCACTCGCTCATGGAAGCTGGGAGCTGGCTGGTGGCATGCTAGCATGCTCACTGCTGGCCTTCTCCCACCTTCAGAAGTGGATGCTTGTGAGTCAGACCCTTGCCGAAATGGAGGGGAGTGTGAGAGCTACGGGGGCTCCTACCTCTGTGTGTGCCCAGAGGGTTTCTTCGGCTACCACTGTGAGACAGGTGAGGCAGGCAGGGCAGCGCAGGGCAGCCCCGGGGTCAGTGGCACTGCTGACACTCCCAAACCTGGCACCTCTCCCACAGCCAGTGACCCGTGCTTCTCCAGCCCCTGTGGGAGCAGAGGCTACTGCCTGCCCAGCAATGGCACCCACAGCTGCACCTGCAAAGTCAGCTACACAGGCAAGAACTGCGAAAAAGGTAAAGGCCCTCAGCAGCGGCACCAGGACGTGATGTGGGGCTTGACACCGGCCTACCACCCACGAGGGGCTCAACACCATCTGGGACCAGCAGCACTCCTTGAGGCGGGCAGGGCTGGGGGCTCGCCTTGGGTGGGGGGCAGCCCATGCCCCACCAGTGCCATGGGTGGGTGCTAGCATGCTGACTCGCTTGGCACCAGGACACAGGGGACAGATTTCCCCTGCAGCAACGGCAATCCCTCGGATGCCCTCAGGAAGGGAGGCAGAGGCATCCGAGGGAAGCCTCTTGGCACTGGCCTCCCTAGGACCCCTCACCCCATCCCGCAGTGGCAAGTGCTTGGCCACCAGTGGTACCAGGGAATGCTCGTGGCGCCCTGGCTCCTCCTGTGCCCGCTGGGCCAGGGGTGGCTTACACCCACAGAGGCCCTGCCCGGTGTGCCAATCGAGACAAGCGAGGACCTTGTCCTCTTACCGCCGCTGTTCTGCCGCTTGCTGATGGGGTCTGTTCTCTAAAGATTCATGGCGTTACCTCTCCCCTTTGCTTTTGCACACACCCTGAAGAATTGCTGCCACCAACCTCTTTAAAGGTGGAAAGGGTGGAGGACACTGGTGTGTTGATTTCTTGGCACCCACCTGAGGACGCAGCTGCCAGGCAACTCATTGACGGCTACGCCGTGACGTACGTATCCCTCGACGGCTCTTACCGCAGGACAGATTTTGTGGACCGAAGTCGTTCTGCCCACCAATTGCGGGCACTAACCTCCGGCAGAGCCTACAATATTTCTGTCTTTTCAGTCAAACGCAACGTGAACAACAAGAATGATATCAGCAGGCCCGTCATGCTCACCACGCGCACTAGTGAGTAGCGTCCCCAGGGGGATCACGGTCGTGAGTGTGCGTGGCCCCTGCAGGTGCCAGGGTTTGTGCTGCTGCCTCAAGCCTGCCACCAGCTCCAGTATGGTGCCAAACCTGGTGGGTTTGCTGGTGCAGATCCTAAAATCCAGCTGGGGGCCTCTGGAAAGTGCTTGACACACAGAATCGTTGTTTTCTTTGCTGTGAGTAAAAGGGGCCTGACCCCCTGTGGCTCGCCCTGTCCATGGGCTGTGAGGGAGCTTGCAGCAGGGACTGCTCCTGAATCCTGTTCTTTGGGGCCAGGCTGTTCTGCTCCTTGTCACTGTGCTTGGGAGAGTATGAGGAGCCCCTGTGCAAGGCAGGCAGCAGGGCTTGTGCAATCCTGTGGAGCAGGGACCTGTCCTGCATGGGTGGAGGAAGGGGCACAGTTGTGAGCAGTTGTGATCCCGCTGTGTAAGGCAGGCAGGTGTGGAAATCAAATGCAAACAGGATGGAGGGAATTAGACTTAGGAAAGAAGATGGCCTCTGAGGAGAGGAGAGTGGTGGTGGTAAAGCCCATGAACCACATCTCCCACAGAGGGCTGAGACCAAGTCAAGTCCAGGGGAGGAGATGGCAGCATAGTGCTGGGCACAGCATCTCATGGGGCCTCAAGCCATGGCTGGATGCTGGGGCCAGTGAGAGCTGGGCTCGGGATGGCCACCTGGAGAGTGCCATGCACTTAGCAGGCACTAGTGGGGTTCTCCAGAGCTCAGTTTGGGGCCAGTCCTGTTTAACATATTAACTGATGGTCTGTACCTAGGGGTTTTGTGTACCCTCAGTAAATTTGCAGACAACACCAGTGTTGGATGGGAGTGTTGATCTGCTTGAGGGTGGGAAGGCTCTGCAGAGAGACCTTGGCACACTCGATCAAAGGGCTGAGGACAACAGCATGATGTTCAGCAAGGCGAAGTGCCACATCCTGCACTGGAGGCACAGCAAGCCCCTGCAGCTCCAGCCTGGAGCAGGGGTGGCTCAAGAGTTCTTCAGCAGAAAGGGACTGGGGGGTGCTGGTTGACAGCTGGCTGAACGTGAGCCAACAATGTGCCCAAATGGCTAAGAAGGCCAATGGCACCTTGACCTGTATCAAGAGCAGTGTGGCCAGCAGGACTAGGGAAGTGATCATCCCTCTGCACTCAGCTTTGTTGAGGCTGTACTGCATTCAGTTCCAGGCTGCTCATTTAAAAAGGACATTGAGGTGCTGGAGCATGTCCACAGAAGGACAATAAGGCTTGTCAAGGGTCTAGGAAACATATCTTGTGAGGAACAGCTGAGGGAGCTGGTTTGTTTAGCCTTGAGGAGTCTCAGGGGGGACCTCATCACTCTCCAGAACTCCCTGACAAGTGGTTGTAGTGTGGTGGAGGCTGGTTTCTTCTGTCATGCCTGCAGAGAGAGGACAAGAGGAAATGGCCTGAAGCCAAGACAGGAGAGATTCACATTAGATAGTAGTAAAAACTTTTTCACTCTTTGGGTGGTCAAGCATTGGAATAGGTTGTCCAGGGAGGTGGTAGAGTCATCATCCCTGGAGGAGGCATCTGGGTGTGGTGCTGGGTGATGTGGTTTAGGGGTTATAGTGGCAGTGCTGGCAGAACGGTTGGACTGGATGATCTCCTAGGTCTCTTCCAACCTTGATGATTCTATGGTTACGGCCAGGCCTGGGCACTACAGGCCCCTTTGGAGCTGTGGTGGGGGACTGGGGCAGAGGGGGGTGCTTTGAGTGGCACAAGGCCCTGTCCAGATGGATATGCTTCCTGCCTGCCTGTGGGCTGTGAGGACAGGAGGGCGTGAGTTCAGTGGGAGAGGTGGCATTGAGCTGCTCCACTCAGATAATCCAGAGGTACCGGCAGGACCCCCTTGGGGGGCGCATGGGGAAGGGATGGGGCGACCCACGATGAGCGCAGTCCTCTCTGCTTGCTCCGGCCAGGACCGCGTCCGGTGGAAGGCTTTGAGATCACGAATGTGACTGCCAGTGCCATCACGGTGCAGTGGGCTCTCCACCGACTCCAGCATTCCACTGTCAGTAGGGTGAGGGTCTCCATCCGCCAGATGGGGGACCTGGCAGGCCGCACCGTGGAGCTGAACAGCAGCGTGGCCAAGTACACCTTCCTGTGAGTGGGGTGCTGCTGGGTGCCAGGACCCCGGCTCCCTCCACTTACCCCTTCCCCCCCTATCTCCTCCACAGGGACCTGCAGCCAGGAGAGAGATATATCATCCATGTCACAACACTGAGTGGCCTGGGAATGGAAGACCACCCCTCAGAGAGCCTGGCCACAGCCCCTTTTCACGTGTGGACAAGTGAGTGAGGTTGTCCTTGCCATCCCGACTTGGCGTGTGCAGGGGCTTGGCAGGAAAGCTGTGGGGAGGGAAAGGTGTGGGAGCTGCCAGACTGTCTGGCCAGCAGAGCAAGTGGAAGGTGTGCACGCAGGCCTGGGGAGGCCAGGAAAGACACTAGCATGTCCTCCCCTGCCAAAGGTTGTTCACTCTCTGACACCAGCATGAGCCCAGCCCCATGCATGGGCCTGATTCATCCCCTTCTGTCTGACAGTCAGAAGGCCAGGGTGCAGTGAGGCTCTGTCTGTCTTGTCTGCCTCGTCTGGCAGTGCCAGGCAAGCTGAGGCCCTGGCACACGTGTGAGGTGCTGTGAGCAAGTTGAGTGGCAGCCATTCAAGGACACAGCTGTGACCACTTTCCTCCCCATCCCCTGCCTGCTGCAGGGCCTCTCCCCCCACAAAACCTCACCGCCTCCCATGTCACCGCCACCTCTGTGTCCATGGCGTGGGAGCAGCCGCCTGCTGGCACCATGGAGGGGTACATCATCAACGTCACCACTGCTCAGAGCGTCAAGAGCCGCTACGTGCCTAACGGGAAACTCGTGTCCTACACGGTGCGGGACCTGCTGCCGGGGCAGCGCTACCAGCTCTCCCTGACAGCTGTGCAGAACACGGAGCAGGGCCAGGTGCACAGCGAGCCCATCCACCTCTATGTCAACACCTGTAAGTGCCCATGGGGCTCTGCTGGATTGCCGCAGCACAATGGGATGACAGGGAAGCTGGACAAGGGGTGGAAACCAGCTGACCAACAGAGTGATGAGCCTTTGCAGCCCCAGCACTGTTGTCTGCAGCAGGCTGTGGGGAGAACACATATGTCCACTGAAAAGGGAGGTGGGGGCTGTAGGGTTAGCAAAGGGCAGATGCAGAGCTGCAGCTTGGTGATGGGCACCTGCATCCCCGGTGTGTGGAGTGTCCGTGTGTCACCTGGCAGCCTGGGCACAATGGGATGGGACGATGGGACTGGTTGGGAGGTTGGTTGCTGGCTCACACTGCCTCCCGCTAATGCTCATCCTTTGGTGTGCAGTGCAGAGGGATGGTGCTCCAGAGAGACGCTGGAGCCAAGCTGGGCACCCGCGGGTTCTGCGCAACAGGCTGCCCCCAGCCTTCCTGCCCGAGCTCCACCTGCTGGCAGATCATGACACGGCCGAGGAGCCCTCGCCAGCCCCCAGGTAGGCACTGCTTCAGCACTCCTGTCTCTCCACTGGCACTTGGCCCAAGTACTAGGCTGAGCCAGCCCCTTTTCCCAGTTTCCATGTTCAGGTGTGTGCTCCTGCTGGGGTGTAGCCTCTTGCCCATCCACTGGGGTCCTGAGCCAGGCCCTTACCCTGTGAGCAGGCCCCCCATGGGACTTGCACAGAGCCTGATGCCCCCAGTGGATGCTTCACCCAGCTGCTGTGAGCCCCAGGGCACGAGGGGCCAGGGTGACCCACTGTGCCCCATACCCTCATGGTTCTCCTGTCCCAGGTTCACAGAGCTGGTGGATGGCAGAGGGAGGATCAGCGCCAGGTTTGGCACTTCGCTGGGAAAATCCATCACTGTGAAGATGCGTAAGTGCTCTTTGTGTCCTGCTCCTGTCATGCAGTGCCATCTCCTGCACCTCCTTGTGAGTTGAGGTGGCAGCTGGGCAGGCTGCTCTAGGGCTGGTGGACCCATAGAGGAGGGTGGAGCCCTCTCATCTGGCCCTGGGCAGGCAAACATCGGCTCTGCTTGTTAGACCCCTGGCCAAGGAGAGGGGTGACTGGCTGGGAGAGCCCAGAGAAGGACTCTTGCTGATGGGAGGTGATGCTGACTGAGGCACAGCTGCCCCTCTTCCCTGCCAGCAGCAGCAGGGGCCTGAGCAGTGGCTCCACAGCCCTCCAGTGCAGCCCCTGCCTGCCCAGCAGCCTCAGTCCCCACCTTCTGGAAGAGCCTCATACCTGAGGAGGGTGTCTGGGTGAGAAACCCCTCACTAGTCCAGCCCTAGCCCCCATTTTCCATCCCCAGAAGACCGGGGATACAAGTGCCAGCCCAAGATATCCTAGAGCACCTGGGAACCCCATGCCATGGGGTGGGGAAGGGGCCTGGCACACCTGAGGGCAGCCCTTGGCCTCACTGCACATCCTGGACTCCAGGAGGAGTGAGGGCATCACCCCAATTCTAGGGGTGCCAGCTGGGAAGGGCTAAAGCCCTGCCTCAGGCCTGCCCAGTGCCCCAAAGCTGCAGGCAGGCTGGGTCCCCTTGGAGGGGCTGTCTTTGGGTCTGGCTCTGGCCTGAAGGTGATGTTTAACCCTCATTGTCCAGAGCCCGAGGCCCCAGTGAAGCTGGAGAACACAGAGGTGTCCAGCTGGGACAGTCTGGCACTGCAGCTGCGTGAGGCAAAGAGCAAGAGTAAGTACCAGGGGAGACCCACAGCAGCGGGAACCCAGCCTTGGCCCCACAGGCAAGGGGCTCAGCACCAGCCTGCCCTCCTTGGAGGCATGGCAGGCACCCCTGCCCTCCTGCTCTTCCTGGGAACACCCTGGCAATGCCGGGGGCTTGGCAGGGCTGTGCTGTGGCCCCGGGCTCTGACGGTCAAGCATGTTTTGCAGGAGAGGGGCAGAACTGCTCCAAGAATCCCTGCAGGAATGGAGGCACCTGTACCAGAGACGAGGAGTCCTACCACTGTGCCTGCCGCCCAGGCTTCAAGGGCCGGGTCTGCCAGCTGGGTGAGTGCCAGGCTGTGTCCGAGGGCCAAGCTCCCTCCTGCAGTGCCAGGCTGGTGGCTGTCCCTGTCACAGGACCCCCAGGATGTAGGTCACCCAGGGGCTCCCACAGTGCCCAGGCTTCACTAGAGATCTGTGCCATGCTGGCTGCTGAGAGAGAGGCTGGGCTCTGCTCATAGTTTGAGGAGATACAAGTGCAGGTTTGCTCCCTGCTCCTGACTGAGCTCTCTGCTCTGCCTGGCAAGCCAGGCCCCTGCCTTACCCATGAGTTATGTAGGCTCTGTGAGGCTGGGGGCTCTGCTTCTACTGCTCTCAGCTCTGTTGAGGCCAGCCCCCCAGCACAGCCAGGAAGCCAGGGGGGCCTCACCAGACCCTTGCCACGAGGCACAGGCAGGCAGGGCCAGGGATGGGCTCAGTGATAGCTCCCCTCTCCTATTCCCCAAGCAGCCTGCAAGAAGGTGCCACACTCGTGCACACGGCTGTACTCAGAAACCAGGTCATTCCCAGTGTGGGAAGGAGGCACCTGCCACTATCTGTGAGTACTGCCTGCAGGTGATGCTCCCCCCCTCCCCTTGTGCTCTGAGCCGGGGATGTCTCCCTGCAGCTCAGCTTTGGGAAGGGAGAGCAAGCATGAGGCCGTCTCCAAGCCCAGCTGGCAGTTGCCCCCTCCCCAGCGCAGGCTGAACAGCCTGGCGTGCCCCTGGGGCTGCCCCATCAGGGCAGGATGTTGCTGAAGTGACAGCTCCCTACTGGTGTTACCCACCCACGGCAGCAAGGTTGGATTTGGTGTGAGTGACCCCCAAACAGCAGCAGATCCCATCCAGCTCTGGCTGTCTCTCCATCTGTGAGCAGAGGGCTGGGGGAGCCCTGGTGCAATGCCAGGGCATGGGGGGTTCTGCTCTGCCCCCGGCCTCCCTGCGATGGAGGCACAAAGGCCTGGCTGGGATCAGTCCCCAGTTCCTGCCAAGGTTGGCTGCTGCAGCCTGGAATGAAATAGGGGCAACACCCAGACTTCCCCTGTCAAAGCCCATCTCTCCCTTTTGTTCCCCACACTCATGTCTCCATTGTGTGTGTAGGTCCAGGAGAGTCTACAAGGTACACCAGGACATCTGCTACAAGGAGAGCTGTGAGAGCACCAGTTCCGAGAGGACAAGCAGCAGGTACAGCCAGCAGCAGCACACTGGGTGTGCCAGCCTTCCTGTGACCCTGGGCAGGAGGGTGTGGCTGGCTGGTGCTCCCCAGCATGCATGGGAATACTCGGGCTGGGGGTGGACTGGAAGAGGGGTGCAGACGTGACCAAGGCTCGGATGCCAGTGCCGTGTGCATGTCTGTGAGCAGTGGCCAAAGGGCACGGGGCTGACGCTGCTCTCCTCCCTTCTCTTGCAGAAAGCCAAGCAACAGTCACACACTGAAGAAGCCATAGAAGTAAGTACCTGCTCCAGGCCCCCTCAGCTGCAGGCAGGGGCAGTTCCCATGCAGAGAGTTGGGGAGAAGGGTGCAGGCCAGGGCACAACCCTGGCTCCCACCACTGTGTCAAGCGGGTTGTGAGGGCATATGGCTGAGGGCTTCTGCTTGTGGCTGGGGTGGAGGAGCAGGAGGCAATGCTCTGCTTCCTCCTGACTTTGCAGCTCCATGAACAGGAGATTCCTGCACAGAAAGGGCCAGGCAGAGGCTGGAGGCCTGGAGAAGGCAGGTCCCCTTCTCTCAGCCCAAGACTGGTGCACAGGGTGGGAATAGGCCAGCTGCAGGGCATCTGACAGACTCTGTGCACCAGCTCATTTTCCTCCTGCTCCTCCACAGGGTTTAAAGCAGTAGAAGCTTCATCTTTCCACATCTAAGGGCTTTTTGAACACCAGGAAGATCAGATCTGCTCACTGGGTTGAACACAGCAGGGGAGCCTTCCTGCCTGGTGTCAACCTCTCCCTCTCCTCCAGCCCATTAGGGACATGCAGCTGGATCAGCACACTGAGTAGTGCTCCCTTTCCCCCCGCTGGCCCAGCACTGCCTTTGCTGGCCCCCTCTGCCCTTGAGGAGCTGAGCACCAGTGCCCCTTAACGGGGCCAGCCCTGCTCAGCACCCCCAGCCACTCTGCACAAGCGATGGGCTCCCCGCTTCACTCAGGGATCAGCCCAGCTCCTTGCCAACAGCATCTGCACCAATCTGTTCTCATAATCCAAGGTTATAAATTACCTATAACCCTCAAATAAAACAGTTTAATGCAGACCAAAAAGCCTTAGCCATCACCTGAAATCTGGCCCCCAAAAATCTGCTCTGGGGAGCAGCCTCTGTAGATGAGTTAGAAATGGTGAGCAGCTCCGAGTGGTGAGGTGAGCATGGGCTGTGGAGGAGCATTCCTGTTTCCTCTGCTCTAGCAGGGGGAATTGAGGCAGCTTCTACTGCCTGCCTTTTTTCTTTGCTTTGTAAACAATCCTTGGTTTTAACCAAATTTCCAGCTCAGAAACCAATAGAGCACCTAAAAAGAATTTTAAATGTGATCTGTAGGTGAAGTCTGTCAGCTAAGGCATGCCAGTACCACCACACTTGTAATTGCCTCCACACCAGTGCAGGGCACAGCAGAGGCTTGGTGACAAAGCCAGCCCCACATGCCGTCCCCTTGCACTGCACCCAGAGTTTGCCTTCCCCGTGGCACCAGTGCTGCAGGGTATGTGGAGGAGAGGACCAGCACTGCAGCACGGCAGGCAAGGAAAGAAAAAGCGTAGCTTAGAAACATTCCTAGTTTTTGTGAGTTTGTATGACAACACTAGTTAAACATAGATTTGTGTATTAATGTACACGGTGTATATTATAAATTAACACATACCAGAGATATATCGCAGTTATGGTATAGAGTGTTATGTTCCCAGCAGTGTGGGGTTATTCTGGTGGAGAAGCCTCCCCTCCTGCTCTGTTGCTCAGCCACGTCTCAAGCAGCAGCTTGGAAGATGCTCTCAGAGCAGGACTGGCCCAGGAGTTTCAGCACTCCTGCCATCACCCTCTTTCTCCCGGGAGCAGTGTAATAGTGCTCAGCCTGGAGGCACAGCTGCAGGGGCGAGGGGCAGGGGCCATGTAAAGCCACGACCAGCTGGCCAGTGTACCACTCCCCTCCTGCACCACCTCTAGCTTTGCTCCCACAGGGCAGACGTGCCTTGTTTTCCTCCAAGGCTGCCTGGGCCTGTTCCAGCTGCCTGGCAAGCACAGCAGCCCTACCTTCCCAGGGCAGGAGAAGAAGCCAGCCCTCCCTCCCAGGAAGAACAGGGCAAGGGGATACCTAGATAGGAGGGTCTGGGGCCATGGTCTGAAAGCATCTGCACCCCTGCTCTGTCAGCGATGAGATCAGCGCTGACACGGGCTGCGGAGGTGGCCCCGCTAGGGGACAGTTCTGTTTCCACAGGCCCTGTCCCCACAGCACCAGGATGCCTGGTCCCGCTGCCATAGCCACCTCCCATCCCACAGCCAGCACAGTATGTAATGCTGCCAGAAGGTTTTAACCTAGTCTTGGAAATAAATTAGGGGGTTTTGATTTTTTTTTTAAATAAAAACACTTTATGGAAACTGATGTTTTTTTAAAAGTAGTTGGTCAATGAGGAGGAATGAGTGTTGTTGTATTTGATAGATAGCATTTATTGGTGCCCCATCCATGGGGCCCTGCACCCACCCCGGCTTGTGTAGGTGTGGCGTCGGAGCCCAAAGCACCCCAAGTGCACCAGCAGGGGAGGGCTTAGGCACCTTCGAGCCTCACCTCCTCACTCCCGGGCTGCTTTACTTGTATCACTGTCCAAATCATCATCTTCCTCTGTGTATAGTGCATCCACATCCTTCTCTTCCTTTTCCTCTTCCTCTCGAGCCAGCAGCTTCTTGAAGACCTCGTACTCCTCTGGGGTAGAGTGGGCCAGACTGGCCAGGAAGTCTTTCTCCGGGAGCTGAAGGATGTCCTTCAGTTTTGGGTTACTGCTTTGGGTCTGCCCTTTGTGTGGGGTCTCGTAGAACCCCCGGCGCTCCAGGAAGATGTGCCGATTCCGGAGCTCGGCAAACGGCATTTGAAAGAGCTGAGCCTTCACCATCTCCTTCTGCTGGACCCCCATTCTAAAGTAGGCGTACTGCGGGCGGGACGGAGGGTGTCAGGCACAGCCCTATTTCCGTAGCCGGTTCTGGCAGGAAAGTGGGTCCCGCTTCTCACCTGGAACTGGTGATGGAGGGTGCGCGGCTCCTCGAGCAGGACGGCGGGGCATGTCCCTAGCACTTCCCGCAGCTGCTCCGCCGTGAAAAGGCAGCGCTCCCGCAGCAGCCGCACCGCTGCCTCCAGCCTCTTCCGGGGCACGTGGAAGAGCTCGGGGCACCGGCTCAACGCCCGCTGCAGCCGGCCTGCGGGCAGCAGGTCAGCGGCAGGGCCCCGGTGTCCCCCCCGTCCCCCCGCACGCTGCCCTACCTCCGTCCAGCCCCAGGCGCCGCAGCTCCTGGGCGCGCTCGCGGAGTCGCTCCGCGGGCAGCCGCAGCAGCGCCGGGCTCCGCTCCAGCAGCGCCAGCGCGGCCTCGGCGCTCAGCCCGAGCAG
>VZRN01006455.1:828053-883625 GCA_013397935.1 Dasyornis broadbenti
CCGGCCCCGAGCGGCCGCGACCCCGCCCTGGGCAGCGCCGGGCGAGCGAGGGCGGGGCCGGGGTGGGGCCGGGCCCGGTAAAAAAGACACCGCCAGCCCACCACTCCCACCCAAATCATGCAATTACATGTCTGCTTTTGAGGCTCCTTTGTGCACGCTTACTCCAGAAGAGCAACAGACATGTTATCATTCATTTATTCATTCACTTTTCAGAAAGATATAAACTACATATAAAAAATAAAACCAGGCAATAAAAATATATTCCAAGCTATGAACCATTTAAACAACTTCAAAATCTTTGCCTCACATCTTTGAAACATGTCCTGGGTAAGAACAATAATAAACTGAGCATATGTGGGTATCTGCAGGCAACCTTCCAATGGGAACTATCCTGCTAACACAGCTCACACTTCTCTCAGTTGTCCCTGGATGAAGAAGCTTTTCAGACCAAGGTCTCACCTGGCTCAGCAGAGACGAACACCTCTTCCCAGGTATAATCAGCCAGGTTCACAGGTTGTCGCAGCCAGGGATGCTCTGCTAGCCCAGCCAGAGTCGTGCGGCACTCTGGAACGGGGTGCAGGAGCCCAGCCATGAGATCCATGAGACCTGGGCAGAGACGGCAGAGGGATGGCTCAGCCGGGACTTTAGGCAGGTTGCAAATGAGAGATACGGTTTATGTTCAAAAAATGACAAATCCCCCAAACTCTACTGCACTGAGCAGCTTTTCAAATCATCACAGAACACACTGTGAAGGAGCATTTTTTCAGTGTTCCCCTTTATTTCTGGTGAACAAACACTGATTATACTTTCCCAAGAGATCTGCTCCTTTAGAAAAGCAAATGGGAAGAGCTCACCTTCTGACACAGGGCGAGGAGGACTCAGGACAGCTGCCAAGGCCTCCTCCAGCTCACAGAAGGGATACTCCCCAAACACCAGGGTGTGAAGGGTGATGCCAAGTGACCACATCTCCAGCTCAGGGCCACGGTACCTGTGCAGAGACAAGCTTGCCTAAACTCAGATTGCAAGTACATATCTATATGCTAAAGAAAGTGAAAAGAAAAAAGAGCATTGGCAGCCCTTGTTTCCAATTTTTATTTTAACATAGGAAGTTTGTGAGAATGCTAAGAAGGTTCTCAAGTGTTTGAGGAGTCTGCGTTATCTTTCTCCAGAAAATAAAACCAACCACAGAACAGCTGACCAGCTTCTGCTGATGAGTGTGTGTAACATGCACCCAGACTTCCACATACCTAAGCTGGTGACAAGAACTTACCCCTCCACCTTCTTCATCATCAGCCAAAACTGTCAAGTAAATATTTAACTGGAAGAACAAACACATCCTCCCAGCCCTTTCAAAACAAAAGTTATTTGGAAATAACTATCTCAGTTCCATCTGAAAAAACATGACAGTTCCTTCATACAGTAAGAGGTGGAACTCCCAGGGCAGAGCTGCTGGCGTCACCTTTCATCTCATTCCCAGCAGGAACTTCCTCTCCTCCTTGCATTGCTTCTTCCCCCCACTCCATTCTGAGGAGCTGCCTGAAGGACCCGTGGATTCAGGCACGTACAATTCCAGCATGTGCCACCCCTGTGATGGGGAGGCTTCCTTGTGGAGCAGGTACGAGACCAGCAGCTGCCAGGTACAGAGCACTCGGAGAGTGAAAGAAGAGAGAATAAAGCCAAGATTTAGGTGGCACATCCAAAACAGCAGCAAGAGAAACTGCAAGGGAAGAATCCTTGAGTCCCAAGGAGTATGAAAATCAGTGGGGAGATGAACAAGGATCAAATTGCAAAAATTCAAATACAGGGAAGCACAGCAGTAGAAAAGAGAACAGAGAGGATGAGAGGAGGAGGATACAAAGCACAGACATGAAAGGAGAAGGTGCTATCAACAGCAATACTTCCTTATTCCACCTCTCTGATAGAGCAGCTTTTGCTAGAGAAAGCCTGACAACAGATTTAGAAACAACTTTGTACATATTCAAGCTTTTCCAACAAATTTCTGTCACTACAGTGCCCTGCTTTGTGTGCACTCAAACTTTCACAGTGATTTCTGTCACTGCAGTGCCTTAAATCTCGCTGCAGTTTCCTGCCGTTAGATACTCTAGAAGCGTTCCAATGGCACAGCAGCTTGGCTTCTCTGTTACAGCCCTGCACACTTGGTTTTTTTGGTGTGATGGCACAAAAATGACTTTTCAGAGGGTGACATACGGTTTGCCAGACAGCACTTCTGGTGAGCAGTATTCAATCGTCCCACAGAAGGTATAAAACAATTTCCCAGGTTCCAGGTAGGCAGCTGAACCGAAATCCACTAATTTAATAGTGAAATCTTCAGCAATGACAATATTTTCATCCTTGATATCTCTGTGAAGGATGTTCTTACAGTGGAGATACCCAACAGCTGACACAAGCTGGAAGAGGAGGAAAGAACTAGGTGTTACTACACAGAGTGCCCTGGAGAATTGATGTGGCATCACAGCTTTCCCAGAGTCACATTTTGGCTTGTTCTGACACTATCTAAACAAGATACACATCCTAATTATGGTAACTGGGAATGGCCTCGGGCTGGCCTGTCCAACGCTCTTGGAAGAGACACTTTAAAAAGCCGCTGCAGGAGGAGGGGATGCTGCAGTCATGATGTGATTGTGAGCATCGGAGTTCACTGCTACAATCCTGCAAGTTACTCTATTTTTATCCCAGCTTCATCTGGAGGGTCTTTTGGTTTCTCCAGAAGGATACTGCTGTGTGCCTTCCATGGTGCAGGATGACAAAGCATTTAAGAGTGAAGTTTGGTATATAAATAATACCGTCACTCCCAAACTCCATTCTTTTTCCTGCACGATTCATGCTGTAGTGCCGTAATTAAGGATAGCATGAGAATGATATCACCTTGGAGATGATCGTGATTCCTACGATGTTTTTAACAAGAAAAGCAGATGGCTGAGGAAGAAAAGTTTCTATTTATAACACAAATCTGCCTCTGCAGAGAAATGCAGTACAGATCTGAGGGAACAAGAGAGCCTTACAGAGCCCAGGCTGGGTTAAGGAAAAGGCTGATCCATCACAGGGCTAAAGAGACACCTTTGGCTTCCATCTTCCATCAGCAGCCCGGGTGAGGGCAGGGTGGGCACAGCAAGGGTGTGGGGGCCTTACCATGTGCACAGCAATTCCTGCATACCCTGGAGCAAGGCATTCACTCCAAAACTCATGAGGGGGAATTACCTGGGGACTGCTGCTGTAGTTAACTCACTGGACAAAGGGCAACTCAGCTCTCAAGAAAGCTCCTGATGTGTGGGAAACTACCCTGAGTCACTTTGCATTATGCCATGGTTAAAATCCAAGATAACTTCTTGATTTAAAGAGCAGAGCCCTTTACTCCTGTAACCAACCTAAACTAAGCACTGAACTAAGTAAAAATGTGGCTTTTTGTGAGGCTTGGGGCAGCTTCTCTGAGTTTTCCTCCTCCCTCAGAGGAAATGTGACTGCCACATGAATGGTACGTGGGTGACAGGGGCTGTGTGCTGTCCTGATCACAGCTGAGGGGCCATGGCTCCACAGGAAACCCTCACAGGGCAGTAAGGTCCTGGAAAGGCTTCTTTGTTGTTCCTAAGTAAACCTTAACAAGGTTTCTGCTGGCAGCATTTCAATCAGCCCTGCAGAATAGTGGGGAAAGGTTCTGCAAGCATTGAGCACCCCTGCAATTCACAACATCAGTTGATTAGCCAGTATGAAGTGAAACAGAGTCCTGGTTCTCATATTAATCAATTCTTACCTGCATGTAGCAATTCTGCTCTCACCTGTCTGAATATATAACTTGCTAATGGCTCATCCAAGTTGGGCTGATAATCAATAAATGTGAAGAGGTCCAGACCAGATCCATGCTTCTCCATCACCAGCTGGAAGAAGCATTCATTTTCAAATACATCCAGCACCTATGAATAAACGACCTGTTTAATCATGTGCTTCATCCTCAAAAACTGCCTTTTTTTTTTTAAAACAAACACTGCTCTTCACTTGGAGATTTAATTGACGTAAATTATGATCTTTGAAGTCTCATTTTACTGAGGACAAGTGTTTCTTGAAAAGAGTAGAAAATTAAAACTGGGAGCAGAATTAAACCCAAGAGAAATTCTCTTTTTGAAGAAAAAAACCCTAAAAAACAACTCCAAAACCAAAGCCAACAACCCCCAAACAAAGGGGATGCAACAAGACGTGTCCAGATTATTTACTGAACTAGTACACGTTCAAATGTGACATCACACTTCCAAGATATGCATCTTATTTTGAAATAGCATTCAAGCATTTTTCTGTCAAGAGTCACATCTTCAGATCAGTTTGGGGTAAAAGTGTGGGAGTAAGCAATAGCCTGCTGTGACACACCCTCCAAAACAAAGCAGGATAAATAGGTTTCACTTTCTTTCCTGAAAAGACAGATTCACTGCAGGACACTCCGCTCCTGAAGAGGAACACGAGACACCCAGTACCCAAACGAACCAGCTGATGCAGTGCAAACAGCATTAATTCTGAGCCACTGTACCTTAATGATATTGGGGTGCTGCAGCTTCAGCAGGATTGCAATTTCCTGAGTGACCCTCCCCAGATCAGGATCGTCTACCCAGCAGTCCTCCAGCACCCTCTCCTTCCAGATGAACTTTACAATAACCTACACAGACAATAGCATTCAGCATCACCTGCAAAAGCACGGCTTTGAATGTCAGGTAATTTAACTTCTAGGAAATCTGTTGGTGTCTCATATTACTAGAGAGATGGAGGTAGCCCAGTGTGAATAGCTTATGGTATTTTTAAATATGTTTAAACTAATTTAGTCCTAGAAGCCAAATGATACACATAAATGGAATATATTTATTGCTGCTCTGAATTCCAAAGGCTTTGAGAGGCCAGCTCTCTTATCAACCAGTGACAGCAGTGGTGGCTTCTGGAACATGGGTGCAGTGCAGGGAAACGAGCACTTAACACCCATGCAAGAGAAACACCAGAGCTTGCCCGTCAGCACCCAAAATACTTCTCCTGATAAAGAGGAGGGTGCCATAATCTCAACATGTCTACTCCCCATTCTTAAGTCATGGCACAATAAAGATTTTGAGGTTTGCCACTCTCTTTAGTGACAGAAGGCTAAAACCTGTAATTCTGTTAAGCTTAATGTCTACTTCTTTCAACAGGTTCAATTAGCTACATTCTTTAGTTCCTCAGCTCATTCTGCACCTGTTGTCTCAGGTAACATTCCTACACTACATCAATGCAAACATTTTGCTATCCTGTTCCATCACAGATGTGTGTTTAAACAAAGCAAAACCCCAGACTACCAAAGAGAAGCTTTTGACAGGGTAGTGTTGACAGAATATGAATGCTCTAACCTTTCAGTTTTCATCCTAAATTATTATTGCAACAGAGCTAGAAGAAATACTTCACCTCCTGGTGATCTTTCTTGCCCCTGGCACTCCAGACAAAGCCAAAAGCTCCTTTGCCAATAAGACTGAGAGTGCTGTAATTTTTTGAGTATTCTCCCTCACACGCTCTTAATCCTTCAAGATCTTCAGCTCTTCGGGAACTGTCGAAAAGTGAAGCTGATCTGATGGTCTAAGTACGCATATATAGGTTACAAGAGCAGGAAAAAATGAGCAAGCCACAGAATCACATTTATAAAATTAATAAATACTGGAAAGAACATACACATCTGCAAGAATAGCTAAAGGAGAAATCTCTGGTTCTGATAGTGAGACCTGTATGCTGATCACCATACAAGTTAAGTCAACAATCAGCTTTCATCAGCTGCTCGTACTGCTTACTTCAGAGAAAGGCAGGAAAACAGAAGCCTATGACCCTTAGATGCTCACAAAATTCTAGGAGTAAGTAGGGAAATTAATTCACTGTGGTCTCCCACCAAATGATAATTTTATCTGTTGAATAACATGTAAGTTACTTTCAATGTTGCAGTATCTGTGAAAAAGTAGGGAAGCAAAGAAGCAGCAACATCCACCCCACCAACTCATGTTAATTTGAAAAACTTTTTGACTTTAGCTTCAGCTTAACAGTCAAACAAGGAGAGAACTGCTCAATATTCAAAGGCAGGATTTCTTACTTCTCCAAGACTTTTAGTAGAAAGATCAGCAACAGACTGGGTAGAGCTTGCTAGGCTGGCGAGAGAATGCTGAGTCTTTGCTACAGCTTCCTTTTGGCTCTGTGAAATGTCCTTCACCACCCAGACACAGAAAAGTACAGTGGGATCCTGCAGTCCTGCACATTTGACCTCGAAGAGTATTCCTGTAGAAACAGGTGAGGAAATTAAAATGGTAGAATGTAACTTGAGTGTTGAACAAGACCGCAGACATTTTAGGACAAAATTCTGAGCTCTGGACAAAAAGCTCAGAATTTGGGGAACACCTGCTCAGCAAGGAATCATCAGAGGGGCTGACACCAGCACAGCTACTCTAGAGGTACCTATCAGCCACCTCCAGAGTTCCCACCTCCAGTAGAAACTTGTCAGTGTCCAGTTGTGATCATTCATTTCACATTGTTATTCTAGATTACATAAAAATGGGGATTTTATTCAACAAGCCACTGAATGCAGCTGAAGGAGTGAATGAAACAAATTCCATTATACAATTTTACAGTTTTACAGTGGAGTTTGTATTTTCTGTTCAAAAAAAGTTACCAGGTTCAAACTTTTCAGTTGTGTTTTGAAAGTATTTCTGACTCTTCAGTGGGGATTAATTTCTTACCAACTTTGTATTTTATACCACCTCCTCTTCTAATACCCCTTGGGTAGACTTAAATACCATTTTATCTTCTAGATGCTTCTTCCTTCCTCTCCACTGTGAGCTTCTAACCAGAACTGTCTGCCTTCTGCAAAACAGTGGGTGAAAAGGAGCACCCCGATAGGAGTTCAGGAAAGGGACAAGGTTTCACTTACTGAATTGTGAACCATCTTTGTGACAGCAATTCCCAGTGTAGCTGCCCTCCAGAATCTCCCCGGCCAAAGAAGCTGCTGGATTCAGCCTGCCTTCTTGTTTCACTGGGGTTGATGTTACTTTTATCTCCGTATTTTGCTGCCTGAGCAAGTGACAGTGTTCTTCAGGCCTACCTTTGCTTTTCAGGCTATTTCTGTTGGAGTTGTCCCCCACAGCTTCTGTGAGAGTTTCAGGTTTCTCAGGAAATGCTTCGGAGGATTCCTCAGAGTTTTGTAAATGCCTTCGGGAGGCCAGCCATCCAGAATCAGCTTCTGTGGCAACACCACTCCGCAGCTGCTTTCCTTGATGAGTGGAAAAGCAACCGTTTGTCTCAATTAGCACCTTTGAGTCCACTGCATCAGAGCAACATGCTCCTACAAGAGCTGCAGTAACACCTCGAGAACTGTCTGAGTTCCCCTTGACACCAGCATTCAGACCCAGTACCTCAAGACCAGAGCAAACAGAGCTCAGTTCAGTGTTTGATTCTTTAACACCTTCAGAGGCTATGGTAACTCCTGGTGCAGAAGCACTGCCACACGTTTTGTTTCCTGAGCAAACATCACAGACAGGGTTTCTTTCAGGTGCAAAGAAGGTCGAAGCATCATTTAGCAGGCAGTTTTCAACAACAATGTGCTCAGGGCTGGAATGTTTTGCATCACACATAGAGTTTGTTTTTGACACCTGCCCTGGAACCATGTGGCTGTTGAAGTCTTGTCTGCAGTTCAGTGCTGTTCCAGGCCATGGCTCATCCACTGTTGGTGTCCCAGGTGAGTCCCAAGGCAGCTTCACTGGCTCATAGGATGATGTATTTAGATTGTCTTCTAGTCTAGAACAAACAGCAAACCAGGCAACAGTTACTGCAGGAGATACTGCACTATTCTTTCTGGAATCTCCGTGTTCTGACCTAAATCCCACTGTTCTGATCACAGATGATGTGAGAGAGAGCCTTGCAGAGAGCATCTTTAGAGAATTATTTGATCCTGCAGTTTCCACTGCTCTATACTGTTCCACTGCTCAGCCTGTCTTGCAAACAGCACTCAGATTCTAAAGACAGCAAAGCCCTTGGAAGGCCCTTGCTACACCTTCCCACGGACATCACACAGGTGAAAAAAACAGCTTTAGCTGGTGACTGCCATCACAGCTCTTCATTTTCCCAAGTGAATATGCAGTCCAAGAATTGCCTACCTATTAGTGGGGGTGGATGCTGCTTCAGGAGGTGAGGGAGGAGAAAAGAAACTGGTCCTGTTCTTTTGTTTATTCTCATCATGCATTAATTTGCCATCTTCGTGTTGTTGCTCCAATTTCTGTTCTTCGTCTCTTGACAGAAGGTGTGCTGAAGATGCAGCCAAGAAACTGCTCTCTGTACCAAAGAGGAAACAAAACCACACCAACTTAAACTTTATTCTTAGGCTTCAGAGGCTACAGAGATTAAAAATAAACTTGGAACTGCCTCGGTCTGTCTTTTCCCTAAGGAACTGAGCATAAAAGGCTTGACTAAGGCAAAACAGTCCAAATACGAGCATTCCACTCCACTTTGAGAAATCACCACATGCAGGAATCTACATGTTTTAGGGCTGCCAAAATTTGCTTTTCTATCAAAGCTCCTGGGCAAATATTAGTATTATGAGTTAGCTACTCCAGGTTCAGAAACCTAAAAAATGTCAATAATGTCAAGAGGCTGAAATTAAAATGATTATACAGCAGCAGCATTAAAAAAACAAAAGAGACAAAACCAGCATAAAAGATCTCTTGCAATATGGATGAAAGCATGAACTTGCTGGTGTTCTGCTGGTGTTCTCTGTGCTGGGCAGAGCTAACTGGAAAAGACAGATATGGATGCACGAGGCTTTTTTGCATCTGTTTATTTGTGCTGTGTTCAGAGAAGTAAAATTTTGATAAATTCTTAATAAGCGCTGTGAACTGCATCAGAAGAATAAGGGACGGAAACACAGCAACCATAACATTGAAGAGTAGCCAGCAGCACAAGCCAATTCAGAATACTAGATTTTTTTCCCTTAAAATATTAATCCTAAGTATCTACAGCTCTGCTGCAATACAGTCACAAGAGCTATATTTTACACACTTTAAAATACCACAGGGTCCTAGCAGGGGAGGGAGGGGAAGTGTTTGCTAAGTACAAAATATTCTCTATTCTCACTGTAATTTCCAAATTGGATATTCAGTTTTGTCTTCCTGGCAACAAAGAGAGAAGCTGAATCTTCTGTGAATAATTCTCTTTACCTGAGGTTGTAGTGGCAACCCGATTTAAAAACTGCATGGAGAGACATTGCATTTATGAAGAATGTTCTCATGTTTGTAGGGGGACCTCTTGTCTCTGCTCATTTTCCCTTGGTTACAGCAGCCAGAGCCAGCTGTATGGCAGGCAGTGACACCTTCCAAAAGGCACTCACCTTGTGTCCCTGCGGAATCATCCAGAGGAGGTAAAGGCAAAGAACAGCCACTGCTTCTTTCCATGTTGTTATAGAAACCAGGGATCAGGAATGTAATGTTCTAAAACAAAGAACGAAACCTTATAAAGCTCAGCCAGCTCTCACAGCATGGGGGCAAATGCTAACAACCTGTGTCTGTGAACCTGATTCTCATGGATAGCCAGGCAAAAGTGATCCACATGGCTAATGGAGAATATGGAACAGTGCAGCCTGCTTTGGGCTACTTGAAATCCACAGCAGCTCCTCAGCACTGCAAGTCTCAGCAATGACAGCATGGGAATTTGCATGTCCTCCTGCACCTCACTCACTGAACACGTGGAACACAGAGGTTTTGTGATGGCAAGGAGTGTAAAAGACAACTTCACAATTCCAGTGGATATGCTGCCACATGGAGCAGTCTTCTGGGAGGATTTAAACTTCTTGTCTTACCTTTCCCAACAGATCTTTCTTCTCATAGCCAAAGAGCATTAAAGCAAAACTATCCTTGATGCCACAGATGATTCCATCTGACTGGACAGTAATAAGACCACTGATGGTGGAGAAAACTACAACTGTAGCAGAGTACTGATAGCCTGGGAGAGAGCCTTCTGTCTGTGGGATCTCATCCTTCTGCACTGCTGCTTGCTCCTCCTCCAGATGGCTGACCTCCAGCTTTAAACTGAGAGGAAACATGTTACCCTCTCTGGATCGGCCTGCAGCTCGCTGGATCCTGAGGTTCTAAATTAAAGCAAAAAAACCAACCAAAACTCAAACAGAAAACGTCCAACTAACCAAATGTTTTGGGTTTATTTCATTATTCAAATAAAATTACACAGGAATTCTCAGGAAAAAGGAGAAGGAGAAGAAAAATGAACCAATCCTGTGAATATCAAAATGAACAAAGTCTGTTTTTTTAAGGATTTGAAATCCAGTGCTGAATTACTGATGATGAAGACCAGTCCATGCTGCAGCTTTTCAAAAAATTAGGCATTCATAAGAAGGCCTCCTTCGACTCCCTAGCTGCCCATTTTCATGGCATTTGCAAGATTTCACTCCTCAGACAGACATGACTGCGATGGGCTAAAGAATTCAGAGGAATCTTAAAGAGCTTACAGAGAGAGCATGGTGTCTTATAAAGCCAGGATTGGAGAAAACTGTCTTTCACCAGGACAGATTCCAGTGAGCATGGTCTCATCCCTAGTTAGGAACTCTTCAGACAACAGCTCCACAAACAAGCAGCACACCCTTTTCCAGGGGAATTAGGCTTCTTTGTGGAAAGGTTTTCTTTTCTTACATAAGGATGGAAACCAGCATTCACGTGTATTCCAAATGGGAAGGTTATGGAAGAACGAGGGTGGGGCTTACACTATACCTTTGGGATTTTTTTGCCTAGAGGAGGGATCTGCACAGAAGGAATCAGGTCCTTTATGTGAAGTCCAACTACTGCTTCCATTGTTGGGTAGCCATGGAGATGGGCATAAAGGAGGTCACATGATGTAATTTCTCCCTGGGCAGGAAAATTTACAGGATTGTTAAAATTTTAACGTTTTAGCCACAGTCCACTCAATACTTTGAAAATGGTTTCTGCAGTTACCTAAGCAATGAAGGAAATTTCATTCTGCAGTCCTTTGGTGGACACAACTCTCAGTAAAAGCAGATACAGCATAAGACAATACTCCCATATCAGTGTGCAGCGAGCCTGCCCTTTGCCCAGCAGAGAGGCAGAGGAGTCCAGAGCTCCTCACGGAACTGTTCCTCAGCAAGACGATCCCTTCCCACAGGCATCCATAGCACAACCAACCAACCCCCTGCCAAACCAACACTGTTCAAGGGTAAGATGTCCCCTGAGGAGAGACAGGCTATTTTTCTGTGCATTGTCAAACATGTCCAGGTGAGCTGCACAAGAGATCCATGCCCAGGTCCTGCACGCAGGCTCCTGGTTTCCAGCACTGCTTAGACACACTCCATGTTCACAAACAGCAGCCTGTGCCTGCTGCCTTTCAGACACGTTCCACCCACACACAGACCCTCACAAACTGCAATCTCATTTGATCATTAGCAAAACACTTACGTCAGCCGTGAAGGAAACAGAAGCTGAAAGTCTTTCCACTGGTTCCAGCACAACCACACAGCGCTGGGTGTCCTTACTCCTTATTTGCCTCAACCACACCGAGACAGGGATCTTCCCGTTGAGGTGGCCAATAACGTCCACCTTTCCCCCGGATTCAGAAATGGAGACATGACTTACTGGGACTGTGGTTACTTGGCATGAATTTCAAACACGAGTGAGACACTGAGCCGAGATACCTCCTTATTGTCATTAGAAAAACATAATTTCTTGACTACTTACTGGTATTTGATGGGAAGAAACACAGTTTTAATACAGTGATTAAAAGGTCTGAAAATAAATTACTGATCATACACAAAATGTTGTTACTTTTGTATCGTCTTTCCCCACCTCAGGAAGTCTAAAGGCATAAAGACTTCAGACTAATAAATGTGCCACTCTAACACCTTGCATGAAAAGTGCCTCTCAGAGATGCCTTATTTAAGGGATGTCCCATGGTGCTAACGAACACTCCCCGTTGGTAACACAGTTCTTACTTTCAGCTGCAAAAACAGTTTAATTTCTTATGGGAGGAGATTCTTCTCAGATCAGAAAATGTTTATTGATCTCACAGCCTGCAAGGCTCATATCAAGCCTTTTATGATTTTTATATGATCTTGACAGAGTGGGTTTATGACTTACACAGCGACTTCTACAAAGTATTTGGAATAGCTTAGAATAAGTACCTCTGTCAGGCATTTAATTTTAATCTCTGGTTTAACTGAATCAAACTTAGATCTTTGTCCCCACCCCACATCCAGCTGAGGATTCAGGAAGATAAGGCTCTGAGATACTGACAATTTCAGTTAAAAAGTGACACAACAGAAAGAATATGAGCTCATTTTCCAAGGATAGTCTAGTGTCAACTCACAATAGCAGCAAAAGAAAATAATTCGGAGATATTCCTAGAATGTCTAGAAAAAATATCAATTCCACTCTTTTGTACCAACTACTGTGTTTTGACACAGGCATTTCACAGTATTTCACTGGCTTGTACCTTTATAATATGCACAATCCAATTTAAGATAATTTAAAAAATATTTTTAAGGACTGGACAACTGGGAACTTTTCCACAAGAGACTTTTTCCATGTTAAGCAATTTTTAAAAAAATCTAATGTCATGTAAGTTCTGATTTGGTCAAGTCATGGTGACTATATGTGCTGACAGCTGCAAGGTTCTCATGGTAGTCCCCTTAAACCATCTTTTGCCCTTTGAATTCCCACATCCGCAAACTTTTAAACCACAGAGTCCTGCAAATGACAAAGTTGCCAAATGCCCACAAACTTAAATATATCAGGAAATTATATAGAAAATGTAAAAAAAAAAAAAGAAAGTCCCAAACCAAAGCCCACAAAACCACTTTATGTGGTGGGGAATATTTCCTTGAACATATCACATACCACAGTTCCTGAAACCACCGATGAACATTCATAAGTTTCTAGGTACTCCTCACCCACTGCTTCCCAATCCTCTTGATCAGATTTGGATATCAAGTGGGACAGCTTTTGACCAATGAGTTGCTGACTACTGCACCCAAGCAACTTGCAAGCTCGGTCATTGGCCACTAGGATCTAGAAAATACAGAAAAAAACAAACCCAAACAAAGAATAAAAGCTGTATGGTTTTTTAAGAGTTCATCATTTCCTCAGGTTGTTGCTTTCGTGTCTTATAATATCCCTTTCTCTTGGAGGAAATAAAATGGTTCTTTAGAATTCTGAGTTCGTTAAAGTTTTCTTGGACATCCCTTGTTCCCACACCTTTTTGGTCAAGAAGTTTTGAGACGTTGCTTTCCTTTTAGGTTTCCTGCTTTCTTTTAACTGTTAACAATGACATCAATGGAAGCAACACTACAAAGTTGTATTTGCAAGCAAAGCCCAGGCAAGCTGCAGAATTGTATCCAAACTCAGAGGTGTGCAGTGACCACAGCAGTCATTGGCACACTGGAGCCTGTGTTAATGGAGCAAGTCAGGATTCAGTGTCTTTAAGACGGGCAAATCCAACCTGTCAGTTCAAGCTAAAAAATGGCACAGCTCTTTAAAGTTCTCAGGACCCAATTTTAGATTCTTCTCAGGACAGGAACAGAGAAATTCTTTCCCTCCCAATGCAAATGAAATATTTACTGGGGCAGGTAAAGAAATCTTGAGCCACCACAAACACATCTCCGGGCTGGTGCTTTACAGGGAGAAAGCCTGAAGCACATTCTGCTCTGCCTTTCTTCCCTCATGTCACTTCACAGCTGCACTCTTATAGAATCATTGAATCACAGAATGATTTGGGTTGGAAAGACCATCCACTTCCACCCCCCTGCCATGGGCAGGGACACCTTCCACTAGACCAGGGTGCTCCAAGCCTTATCCAACCTGGTCTTGAACACTTTCAGGAACAGGAAGTCTACAACCTCCCTGGGCTGTTTCAAGAAAGACTCAATACATCCTTGCTTCTGCTATTGTCTTGCATATTTTATATCTAAACTACAACCTGCAATGGAAATAAACTCATCAGTCTGAGCTGCAGCAGACTACAAAATGCCTTCATGATACTCTGATTACCTGCAGATACACGAAATAAAACCAGTCATTTTAGCCTGTCTGGCATCACACAACCTGTACCAGTTATGGAGAGCTTAGCACTGCAGGTTCTCCTGCAAATACCTCTGTTGTGCTGGCATCCACGGTGAAGATGGCTTTGTTTGGGTTGCGTGCAGCAGCTGGGAGGTGCTGGCTGGATTCCTCCACAGCAGGGGCATGTAAAAGGGAGCAAGAAGCAGAACTTCCAATGGAAGCAGAGCAAGAGGCAGAATCCCACTGAGCCCATGAGTTATCAATTTTGCTGGTACAAATGTTACGAGCTGTCAGTGAAGACAAACAGTAAGAGCTCCATTTCTCCCCTGTGGAAAGATAAAGGTCAGCAATGTTGCTGTAAGTCTACTACAGGAGTATCAGAGGAATGAATTAAAAAAAACCTGTCAGCTGAAGCAACTGTCAAGTAATCCCAAAATACATGCTTCTAGATTTTTAAAGAAACTAGGAACTATTTTACAAGAAAATAAAATCAGTGAAACTAAAGAAAACAGAAACTATTCTAATAAATGTATCTTTTTGAAACACAGCCACTGGAACACAAACTCAGTCCACAGGCTAAAAAAACTTGCCAACAGACTCTCTCAGCCTGCAGTAATCCATGGCTTAGGTGCTTACTGAACAAGTGCATCCTGGCAGATACTTATTGTTGTTACCTCTACGTTTGAGGACGGGGAAGAGGAAGATCTGAAACTGCCCAAAAGCTTCATGGGAACTCAGTCTCACAACACTGTGCTCACCAGACAGTGATGCTCTAAGCCGACAGAGTCCAGAGAGACGACTTTTTCTGCTGGTTTTGCCCAAGGGGAAGGATCTACTCAGCGTATCAGAGTCATTCGAGTGAGTAAGGACTGAGCCTGCTGATGAAGACAGAACGTCCCCTTCAGAGGGGCTATAAGCCTTAGATGCCATGATCGCGCTCTGGTCGCCACGCCACACCTAGGGAGCCACCATCTGCAACAAAGAAACACAGGACATTGAGACAGGCCCACAGCAGAGACTGAAGCTGGCAGGTCACGATGCCTCCGAACCCAAGCCACAGCCCTCTAAGTTATGGCAAAACGCTCATTCGTGTGAGTCCTGCTCTGTGTTTGGTCTGTGTGGTTACCAAAAGGTGACTATTGACATAGCATCCTGCCCAGCTGAGGGTTCCGATCCCTCTACGGACTGTTCACTTAAGAGTTGGAGTCCATGATCCTTCTGGGTCCCTTCCAACTCAGACGATGCTGCGGTTCTGCAGGATACCTGTGACCGACGGGGCGCCGCCACCACACTTCTTTCTGTCAGAGCTGCTGAGCATCCAGCCAGAACCCTCTCCCCCTTTCTGCCGATTTGGAAATCAAAAGCTTTGGTAATTTGGGAAGTCATTCCCAGTTTTGAATCAGCAAGTGTAGCGCAGCCTCCCTCCCACCCAGGGTGCAGCCCGGCCCCCCGCCGCCAGCGGCCCCCCACCAGGACAGGACAGGACAGGACAGGACGGGCCGGCCACGGCCACGGCTCCTCACGGCGGCCCGCCACAGCCGGAGGGCGCGAGGAAATGGAAGGCGGGACTCGGCAGCCGCCTCACCCAATAAGCAAAGGCGTTGTGAGAGCGGCACGGAGAGGAGCAAATGGGACCCCAGCGCGGGAGGAGGCAAAACAGATCGAGGGCCAGAGCATTCGTTGCTCCCGCCTGTCTCCCCTTCCCCGCCGCCGCCACACGCGGTGCCCCGCGCTCCGGGCCGACCTGCTCCGGGGGCGGGAGGCTGCAGGTAGAAGACCCTTCCGCAGGGCGATAGCTATCCTCCGAAGGATTTGTAGGCGGAAAGACGAGGCCGAAAGCAGCGTAACGCGTCCGGCCCGAGGCGCTGGTGGAAAGAGAGCAGATCCCGGCCGCCTCCCACCCGTCCTGCAGAGAACTACAACTCCCAGGAGGCCGCGGGGCACAGCCGGCTCGTGGGCGGCAGCGGCCGGGGTGCGGCCCCGCCTCCTGGGCGCGCCGGCTGCGGGCGATTGGCTGCGACACGGCCGCAGCGCTGCGCTCTGATTGGCTGTGCCGACAGCGGGGGCAGTTTCCGGAAGGGGCGGTGGGAGGAGGAGCGATATGGCGGCGGAGAGCGGAGCGGGGCCGCAGGAGATGATGGAGGGTGAGAGCCCGCCGGGGCTGCTGCGGAAGCTGCGGGAGTCGGGGTGCCGCGGCCGGCTGCTCGGGCGCCGCCGCCGGGCGGGGCGGCTGCCAGCTACGTGCGGGCGGGACTTGTGGGCCCTCTGCGATCGTGCAGCCCCCGTGTGTCCAACCCGAAGGCCACTGCCCAGGGGGCCAGGCCCTGGGGGCAGCTGGGCATTGGGGGCCGGTCTGTGGTACCGCGGCATGGCGTGATGCCCGGGCGCTCCATGCGCCACAGGGAGAAAGGAGTGGGGTTGTGGAGATGGCCGTGACATAAAAAATAAAGATAATAAGAAAGAAACCTGGATGACGCTGGTTTTCCTTAGTCCCCTGGTGAAACAAGAGCAGATACTGAGGGGGGACCAACGAGGAGCGAGGAGCTTCTTCTGGTCCAGGCCCAAGGTGGCCACCGGAGCTGTGGCTCGGTAAACGTGAAGGGATCTGGCAGGTTGTTCTGGGGAGACGGTTGCTTTTATCTGCGAGGATTTTTTAATTGATGCCTTCACTTCTTCGTGTCATTGGTACTATTGTACATGATACTGAATTTTTTTTTTTCTAAAAGCTTTTAAAATGTAATAGTTCTAATTCCATCTCCATAATCTTTGGAATTGCACTTCATTGATCTAAGAAATTTCCTTTTTCCTCCAGTCTTCTTCCCAGATTGTTGGTTTTAGGAAGATGTGATGGGAGGAAAAAGTGCATCCAAAATCAAAGTAGAAACAAGGGGTAAGAGGCCTTTTATTTAAGACTAAACCTTTCATTTAGTTAACTTAGGATTTCTACTAACTGCGTAGTCGTATATGTGAATCCTGGTTATTTTATCTGCTTGCTACTCCTCCCCTGTGCCCCACTGCTGGAAATAGCCTAATTGTGCCGTTCTGTGTCTTGCGCAGTTGATAAGCGGATCGAGTCGGAGGAGTCGGGAGACGAGGAAGGGAGGAAGCAGGCAGTTCGCTTGGTGACAGACCTGAGCCAGCAGAGCCTGAGGGATGAGCAGAACGGCGAGAACTCCGCAGGTACCGTGTCAGCCTCGCCATTACCTCGGGGAGTCTCATGTGCACAGCCTGCATCAGCCCCCTGTGCTCCTTGTGGCTGTGTCAGTGCTAGTTATCCCTGGGAATCTGCCCTAGAGCAATCTTCTTTGAATTTAAATCAGTTGTGGCGTTACTGTTGCTAAAATAAAGTTGCCTGCTTTTTATGGAAGCACCAATATTAGGCCTTTGACTTTTTTCTTATTTATTTATCCATCCATGTTTCTCTCGGAAATACTTAAAATCAAAATGCAAACCATCCTTATTCATATTTTTGTTGTAAGGAAATTTAGAAACTTTATGTGCAAAGATGCTTGAAATTTTCATTAGAAGTAATCACAAGGAGCTTTTCGTAATTCTACTTTAGTTTATGTAGGTTTTTGCCTAAGAGTCGCCAGGTTCCTTTGGAAGGCAACAAAGCCTATTTCTAGATGGATTGAAGGAACCCGTCAATTTCATTTTTTTAATTTAGAAGTTCTAAGACATATCAAAACTGTATCTCTTGGGTTTAAACTTCTGCTCCTGATCTTACTGTTTGTATTAGAACAAGGGATGTAAATACTGACGGACTGTTTTAAGCCTGTGATTGTTTGATGGAAGGGTTTTCAGTGGCTTGCATGGACCTTGTCCAAGCAGATCCATTCCTGCAGACCCTGTGTGGTGATTTGATCCGAGCTTTTGATACAATCTGAAGTGTAACATCATTCTTTTGACAGAGATGTCCATGTGATGATTACAGGTCTGGTACTGGAAAAGAAATAATGAAACAAATTTTAGTTCCTTTTGACTATGCATCTACAGGGGATCTTTCCTCATCTTAACCTTGTCCGTTAGGATTTGCCAAAGTATTTTTCAAACCAGTAAATTGTTACTAGAATTTTAAGTCTCGTCTCATAACTAAATGCGCTCTGTATAAGTCTAATTTGTTGTTGATAATTTAAAACCCCTAAATATTAATAAAGAAATGCTGTGGTGTTGCCTGTGGAAGAGCACACTTTGCAAACTGTGCATCCCAAGTGCTACAATTGATACAACCATGCAGATCAGACAGAGCTTTCCTTTGCATGCCTGGAACCCTGAGTGTTTGCTCAGCTGGCGTGATTTAGCTATGTGTTGGAGGTTATGTTTTGCACAGTGTTCCCCTGGGAATTCTATTAAAGGAAATACAGAAGTGATGTACTTTCACTCCAGTGAAAGCAAGAAAAACACATTCAGATTTGTTTGCTGAATTACACTTGTGTACTGTTTGATATAATGACTGTATTGTTACTTTTTCCAAACTGCAAGCATTCAGAAAACTTCTGCTAGGGCAGGAACCAACAGAGGAATAATTTTTGAACATTGGAGATATTTTCCACGGCCAGCTTTGAATTTCTCAGCTGAAAGGAAAATGAAGAGTTTTCCACTTTTTTTTCCCCAGAAGATCTTAAGTAGACAGAGCTTGAGCAGCTGAAATTTCAAATTCATCATTTAGCTAATTCTCTGAGGAATAGAGCCTCTGGTTAGAAAGCTTGTAACTGAGCTATTTATAATATTCTTCATGCATATGCACTTAAAAAATGTAGTTAGACTTTTTGTTGATTGAAATGCTTGTGGCACTGTGAACTTACGTAACTCGGTAATGACTGTTCCTACTGTGGAATTTGGGTTTTCTGAATGGTGGATTTTTTTCCTACCTCTGCAAAGGCATGTGGCTTGCAGGCATCGGTTACGCAAAAATTCACTTATGAGACTTCACTGCCAGAGTGATGGTTTTTCCCCCTTGAGAAACATGCTGTGTTGAGAAGTGTGGAGTAAAGCAGCTTGCAAGAGAAATTGCAGTCCTGGCTGTAAAGTGCTTGTAGGAGGGTCAGTTTAGAGTTTTTTATATCCAGTCAGTTCATATATAAAATGACATATAAATGCCTGTGAATTTATTAGAACCATTTTCCTCTTCTTTCTCTTATTTTTCTTTTTTTTCTTTTTGTTTTCTTAGAGAGAAAACGTATTTTAACATTTTCATACCAATACTGCTTTACAGCTGATATCAGATACACATCTCACTCAGGCTGCTATGCTTTATTTCATGACAGTTGGCTTTATTACACAACAGCAGTGCCTGTGTGTTCAGTTTTAAATTTCTTTTATTTTAGTGAATTTGATATATATCCTGTGTGATTTGGGTTTGCACCTTTGGATTTTGACTGTTGTTTGACTGTTGTTTTCCACAGTGGCTGTCATGAGTGGTGTCTCAAAGCCATGCGTCAAAATTAAGAGGAGCTACCCTTTGACAGGCCCCAGAACAGAGTATTTAACAGATTGCCTAAATCAGATGTTTATAAATTAAAATATTCAAGCTTGCTAGCCAAACAGAGTCAAAGAATTTTTTTACTTGCGTGAGGATTTTTACTGAAGATTTTTTTTTTTAAACAAAGCGCATGATTGGCTTTACTGTTGGACTTTAAAGTCTCAAAAGACTTGAAACTCAAAAAGTTCCTTCACCATGAAAAAGTTACTGCCAGTACAACTCAATACAAGGGGCATCATTTGGAGTTTTTCATGTGATACCTCAGCTGTTGTTCCAAACTTGGGCACTGTTCCCGTGGGCTGTGAATTCAGCAAGGGTGCTTGTTTGGCGTGGAGCAGTTCTCACGGACAGTCTTTGCAAGAAATCGGTCAAAGAGGTACAGCCTTGATAGCAGCAGGCTGGGGTATCCCACTCCCTTGCTGAAGTGCATAGCTCCTGATCTGGAACTAAAATAAGAAAATGCAAGCGTTGCCCACTGCTAAATTGCTGACATTTGTATGTGTGTCAGTTTTGCTGGCATTTCTGTCCTGCCGTTCAACATCCCCAAGTCTACCAGCTCCTTTTGCATTCCCAATATATAATTTATGTTTCCTGCTAATTTGTGGTATTAAAAAAAAACCAATTAAAATATGAGGGTTGCTTTTTCAGTCTTAACTTCCGTGAATCAGTTCTCTTTCCTGTTTGAATGCCCAGGCAAGTGCAGCAGCCCAAATACAGGAAGGTCAGCGATGATGTGTGGACCATCAAACCCTTGGAGTTGGGATGGCAGTGTTAGAAATGGTGATGCTGGTACTGCTTGTGCCTACACTACTGCTTACACAGCCAAGCATTAGCAGGGGAAACTCTCATTAAATAGGAACATTGGCATTTACAGGGACATTGTAACCAAGCTGGGCTGTGAAAATAGGCACCACTGCTGGGTTAAGGGAATGAGCTTGGATACATGCAGGAGTTAGTGCAAACCTTTGGGATCTGACTGTAATTAAAGTTTGCTTGGGTTTTTGAGAGTACATGCAGAAGCTCTGCACATGAAGTAAAAAACGCTTGCATGCTGTATGCCAGTTTTGCAAAGCTGAATTAGACTTTGTTTTTCTTCAGAAATGGATGCAACCAGCACATCATCTTCAACAAATGGGAATTGGCATGAATTATTCAGCATGAATTCTCCAGTAAATTTCCCTCCCTCTTGTGCTGTGGTAGAAGCACAGCAAATGCTGGGCTGTCTTCCAGAGCTATAAAAGCATTTCCCAAGAAAATGCATGCAGCGGGATAAACAGTGTTGTCTGGCATAGTAGAGAGTTCAACCAAACACAGGAAGGGAGATCCATGCAAAAGTGTTCACAACAGTGACAAAGTGGCAGTCCTCATAAAAAAGAAGCTGCAGGGTGGGGTTGTTGTGCTGCTTGGTCATTCCTGGTCCTCGCTGTAGACAGTTCAGATTCCTTCTTGGCAGGGTTTTATTACGTTGTCAGAGGAGCACAGACGCTTTGGATGGTGTCTCTTCCAAGGGATGATGGCCCTAGGTGGGAAGGGAAGGCATCCTGCCCAGTCTTGAGCCAGCAGTTTTCAGCAACCGCACAGGCAGCCTGGGCAAGGTGCTGATCTATGTGGTTTTTGCATCTGAGCGTGAAATTCTGCTGTTGAGAAAGCTTTTTTCCATGTCTAGCTGTCACATTGAAACCCAAGTAGGTGAAGTGTGGTTGTAATGAAGCAGAATATCTGAAGTGTGCATCTCATGTGTTTCTTCTCCTGAGGAGCATTTGCTCTCTCGGTCTCTCTGGATGTTAGCTGTTACTCTGCCTTTAGCTGTCTGGTACAGAAATTCATAATGTGTTTGCTTCTCCTGCAGGAGAAGCGGAGACACCAGTGGACATGGAGACTATTAGCCTGGACCCAGAGGCTGAGGTAAAGGCAGATTTTTGTCCTTACGGGCTTTATACGGCAGGAAGCAAAGGTAGGCAAAGGCAAGTATTGAAACCTGCTTAAAAGATGTAATTCTTCTGAAGGTGCTGGCTACTGGGATCCTCCCCAGAATTGATTCAGAGCCTTTAGCCTAGAAGCAGAGGTGTGTTATTCTTGATCACTAGCTAAAACATTGTGTTAGTGCTTCAGAATTTTAAATTAAGCATAGAGGCACTGAAAGTGTATCTGTGCTGCAAGAGGTGTTGATGGGCTACGAGGTTCAGAGAATCTGTTCAATGAGCAGTTTGCTCATTTGTGAGCCCTGTGATTTGGAATAGGCACAGTGACTTACCCAGCCTAGTGCCTCGTGAGCCCATCAGCGGGAGAGCGTTGGAGCTCGGGTGGGCAAGTGCTCTGGTTCTCTTTGAGCTGCAAAACTGGAGCATCTGGGGCTGAACAGCACAGATGTGAAGTGCATCAGTTGATTGCCAGTGCAGAATTAGCGTTCACAGGACCACTGGTTGTTCAAACTGTCAGTGGTTCCTGCTCATCTGAGGCCTGGAACTGGAAATGGCAGCTTGTGTTCCAGTTAAGCCCTAGCAAAGTAGGTGAGAGAACTTTATGCAAAACCTTATTTATGCAAGATAGCAGGATTTTCCTGTCTCAATAAATACCTGCAGATTTCTAACTTTGGCAATGCTCAGAGTCAGGAAAGGGCTCTTGCCTTTTCACAGATACTGCATTTGCAGGTGACAAGTTTTGGCCACGTGCCTCACCTGTGGTGGTAAAATCATGTGCCAAACCCATTCTGCAAGTGTTCTTTGAAGGGAAGTTTTAATGAGCTATACACTTTGTAAGACTGTAATTTTCCTTAGAACAAAGTACAAAGTTGATCTTTAAAGACCAGATTTGTTTTGAAACAACTGCTAAATCCCTCCATTTCTCTTTAAGGATGTTGACTTGAATCATTTCCGAATTGGGAAGATTGAAGGATTTGAGGTGCTCAAGAAAGTGAAGGTAACAGTCCTAGAGAATAGAGAATGCCTCTTGGAACTGGGGATTTTGTAGATCTAACCTAGAAGAGGACGGATAGAGAGTCTCTTTTTAGCTGAGATCTTAGTAAGTTCACTTCATTTTTACCTGAAGAAGGTAGTGTTTACCTACTTGTCAAGTAGTAATAAAAATTCTGAGATTTTGCAAGTTTGTTTTGGAAGTGGATGAGAGACAATGCATCAGGGCACATCCTAAGAGACATCCCGGACTAGCACAGCAGACTGAGCACAGAATAATGTGGACAGGAAAGGATCTCTGGAGGTTTCTAGTAAACCCCTCAAAGCAGGCCCAGTTAGAACATGTTGCTTAAGGCCATCTCCAGTTAAACTCTTGAGTATTTCCAAGGATGGAGGTTATAGAGCCTCTCTGAGCTGCTGTTACACTGTCTGACCATTGTGGTTGAAAGATTTCCTTCTGTAGAATTGGAGTAAACCAAGAGAAGATTGTATTAAAAAAACCAACCAACCAAAAAAACCCCCACCGAACCAACAACAACCAAACAAATTCCCAGCAAGACTTAACGGGGAGACCCTCACACACGCACCATATTGTCTGTAAGCCAAAAAGCATTATATGCAATCCTTCATATCCATTTTCCTGTTTCTTTTTAAACTTTTCCCCAACAAACAGACTCTGTGTCTCCGTCAGAATTTGATTAAGCACATTGAAAACCTGGAGCAGTTGCAGACCTTGCGGGAGCTTGATCTCTATGACAATCAAATTCGGAAGATTGAGAACTTGGAGTCTCTGGTGGATCTTGAGTGAGTCCAGGGGAATCACCAGGATTAAGCTGGGGGTGATTTGCTACTCATGGTGTTACTCATGCTGTACTTACTCCAGTATTTAACACCCAGACCTCTCTCAGAATTTGTTTGGGTGCTCTGTGAAGGATAATATTTATTCTCTATTGATATTAAACCTGTGCAGCAAACTAGTTGCATGATCCTGAAGCTCCCCAGGGACAGGCAGCTGGAAATTAAACCTGTGCTGCATAAGGCAGTGAGAATGACAGAGTGATTTTTTTTTTTTCTTTTTTTTTTTTTTTCCCTTTTTTGAAGAGTGTTAGGGAAGGAGTAAGTACCCTTCCAAGTTTCTGAGTTTCTGGCACTTGCCTGGCATCACTGTGGAGATACATTACAAAACTGTTCCCACTGGGGCGAGGACTGGCCTACTTCTCACAATCACAACTGCCCATGGGAGGCCTTCACATGGTGCTGTGAGAGGCAGATCTTGTAGGCAAGTACCTTTCCCAAGGAAAATGCAGATTGGCTTCCTCCCACATGGCTGGCCAAAATAATGTCTTTCTTCTGCATGTGGCCAATGATTTTTTTTTGTTTGTTTTACTAACACACTACAGAAGTATTTTGAAAGTTATATTTTTTGTATTTTCTGATAAAAATAAATGACTTCAGCTTCAAGGCCTAGCAAAGCCTTGATCTCTGCAGACCATGATATTCCCCAGCAATTTACAAGTGCCTCTTCCAGAATCATCCATGCCTGATGGGCTGATGACACCTTTGGTTTGTTTTACCTCAGGGTCCTGGACATCTCCTTTAATGTTCTGCGACACATTGAAGGACTAGATCGGCTTACCCAACTTAAAAAACTCTTCCTTGTCAACAACAAAATCAGCAAAATTGAGAATTTGAGCAACTTGCAGATGCTACAGATGTTAGAGTTGGGATCCAATCGAATTCGGGTAGGCTTGCTCTGTGAGATATTAGCTGGAGAGTTTTGAGCTCTTTGGCGTGAGATTGGCATTTTCTGAAAGTGCGCTGCATTGACTTTGACTTGCAATTTTGTTGTTTTTTGTTTTTCCGATCATTCACGGTGCTTATTGCTGTGCGTGCTGGATCCTTTCATTAGTGCCTGGCTACTAAATCACTGTTTGTGAATTTTTGTCTTTAATGAACTCTTGTATCCCCTGTATGTTTCCTTTTGCAGGTGACGGTTTCTTCCTTCTAGAGAGCCAAGCCTATCAAAACTAGCAGTTGTTTTCTCTTAGCTTTCTACAGATTGGTGCTGAGTCAATGAAAACTGTTGAATGCAAAATGAGTTTGATTTGCATGTGTAATTGGCAGCCTGCTGTGGCAATCAGTCTTGCTTAGGAAAAAGATTTTGTTGAGGCTTTGCTCTGAAATGCATTTAAAACCTAAAACTTGGTATGGTACTGCTGATTGCTTTTGGGTTTTACTGTGCAGTTTGTGACTTTTTCAATTTAAAATCTGCGCCACTTACAGGAGAGCGGTTAGGAGCAGTCTCTCCTGTCTCCAGGGTATGATTCTCTGTATTTGCCCAGTGCTTGAGAGAACTGGTCAGACAGATGACACAAGAGACTTGCAACATGCAAAGTAAACCTGTTTTTTGAAGCTTTCTCAATTACATGCTCTTTAGAAAATACTTGTAAAAGATAAGTGCATTTCAGTCAACGTGGTGTAAGTTGGCGCTCCCCATGCAGTCACTGATGTGCAGGACTACATTTACAAATCATGTTTTTTCTTCCCAGACTTGCTTTCCGTTCACTAGTGACAGATTTTTCTTGCTTCACAAATGAGTATTTTCTACCCAGGATACACCACATGGCTGTGATGTGGCTACAAAATGACAGCCACATCTACCAGGTGGAGTTTGGCATCACTGCAATAACACTGTCTCCTCTGGTCATTTCACAGGCAATTGAAAACATCGACACCTTGGCTAATCTTGACAGTCTGTTCCTTGGAAAGAATAAAATCACCAAGCTCCAGAACTTGGATGCGCTGACAAACCTGACTGTGCTCAGTATACAGGTATTGGTTGTGTTCTGAAAAGCCTCGGTGACAGGAACCACCTTGAGATGTAGGATCAGCTCTTCTGAATCTCAGAATCCCAGGATGGTTTGGGTTGGAAGTGATCTTAAAGCCCATCTTGTTCCACCCCCCTGAAATGGGCAGGGACACCTTCCACTATCCCAAGGTGCTCCAAGCCCTGTCCAGCCTGGCCTTGGACACTTGCAGGGATCCAGGGCCAGTCACAGCTTCTCTGGGCACCCTGTGCCAGGGCCTCAGCACCCTCACAGGGAAAGAATTTCTTCCTAACACCTAATTTAAACCTGCCTTCCTTCAGCTTGAGGCCGTTTCCCCTTGTCCTATCACTCCATACCCTTGTGAAAAATCCCTCTCCAGCCTTCTCCTAAGTCCCCCATTAGCAGGTCTGCAGTGTTGGAGTCAAACTCCTGTACTGGAAGGAAGTGTGATATCCTTTGTGTTGTCTTTTTTTGTCCTTTCATGCTACTTAAGATTGACACACGCTGATAAAATTATAAAACAAATACTTGATTTTTATGGTAGAAAGAACAGGAAATGAGTGCTATCCCCTATTTCCTTCCTAATGTATTACAGGAACATCAGAAGTGTTACACCAGTGACAGTGGCTCAGTGTCACTGCCTTCTAAGCCTGTGCTGAATGCAGTCTGTCCTTAATGAGCTTTTGAAAAGCTTCTTCCTTTTTAAAAGGTGGAGTAAAAGATACTCAGTAATTTCTTTCACCGAGTCTCCTTCTTATCCATATGACAATGCTTGTGCATTCTAGTGTCTCTTAAAGCTGTTGGCAAGCCACACTGACTGCATGCTGTGGTTTCTCTGTGTGCCATAAAGAATTAGCTACAGAAGAGGGCAGTGGGTTTGAGGTGATGGAACTTCCTCTCTGACCATCCTGTTTTAAAAGACCTGCAAAATGAACGCTGTTCGTGCATAGGCCTGTTGTTTGTAAAGACCCCAAGTGGAAAACTTCCAGGCTTTTGATGGGAAGGTCAGAGTCTGAATCTTCCTTCAGGCTGGGAGTCCCATGGAACTTCCTCGTGCATCAGTGGTGCAGAGATGAAGCGGCTGAGCTCACAAGATCAGTGTGGGCCCAAGCAGACTATTTCTGCTTCCCAGCCATGCTTCAAGAGAAATGGTTTTTCCTCACAGAGTCACATGGGTTTGGGTTTGTTGGAGTGGTACTAAATCACCTGCTACGCTTGCAGAATAACCGCCTGACCAAGATTGAGGGGCTGCAGAGCTTGGTGAATTTGCGGGAGCTGTACCTCAGCCACAATGGCATCGAAGTCATCGAGGGACTGGAGAACAATGTGAGCAGGCTCTTGCTGACTGTGTGACACAATTGATGCCCTAAGCTGCTCATGTTGGTGGCTTTTCTGGAAGTCTTTGTTCCTCGGTTTCCCCAGTTACACGTGGGTTCCTGAGCCTCTTGAGAGACTGCAAATATCCAAGTGTTTGTTATATATTAAAATATCTCGTGTGGGTAAAGCTCCTCCAGATATTCTGGAGTGGAATTATTTTCATGACATGGGGAAGGCAAGCCCAAGATGTGGTTGAAGCAGTAGCCTGGCTGATCTTCAGCCATGGAAAGGCTCCTGGACACAGCTGACTGGCAGCTGCAGCCTTTCAGACAACAGCTTTTAGATAACCATGAGTGCCTTTCAATAGGACAGAACTGGAGCTGAGAGTAAGAAAGGCCAGCTGTGGCATGCAGCTTGCCTTCTTGTCAGTGTACATGCCTGGCTTTCTGGATGGGATGGATTTCATGGAAGTATTTTCATTCTCACCCAGCAAAAGTTTTTCTAAAATTGTTGAGTTTCCTCCTGCTAAGAGTTTGTTCAACTCTGTTGCTCAAGAGGACACTTAGGATCCGATTTTTAATCGTCTTCTTAATGTACTTTGAGGAAAGCTCACTTTTTAGGAGCCCTTGGCTGGCAGTTGCCATGCAGCCAGTAACTGCCTTCATTTTTGTCACATGGCTGCTGGGGGGTCAGTAGCCCAGCCTAATTGAAAACGATCTTGTTCTATATAGGCAGTAAGAGTTGTGCTGAATGTGAGCAGCTGGCAATAATGTGTCTGCTCCTGACAGTTTCCAGCTCTGGGCCTGAAAAAGGTGGCACAGAGAAGATGAAAGGAAATCTGATCTAGTATGTTTTTGTGTTTGCTTTGTCTAGAACAAACTCACAATGCTGGACATTGCATCCAACAGAATTAAGAAGATTGAGAATATCAGTCACCTAACAGAGCTGCAGGAGTTCTGGGTAAGCACAGGCCGGAGCTGTTCCCTAAAATGTCTGTACAACAGTGAGGGAAACCCTTCTGATGAGTGGCAGGTAGAAGTGAACTCCTCTAGTTCTGGTGATCAGCGTTAAGATCTTGACAGCCTGCATGGATAGAGTGTGTGGTGGTTTTTCCTAAGGAATGGGAAGAGCTTAAAAATGTTTTTGCTGCGTGGCAAGAAGCCTGTCTCTGCCTCAGAAATGGGCCCTGTCTTCACGCTCAGGTTAGTTATGAAACAGCCCCACGTGTCCTGTTTCTGCAGCTCACCTTTCTGTACGTGTGTATGACAGTAACAGGGCAAGCACAGAGCTTGTTCAGAGCAGAGTTGGTATGCTTATGGTGTTACAAATATGAGGAAAACAAAACCATCTTCTGGTTCCATTCCTGTGAGGTGCATAACAGCTTAGGATTGCTTCTGTTTCTTTCTGGCACCCTGAATTGCTTTGGCTTTCCTAAGTCAGGTCAGGAAATTCACAGAGATACCCTGTCCTGAAGCATCAGCACCATGCCATGTTTGGGAGCTGTGTACGAATCTGCTCACGTGAAAAAATGGAGAAAAAGCAGCAGAATGACACAATCCATTGAGGTTTTTGTATTTTATTTGAAGGTGGCATCGCTGTAGTGACTCTGTATCCAAAAGCAAAGCGTCCTGGTGTCTCTGGGTTGGATGCACAGCATGTGGCCACCCTGCAGCTTTGCATCCTTGTTGCACAGCTGAAGCACTCAGCTGATGAACTCCCATCCTTTGTGTGGGAATCCCTTTGCTGAGCCAGCAATGAGGCAGAAGAACCCAAATCAGAGAGCTTGGCACTTTCTCTGGAGTGTAGAAGCAGTTTTTGCAGGGAAATTTATGTAGAGGAGAGAGAAAAAATGTTGCTTTCCTAGTCACTTTAGGACCTTTTTTAATGTTTCCTGAGAAGTCGTAAAAGTAAAGATGGATGACACATTGGAAGTAAATGATGATATAAAGATTTCCAGCCCATAAATGCACAGTGTAGAGGGTGGGAGATGGTGTAGAGGCTGGCCTGGTGCCTTGCACGGTTTTTCCTGGCATAGTGATTGGACTGATCTGCTGTCTGGAGCATGGAGCATCCGAGCATCAACCAGGACGGTGTGGGGGAGTTGGGCTTAGTAGCGAGGCCTGGGATGTGAGACAGGACAGCACATTTCCGAGGTTCCAGGGGAAGAAGGATCTTTTAGACAAAGTGTTCATGCGCGTGAAGCCTGTGCAATGGTGGTGCAGTGATGCAGTGACTGATTTCCTGTCAGCCAGGCCTGGCCTGGGGGTACCTGTGGGTGTGAACATCCTATGTGTTCTGCAGATGAATGACAACCTCGTTGAGAGCTGGAGCGACCTGGATGAGCTGAAAGGAGCCAAGAACTTGGAGACAGTATACCTGGAGCGAAATCCCTTGCAGAAGGATCCCCAGTACCGGCGCAAAATCATGCTGGCCCTCCCAACTGTCCGGCAGATTGATGCCACGTTTGTTCGATTCTGAGCCTCCTGCTGCCCTCTCTTCCCTGCCCTCCTCCAAGGAATGTCCCAGCGGGGTTTTTTATCCACTCACCACTCCCCAGGTCTTCAGTACACTGACACACACAGGGCCAATAGTCAATAAAAAGCACTGAAACCAGATCTTGTGTACAATGCACTCATTGTTTTTGAAATGTTGTTATTATTATTATTATTAAATCTTAACACAAGAGCCTTCACTGTGCCTGTGTTTTTTGTTTTATGGGGGAGGCTTTACAAGGAAATGTTTGCAGCAGACTGAAGCCATGTGGGCCACGTGCTGACTGCTGTTGACTCTGTGACACGCGCGCAGGTTATGAATGTCCTCGCAAACACCACGTCCACATCCAGGCTCAGCAGTGGTCTATAAAAATGTGAAAAAAGATCTGATGAAGGTCTCCACCCAGGTTAGTTACCAGGTCTGAGTCAGTGGTAAATACCTGGTTGTACAACATGGGGCTGCAGGGGGAGTAGCCTTTGTGTACTCATATTTTTAAATGCAGCTACAACCTCATGAGAGGATTGGGGACAAAGTGGTATTAATATACTAATGATGAACGAGGTAAGGGTTTGGTAGCGCTTTGTTGCAGCCAGTGTTTGCCATGAGAAAATATGAATCATGTCCTGTGGTATTGCTGTCCCTCTGCACCTGTGTTTGATCTGGGCACTTGAACTGCATCTCTCCAGCGGATGAAAACCCCTGGAAGCACTTGCCATCTGCTGCTCTGTTTGTCCAAGAGGCATGCCATCAGTCCAGGGGAACAAGGAAGAAACAGGAGGGGTGCTTGAAAATTTTCTCTTGGTGGTAGCTTGATTGATGCGGATCTGACATGGATTTGAATGTCTGAAAGAGTAGCATGAATCCCTTCTTCAGCTGGAAACCAGGAATATTAAGCAGGACAGTGTGGCCCTGTTAAAGATTTTAGTTTCCCTTAGTGGGCTGTGTTGCATTTGCTCACGGGCAGCTCTGCTGTGGATTGTGATGCTGCTGGAGGTGGTGGGCTTGGCAGGGGAACCTGTGTCCCACCACGCCACTGACCTGGGAATGTGGTGAGATGAGCTGCTTTGAGTCCCCCAAGGTGCTCCTAACTCTCCCTGGGGACTGTAAAACCAGTTACTCTGGGACCATGGGTGCTGTACTCCCACACTGTTCCCCAGCTGACAGCAAGTCCCTTGGCAGGCAAACACAGCTGGGATGTGCATCCATCACTGGATCATGCACGCTGCTGGACATGCCTTTGAGCTGGGTAGCCCCAAGGAAAAGTCCTTACCTACAGCGACACAGAAAAGAGGGGAGAGGAGGTTGTTCCACAACTTATCTTTGGCTGAGGTGGGGAAGGAGAGGAGCACTCAGAGGGGACCTAGATGGTGATGTGACAGGAGAACTGCACCGGACTGCTGACCACTCAGCTGGCTCCTCACCTCCTTAAGCTTGGATTTTGCCTTTCTCTGCCTCTGCCACAGCAAACATTTTGTTTAGCAGAGCGACTTTTAGCCAGGTCCACATTGTCCACCCCCTTCCCTGAGGTCCAGGGGGCCCTTTCTCATCCCAGGGCTGAGTGTGTGCTGGACATGTCTCTGTAGCGGGTAGGGGGAACGGTCACTGGTCACCATTGTGAAGGGAAGCACTTTTGTGAAGAATAAATTCCCACAGGGCCGGGTGACTTGCGGGACTTAGGTCCCAGCAGAAGCCGGCTGAGGGCTGGTTCTGCTGTGCTCCAGCGTGCCAGCCTGGGAGCAGGAATAACTGCCAGGAAGCAGAGTCAGTACCTGCTGCACTTCGCTCCCACAAATACAGAGCGTTCAGGGATCAGGATGGCAGCCTGACCTTGACTCACTGGCAGCTGCTGGCCGCACACTTGGGTTCCATCACCTATGACCTTCGAGGTACCAGCTACTGAGCCCAGCTGGGTGGCCCAGGGTGTGGTGCTGGGGCAGGGGGTAAGAACTCGCCCTCAAAGCCAACCCACACCTTCTGTCCACTTCCAGCACGTGGTTTTATCGGACATGTGATTGCAGGGCTGGTACCCGACGTTCCTGAGGCTGGGGAGGTTAAGATGAAGCATGAACAGTACCTGGCCAAAGAGGCTCTGGCTGAGAACAAGGTGGGCTGCAGCAGGTCCTCTCCCTCCTCCTCTAAAGCCTTTTTGGCTTCACGCTTGCACCGAGGCACAGGCAAGCAGGAAGGCAGCCCTGGAAGGGGCTGTGGCCACTCCTGCTAGGACAAATGCCAGCTCCCTGTTTCTGCAGTTCAGGTCCTTTTGGAGACAGGAGACAAGAAGCAAGGCCAGGGTCACCAATCCTCCCTGTCCTCCCTTACACCAGCAGTATCCCTGGAACCATGTGCCTGCATGCAAGCAGGTTTGTGTTTCCCTATGAGGAAGGCACAGCCTCCACTTCTGTTCTCACCCCTTTCCTCTGACCCACCACTTGCCATGTGAGCCCCACCCCATTAAGGGCATGGCCACAGCAGAGGCTCAGGTATGCAAACTCAAACTCCTCAGCCCTGGCTAAACCCAGCCCAGCATGGGCTGTCTTGGATCTCACCCCACCAGAAGAAATAATACCCTCCACACTCCAAGCTGTTTCAGGTTTTATTTTAGAATTTATAAAATTCCAGTGTCATCCATACTCATGAGCCTTTTTACATGTTTGCATATAGTCTCCAAATTCCAAAGTTAAGGCCAAGGGATCATTGCTATGGAAACGTACAATATGGAAGACGTCAAAGAGAAGAAATGGACACATGCCACAGTCTGCTGCGGAAGGAGGGTGGTGGGGGACAGTACTAGGTACAATCACTTCATGACCTTCTTTAGAGTGGAGGGTTGGGCTGTAGGGCATGAGCCCAAGGCAGTGAGTGCCCTGGATGTGACTCAAGCCTTGCTGTGCAACTGGTGAGGACACAGGGGCATAAAGAGGAGGAGGGGGTGATAGGTTTGGTGATGCAGGACAGACCTAAGCTACAGGGTATTAACCATTTCCTGACAGACACAGATGGGAAGGTACCACCCTAGCTCTGTCTGATCCCCTGTTTCCCGTGCTGGAGGCAAGGCCACCCTGTCCTTCAGAGGCAACCAGGCACTCCACAATGGGCCATGATCCATTTCACTTGGTTCTCAGACCTAAGGAGAGCGCTGTGAGGTTTTGGTTTGACTTCTGCATAGCAGTCTCTACCAAGAGCTGGCGCAGGAAGGAAAAGGATCGGCATGTTGGGCCTGCCCCACGGAGGGAAAGGCAAGAAGGCTGGACTCAGCCTGCCACAGTTGTGCTCTGTCAGCAGCACTAGAGAAGAGAAGCTAGGGACTCTTGCTTGTCCAAAAGTTGAAGCAGCTGGGACAGAGGAATGGCTCAGACTACAAGCTCTGTACGACTGATGCACGGAAGTGGGGTACAAAAAAACCCCACGCTACACGCCTCCCTCCACAAAGACATGGTTTTCCTCTTACTGGCTGGAGGAGCTCGGACACAACCCCTTTGAGCAAGCTGTGGCGGGGCCCAGGTGCAAGTGGACCCGAGCACAGATCATGGATCACCCTCTACCACCACACGATGGAGACCTCAGGAGGGCTCAGCGCACGTGTCACCCCTGATGCTGTCAGAGCACAAGCCTGGCTCACACAGCCTCTGCGGCCGAGGGCTGTGGCACAGCTGCACCTGTGGCCCTGGGGCCAAGCCCTGTGCTAGCTCAGCATGCAGTCCTAGGGATTCACAGCCTGCCCTCAGCATCACCACACTCTGCTTCCCTCTGGAGCAGCTCTCACAGCCGTGCAGAGACACAAGGCTCCTCTTGCTTCTCCTCCACACTTCTGCTATGGCTGCCCAGATGAGAGCTGGAGCAGCTGCCAACCCACGACCATCGAGAGGCCCCCATCGTACTGATGTTTTGAGGTAGAAAGAAGGCAACAGGAACGGTGTGACTGCCGCTCATGCCGAGGTGCTGCAGCACTAACAGCGGACTGCAGCTTCTCCAGGCTGTGTCGCCCACCAGCTGCTCCTGAGCCATGGCACTGCAGCCACCTCAGCCAAGCCAAACCTGTCCCATCTGGTCACACTGCCCCGTGCTGGCTCTCCTGCCTGCTCACACCGCTGGGAAGGGGGAACAAGAGACCGTGGGGAACCAGGAGCAGGGTCTGTCATCAAGCACTGGAAGACTGGTCAAGTGTGCAGGCTGGGGCTGTGCTTGGTGTGGCGCAGGGACGTGCGCTTGCTGCGCTCACAAGTGTTTTCCTGACCAGGGTAGCTATATGTTGTTCTGGCCCCTTCCATCTCTGTTGTCTCTACAGCCTGTTGAAGGTTCTGTTTCTTTAAAAAACAGGTTGCTGACCTTATAGATTATTTTAAGCTCTCCCCACAGTCAGCTATCAGCATTAAATGATTTTTTGGCAGTTAAAAGGAAAAAAAGTTGATTGCACTCTACAAAGGTAAAGTAAGGCCTGGGATAAACACAAAGGAAAGAGGGCAAACGTTTTGGCTTTAGAAAGTCAAGGAAATTTATTTCCTGAGGTCATGAGACAGGAAGTAGATTCCTAGCCACAGTAAAGGAGGTCTCCTAATGAAGGCGAGAATGCCTAGTCAGACATGCTCAAGAGAGCAGATTGCTCTGCTAGCGCTTGGGAAGCTGCAAATCTTAGCCACTTGGAGTCAATTATGAAGTTTCTAACAAAAACACACACATTTAGTGTTTGAATCTGAGTGGAAGTCTTGTTCCAAAGGAGGAAAGAATATCCATCAAGAGATGAGGGTGGGTCCTAGCCACGGTGATAGCTGAGGGGAGCAGGATGGGGTCTAGCACTCCAGACACCATTAGGAGACCTCTCGGGACAATTGATTTGTGCTCCAGCCACTGGGTCAGATTTCAGACAGGAAGTATTTGTGGCAGGTTAGTGTCAGGTCAGCGGGCTGGAGGAGTTTCTGCTTCCAGGTCATTATCGTTTGGGTCCCCAGGGAAGAGTCTTGGGGGCCACTTGAGCCCCAAAGCTGGGGAAGTCTTCAGAACTGCTCATATCAGGGGCCTAGAGTAAACAAAAAGGGAACAAGTTAAGCTCCTGCCCTGCTGTGAAACTCCATGGCAAGGCCCTGAGCTAAGCAGCATCGTTGGTATCCCAGGGAAGAGAGACAATGGGGAAGCGACAAAAGGATCATTGTGGCCTCAGGGTGGAGGGCCCAGCCATCTCGAGGTGATACTGAAGAGGGTGCAGATAAGGCACAAAGGGGTCCAAGGGTCCCAGCTCTAACTGGGCCGCTGGAGTGGGGTCAGGCCAGCCCTGCAGCTGCACTGGGGCAGCTGAGGATGAGCTGCCACATGTCCCAACTCAGAGCTGCAAACAGTGAGCCACTTCCGTGCCGCAGCAAGAGTCTCAAGTGCCAGGCTCTATCCCTAAAAACAACACAACCTGATAGGATTCCTTCTAGTAAGGGTACCCCATTCCCCAACTGCTCCACAGTGGTGTAGCCAGAGTGAACAAGACATTGGGAAAGTGCTTTGAAGGCTGGACAGGAGAGCCCAGGCCTGTGCTCAGTTTGCACAGGCCACAAAGAGCAGCAAAAAGCTGCTTTGTCTGTCACCAAGGAAGGAGAGTGCTCTGTGTCCCCAGCACAGACAGAAGGGTCCCCAGCCCGCAGCACAAGCAATACTCACTCACCTTCTCGTTGTTGACGGTGGTCCAGGGGGCATCTCTCACCACAAAGCCCTTGGATGGGGCCTTGGACTCTTCATGTGAGGAAGGCTTCATGTACACCTGCATTGCCTCGTTGTCCACCACATCTGCAAGCTGTGGTTATACACCCAGTGAGGGGGGAATCTGGATAGCTCCTCAAACTGGTATAAAATGCCCGCCCCTCCATCTCAGCACCCTGCAATCTGTTCAAGCTCACCAACCTGTTCTACAATGACCAAAAACAGTGTGTCTGCACTAGTCCGAGGGCCACAAATTTTAATTGGTGCAAGCTGCTACAAGGCAAGAACATGCACATCCTGGGGTGTCCCAGCATTCTTATTCACTGTCCCCTCCTGAACAGAGGGGCCAGTCCAGCTGGTTTGAGGGACAGCTGCAGTGGAGGCTGACAGCCACCTGCACAGGGCTCAGTTTCCCTAATGCAGTGCAAGAAAATACCACATGGACATAGTTCAGACATCCAGCACTGTGGCAGGGGAAATTCTTGCTAAGCCCCGGCACGGATTTGTTGAACACTTACATATTCCTCCTCCAAGTTCAGGATGTGATCGATAGCTTCTTCCACGTTCTCAGGGAGTCCTGTCACAGTCACACAGTTGGGATCAGGAGCTCCACTCTGGGGAAAGCGAATATCCACCTGCAACACAAGTAACAGCACAAGACTTACACTTGCACATCTGAAATGCCAGAGACTCCCCATGATCCTTGTCATTAGAATCACAGATCACTGATGCGCTAATTACTGTCTGTTCACAGCCACAAGTCTGTTTTGGACCTCCACAGCTCAGACGCTGAGCGGTGAGCAGGTATGTACCCAAAGCTTGCCCAGTTTCCTGCGAAGAAAAGCAGAGCAGTCTGCAGTAAGGACCAAATTTCCAGCAGCCCCTGCTGCTCTCACTCCCAGAGGCTTGCTGATTTCTGGGCAGCTCCTGCAGCAGAGGGGCTGCATTTCCAGACAGTGTCCTCACACTGCTGCAAGCATTTTCACCACCGAGCCATCACCGTGAAGCACAATGAGTTTTCTGTGTCTGCTACAGAATAATCCTGGCTGACAATCACTTTATAGAGCTGGCCTAGTGCACCCCATGCATGAGCACTGTGCTCTCTCATGCCCTGCCTTCCAGATGGGTGCTAGAAATCTAAACAAGACAGGACTAAACCCAAAGGCTGCTCAGTTTATTTCAATAACTGAGCCCAGCCAAGATGTAAGTCTTGGCTCTCATCTCTCTGTATTCACATTCACTGCTGCCCCTTGCAGTAATGCCTGCTGCTTATGCCATATGCTATCAGGGCAGAGGTCCCTGACCTTCCCAGAGCCAGCTGACTTTGCCACATCCACAGCCCTGAGAATATGCCATGATTCCCAAAGTCAAGGGAATCCACAGTGGCCTAGAGGAAATCCAGAAGAATTGCCTGAGTTAAGCTCAAGCAGCTGGGGCATGTGGGCACAGCCTCCTCACAGAGCCTCACAGCAAGAGGCCTGGCTGCCCGCTTCCAGTAATCAGAGTAGTTCACATATGCACCTTGTCCTTTCTCTGAACACCAGTTGGGACCCTTGTCTGCAAGAAACCCAACAAAAGGGCTGCAGAGAGGGACAGAGCTCAGTGCTGCTTGCAGGGCTAATCCAGACCACCAAGGAAGCAATCCCAGGTTTCATTTCTGTCTGGGTTCCAGTAAAACAGGGAGAGTTCCCAGCCTGGCTCCCAGAGGAACATGACTATGAACTGAAGTGGTATGGGGATGCTTCAGCTGGTGTCTGGGTATGCTGTCCAGACAGCCCAGCATAGCAGGGTGCCGTGGGCCAGGGATGCTGCTCATATGCTGGTAGGGACAGAGCTGAAGGTCAGCAGGGCAGCACTGGCTTTTCTTTTGTGTCTGTTCTAGCTGAAGGTGCTCAACAGGCACGAGATGCAAGAACCACAAGATGTGAGCCTCATTCAGCACCAAGCTCTCCACACAGGACAGTGCCTGCCCAGGCCCAGCCTGAGCTGTGGCACTGCCCCACTGCTCACCTTGAACTCATCCATGATTTTGCGGATGGCTTTCCCACGTGCACCAATGATGCGTGCGTGAACACGATGGTCCAGAGTCACATCCTCAGAAACCATCTGCTCCAGCTCGCCAACGATCTTCATGATGGCATCCCGGGCAGCCTCAGCATTCTTCTCATAGCCAGTAATGGTGATCTGGTCTTGGGCCTGGGGCACAGAGACATGTGAGAGACCAAGCTCATAAGTAGCTGAGCAAACCTTCTTCCTGCTAATCCCTTTTACTGTCCACCTTATCAAAAGGCAGTGGAGAGAGTTCAGAGTTCTTGAGAAGATTCTCAGAGACACCCACTAGCCATCCTTGCACTCCATCTGATCTCTCACCTGGCTTTCATCATCTTTGTCGGGGAACTGGATGTTGACCTCATGCTCTGTGCGTATCTGGGTGATCACCGCTCCCTTCCGCCCAATGATTTTAGGGTGATACTTGGGATCTACAGTCACCGTCAGTTTGAAGCTTCGCAAGGCCTGGAACAGAAGAAGCAGAGTGAGAACAGGGAACACACCATGGCTGTTCCAGTGGTGTTCACTTAAGCCACAGCATTTCCTTCTGGTTTCTGAGATGCATGGAACAGATCTGGCAGGGCCGTGCTTGAGCACCCAAGCCATTCATCTGCTGGAGCCTTGTGCTTTTGCCAAGTTCAGAGGGAAACTACAAACAGCAAACAACCACCCAACTCATCCCTCATCTGTTATTCAGAGCTGTGATAAGGATTCAATAAGGATAGGCAGAGAGAGAGAGACTCGCAGCACAGTGAGGCTCCCACCCACCAGTGTCTTGAAGGTACATGAGGGTGTGAGAGAGACCTGGAAAGTCCAAAGCTACATTGCCAAACTCTCCTGGCAGTTCATGTCCAATGAGCTACCTTTGAGTAACCCATTTATGAGCATTCTACACCCACAGAGCAGCTAAGAGTGCTCCTAAAAGGTGAGGTGTTCCAGGAGTCTGCACCCAGAGGCTGAAGCCATGTTTGGCTGGAAGGAAGGACAGGCACAGGTCTTACCCGATCCTCTTGTTCAGCTTGCAGCTCCTTCACTCTTTCCAGCAGCCCAGCCTTGGCACGGTCCAGGTTGGTAGCCAGCCCAGTGATAGTGATGATATCTGACTGCAGCTCAGGAGCAGGCACCTGGATGTTCACCTGAGTAACAAGTAGCAATTATCATTTTGTATCACTGCTCATTCTGTATCACTTGCGATGCCTCCGACTGGAGCTTGGCATCTCACTGGTCTCCTCTGACACCAAGACCACCTCCCACCCGGGCAGCCTAAGAAGTACAGAATGGCTGAGGTTGGAGGTCATCAAGCTGGATCACCCACAGTCAGTTGCCTGGGACTGTTTTTAGATGCTTTTTGAATATAATTCTATTTCTCCAGCCCCTGTGCAGGCCTAGAGAGGCCAGGAAACAAATACATATTCAACAACACTGCAGCCAACTTGCATCAGACCCAGAGGCTCTGGAGAATTTTCCTAAATGGGCAGGCACAGCAGCGCTGTTTCCCATGGCCCAGGAGGAAAACAATTCTCACACCGATGAGGAATCCCTGCAGACACCAAACAAGTGACACAACACTCACGACATCAACACCGATCATACAGCTTCAGCAGGAAACCTGCCGAGCCCTGGACCCAGAGTTCAAACCACCCAGGGATCAGTTTCCTATGGAGCCTGGATTCCATGGCAGACCTGAGTAGGGTGTAACTGTCTGTCAGCACCCCATACACAGTCACTTAGATTCTCCAGGACAGAGGAGATGGAAGGAAGGGCAACAACTTACTTCAAACTCATCCATCATTTTGCGGATCCCACTTCCTTTCTGGCCTATGATGTAACGGTGAAGATCAAAGGGAACTTCCACCTCGATGGTGACAGGAACCAGAGCCTGCAGGGGATGGAGCATGGTTTACCCAGTGGAAAGACTTCTCCTGTCTTCTAGCTTGCCATATACTTGCCCAAAAGCACATGTTGCTGAACAGAGGTACATGTCTTTGTAGTCAGGATAGAAACCTGACAGGAAGAGAGGACAGCTGGGAACACCAGAATGACCTGTTGCATGTTCAAGTATGTTTTCCAAACAAGCCATCTGAAACCCCACCTGGGAGACAGGTTGTTTTCATATCCTTGGCTTCAGTCTAGGGGAGACTTGGAAAACATCACTACGGAAGCATGGCAAAGTCTGCTGAAGCTGGAATGACTGGGCCTCAATCAGACACCTCCTCTTCCCAGCTGTGCTCCATTAAACAAGCATGCCTTGCTTTTATGGCAAGTAACTTGGGGCTGCTTACAAGCTTTAGCAATTGCAAGGTCAGGCACTATGATTCAAGCTGCCAGGCTAAGTCACAGAGCAGAGGGGCTTCCCTTGAGCAGTGCAGACCCCATCTGCAGACCAGCACCCTGCAGCCAGTGCAGGGTGCACTGCACTGACCACTTGCAGTGCACCCTGCACTGAGCAGCTTTTACTACCACCACCCAAATTACGTCCAGACATCACTACCTTAACAGGGTAAGGGGCTGAGAAAGCCACACACCTGCAGCGCCTCCTTTGCTGCCTCACACTTCTCCCTGCGGCCAGAGATGATGATGATATCGCACTTCTTCGGAGAGCTGGGATCCGTGTCCTTCCCTTCCTTGCCTTCCCCACCTTCCTCACCATTCTCCTGCACAGCTGGCTCCACAACAGGGGCTGGAAACATGGAAAATCTTGTGTTCAATACACAGAGTACCCCCTTGCTCATCATCTCCCTCCTCCAGATCCTCAGGCTCAGCCATCACTGAGAGCTCCAAGAGACCTCAGTAAGCCTGCAGAGCCCTTTTAATCAGGGTAAGTCCTCATTCTCCTTGTTCTCTGCAGTGACAACACGTTCACAACACCCACGTCTGTGGTTTGACCTCCTAAAACTGTCCCCTTCCCAAGAGGGCAAGGTTGATGCTAAGCCCAGATCCACGGACACTGCAGAAACACCAGGGATCAGTTCTCTCCGTAAATTTTAAGTCAAACATGTCCGCTCATAGGGAGTGTAGGTTACACTACACTCATTTGATCATCCCAACTACCATGTGAACATGCACCCATAGCTATACCTGGGTTTTCCTCCCTGTCAGGGAATTTGATCTGGACACCGTAGTCCCGGGTGATCTGCTGGATCCGGGATCCTTTGGGGCCCATAATGGAGCGGTGGAACTTTTGTGGAATGGTGCATTCGATTGTCACTTGAGCTTCCTGTGGGAAAGCAGAATTGCTCTATTGCAATGCAGCCTCTTTCACACCAAAAAACCAGAACGCTTGTGCATGGTGAAATCCAAAATGGACACAGAGAGGAATCAGAAAAGATAACAATGGCTGACAGGGGAAGAACTGAAAATTTCCTAGAATCGTTCCTCTCTCAGAGAAGAGCAGACAACGAGAGGCTTCCAAGAACAAAGTTCAGTCTTTATTACCCTGAAGAGGAGGAAGCATTAGAAAAAAGGAAAAACAAATAAAGAAAGAAGGAAAGAGAACAGGTTTGACAGTTGGCTGCTTCCAAAAGCCAATACTAACAGTGCAGGAAACCCCCAAAAGCAACCACTGCCCAAGGCCAGACATGGAGAGGCACAAGAAGGCTCCAATCTTTTAATGTCTAGATGTGCATCAAGGAGTGGTCTCCTACTTCCACTCCTAAAAACCAAGAAGATGGTCAGAGGAGGTAATTTGTTCATACAGCATTGCCATTTTGGAGCCAGCTGCCACCCCCCAGGACAGCATCTAAAGTCTGCAGACCCTGTATGTTGACAGCAAAGGTTCAAATCCAAGAACTACCATGGGACTTGTTCACATAAAGCTTGGTCATACAGCAGGTTTGAGTAGGACACTGCTGAAGGAACAGAGTACAGAAGAAACAGTTTTTCTACAACATACCAGGTCCTCGATGATCTCCTGGATGCGTTTCTTGGCTGCCTCCACACAATCCTTGGCTCCCTTGAGGGTGACTTTATCACTCTGGGTGCCAGAGCGCGGGAAGCTGACCATCACACCACCATATTCATCTGCAATCTCACGCAGAACTTGTCCTCTACGGATGACAAAGTGGCGGTGGTGCTTGGGGTCAACCACCATGGAGTCTTCAACCACGTTATCCTGCCAACAGACAACAGCTAGTCAACCCCACCTGTCCTGGTGATAGGCAAGAGTTGGCTGCACTCAACAGCAATCAGCTTACAACCTCACTCCAAGGTGAGGAAGGACCTTCCTGAGCTCCCATGAAGGGCAGCAAATGTTTTTAGGACAAACAGGTCTTCCATGCTGACTTGCTACACCTTGCTACAGTGAGAGGCAAGGAAGTGTAAAAAGTTCATACCAAGTTCTTGATGAGAGCCTCCAGCTCCTTCTGTGCCTCTTTGACAGCCTCCTCTGTTCCCATGATAGTGATCAGTTCCTGATCTTTGTCCTCAGAGGTGGGGAAGATGATGCGGGCCCCCGTGTTGTCTCGCACCTTACGGATGTTGCCACCACCCTTACCAATAAGGAATTTGTGGTACTCTGGCTTTGCACGGAGGTCGACAGTATAACTCTTTGTTTGCTGAAAGGAGCCAAAAAGCCATGGAACATGTCAATATATAGAAAAATATCCATCAGCATCCACAGTCAGCATGTAGACATTACCTCCACCCACATGCAGAGCGTTGCAAAAGCAAGGTAGATGCACTGTGCTGATGAAGTAAAAAAGGTACACAATGTCTTAAATTAAAAACACCACCCCAGAGATACTCTCAGGGTGAAAAAACTAACTGTACACTCAGCATGACCAATGAGAATATGAGCTGAGACTTCCCTTGGAGAAGGGTCTGACCTGCACAAAAGGCAACACAATCATTTGCTAACTGACTGCTACAAGTCAGGCCCCAGAGGCAACCAGCCAGTTCACAGGGAGAACACGTTCACATGCTGACCCTGGAAAGCTTGCTATTAAAGTGACTGGTCAGTCAGCCAGCCACAACTCAGAGCAAGGTTTTGTAACTGAAAACTCTCAAATCTGGATGAATGCAGTGAAATGGAAGAACTGGAGCTGAAATTCAGAGAACAAGAAAAATGTGAAGGAGATCTGCAGAGTAAACTGTTTCAGAGTAGTGTGGATACCCAAGTGCATTCAAACCACAGGAGCAGGGAGCCTTAACTCTGAGTATGTCATCAGCCTGGGCAGAGATGCATTACAGACAGTTTTGATACCCATGACGGAAGAACTCATTGTCACAAGGATGGAAGTATACTTTTCTTTTAATCATCCAAACTGTATTTAAATCCCTCAAAAGATGATTTGTTCAACTGATGCCAAAGGCTTCCACACAGACAGAGCGAATCACTTCGACCCCTAAAAAGAAACAGTTGGCCAAACCAAACTGCTCCTTCCCCTGTAAGACAAGGCTCACCTTCTCCTCTGCCAGATGTAGCAGCTGTTTCTTGGCTTTCTCCACATCCTGGGCTGGGCCCCTGATGGTCACCGTGTCACTGCCAGAGCCCTCTGTGGGGAAGTGGATGTGGACTCCGCCACACTCCTCCATGATGGAGCGGATGAAGCGGCCTTTGGCGCCAATGAGGGAATTGTGTAGTTTGGAAGGAATAGACACCTCCACCTCTGTGATGTTGGCCTAAGCGAGGACAGGACAAGGTGTTAGTCAAGCTGCAGCAATGTGTTTTGCACAGACTCTGCTTGCCCTCTAACTCCCACATTCGCCAGGAGCTTTGCAGAGCTGTGGGTGAGAAGTGCCTGGCCAGAAAGAATTGAGACTGGCCACTCCTAGCACATGAGCAGCCACAGACTTTGGTTGAAGTGTCAAGAAGAGACTGACGTCCACATTTGTCTCCCCCCTGCCCTCCCCCACTATGAGCACTTCTACATTTATATTTCTTATAATCCCTGTATTTATGTTTTCAAGTGCCTAATCTGCCACAGGCCAATTGTTTCACTTACCAGTTCCTTTTGGATAGCCAAAATTCTGTGGCGAGCAGCCTCACAGTTTGCTCTCTTGCCTGTGATAACAATTGTCTCTGAGTTGCTGTTCTCAGCCGGGAGATCAATTTTGGTGTTGCTTTCTTCACGGATCTGCCACAAAAAAAAAAAAAATCCCAGCAAAATCATTTGAGAGGTGTCCCATGTCAGAAAAAAAAGGCCTTGGAGGTTTTATTTTACATTACCAATGAACAGGGGAGACCAGCGAATGAGATTTCGCTGCAGGCAGTGACCATAATGAGAAGTGAAAACTGGAAAGACATCTCACCTTCTTGATGTTGGCACCTCCTTTCCCTATGATGTTCTTGTGGAATTGTTTAAAGATGGGAACAGAAATAGAAAAGCTGTTTTCAACCTAAGGGAGAAAGGAAGGGAGAATTGATTACACCATCCTGGCAAGTGAGGCCACATCTCAGGAGCTTGATAAACAAGCTTTTGACAATAGGCTTAGACCCAAAGAATTCTCTATATGGGAGACTTCCAATGATAAGTAAAGACATGTACCTTCTCCTACAGCTCTTAAATAACAGGCATTACCTGTCTGCCCCCATACAGATAGAACAATGTCCACAGCTCCCTCATCTTGAGGTGCGTCAGCCCTAGCCAAGCCACTACAGCTCTGCTCTATTCTGGGTTGTCCAGGCATGGAAGAGAGAAAAGCAGATAGACGTCTCCCTTACCAGGTCTGCCACCATCTTTTGCATGTACTTGGTGCACTTCTCCACCTCGTTTTTGGGACCTCTGAGTTGGACGATGTCACTCTTGTGTGCAGGGTCTGGGAAGTTGATAATAACCTGCAGGAAATGGTCACTTAGAGTCAATTCAAATGCAAGAATTGTCATGTCAGACACGGGCAGAAGTTGGGGGGATCCTGCACATCCCCTTTGCCATTTGGAAGCGAGTAACCACGTTAGCAGTCTCCGGCCAAAAGAACCATCTTCTCTTACATATCAGATGTATGAGCAGATGCATATCAGAAAGGCATTTCTCAGACTTACAGAGACGCTACATGTATGACTTTAGTGACTGTGGGTCTATTACCAAAGTAGGAAATATGCCCCCCTGAATTCCTCACCTCCTAGAAAGCCCTACCTCTGGGAATTTCTCCCGGATTTCCCGGATCCGCTCGCCCTTCTGCCCAATGATGGTCCGGTGGAATTTCTGCTCAATGATTAGGTCCTTGGTGCGTTCATTTTCCTGTGGAGAACAGAGTTTACACAGAGTGTTCAGCAGGAGAGCCACATACTTGTAATCACCAGTTTGCTGCCTGACAGCTTACTTGTCATCAATGTCCCTCTTTTCTCCTCCAGATATAATTCACTCTAGGTTGACAGAGAAGGGGATCCAAGAGTAGAGGAACTTGCACTTGCCATGAGAGCCAAGTGCTCAGTGGGCAAGGGGCACATCCATCCACCAGAAGGTTGCTAGGGAACATAAGAGCTCAAACCCTGTAGCCTCCCAGGCATCACATCCCACTAACCATACGGGAAGCGAGTTCCAGCAGCTCTTTCTTGGCCTGTTGGACCCCCTGGGGGTCTCCCTCAATTCTGATCAGGTTGCTCTTCTCATTGTCCGGAGGAATGCGCACAGACACCTTGTAGAGGTCCTTAATCCTGTTAACTGCAAAGCAAGGGCTGTGGTGACACACTCTGCTAGGCCAAGATTTGGAAGCAAAGACACCTTGAGTAGAGGCTGTTTAAGAAGTACATCAGCCTCAGAGGAGAGGCCAGAGGGGTGGAGTTGAATCAGGAGAAAGTGTCTCTTCACCCCGGGGTTCAGCAAGAGCAGATCTGTGCTACACAGGAATCTGTACAATAAATACTGAGGCATTTAGAGCCAATAGTTCACTTGCCAGAGTGAGGCATCTGTTTCTTTCCCAAACAGCACCATATTAAGACCAAAAGATACTCATTAATTTCTAATCCCAAATTCTTTTTTGGGGAGAAACTAACCATGCACATTTCTACCCTCGCAACTGAGTTTTAAAATGAAATTCACATAGACCAACTTGATAAAAAGAAAAGACAACTCTCCAACCTCCCCAAAACACAAAAACTCCTCCAGGACACGGCAAAGTAATCTGTTCAACTTTCCAAGACATTTCACACATCAAAGCCATCCCAAGGCCTCACTGCCCATTTATCTCCTTGTGCCAACTTCACTCCAGAAGGGCAGAGGCAACGTAATGGAGGCAGCACCCTGGATGAGCTGCAGAGCCATGATAGGATTGACTAATCACATAAAGTCTGAGCACAGGAAGGATAAGAAAGGCACCCCACTTACTGTTAGCTCCATTCTTGCCAATGAGGTGTCGGTGGAATTTGTGGTCGACGTTGATTTCTGCATAATCCATCCGGTTGATCTATAAGGAATTGTACAGGGCTAGGCAGGGCAGGCCCCATCTGCTGCTGCCTGTGCCTACGGCCAGTGCAGGCACTGACTCCAGATGCCAGCACTCCTCTTGCTAGAGAGCAGAGCCCAACACTTCTCTGCTTTGAGCTGAGAGCACCATGCTTGTCAAACATTTAAAGGGACTTAAATGCCTCTCCAGTTGCAACTGAAAGATAATTTTTCCTTCTCTGTATCAGAAGACTTAAGATGTGCTGGTGATTTTTTAAGAAAAGCTTCATGACCAAGGTTTTATTTCATCTATCACACAACTTGCTGTCTGCAAGTTCTGTTAAGCCCATGAAGATACCCCACAGATGTGATCTACACGTCATCTCTGCTATTGCCCCACTTTCTTCTTATATACCAGAACTAGTACCACCAACTTACCAGATCCTTGACCATGACTTCAATCTGTTCCTGAGCCACATTCACATCCTCTGTAGGTCCTTCCAAAGTGATTTTGTCTTCTCCTTCAGTGAATTCGATGTGAACCTTGAGAGACAAGGCAAGGAAACTGGTAAGAACTTTCCAAGGCCACACAAGCCGGGTCAATGCTGTTAGTCAGGCCTTCACCATCAATCCCTGCTACTAAGGGTACACGTGGTAGGCAGAAGTAGGCAACTTACAATTTTGGCCATATCACAGTGTCTAGAGCATAAGCTTTGGTGCTGTCCTGGAGACCTTAAGGGCTTTGGAGAAGTTCCTCACCTAACCTTTCTCCAGATACCATCTAGCTCACCATCAGGGAGAAGCCTCACTGAAGTCAGCATTTCCAGGTATCCATCTGCATTAATTCTCCAAATAGTACCACATAAAACTTCCTTTGAAGGACTCAACCCGTGAGAGCAAATAGGATAAGTGTTTGAGGCAGTAGACTTTGGTAGTACCCCTGAATATGATAAGATCTGTGTCATTTCCTCCCTGGTCTTATCCATGCTACAATACATTTCTGTCTCTACAAAGAGTGAGTTGGACTAAACCATATTCTACTTCAACTGGTGCTAAGCTAATAGCTCATCCATACCTTTGGCATCTGCTGAGTTATTTTGGCCAGGTTTTGTCCTTTCTTTCCAATGATGAAACGATGAAGCCAAGAGGGGGCTGAGACCGAGGAGACGGTAAAACTGTTGGCCTGAGAGACAAGAGAGAAAAGCTGCTTGAAGGACAGAATGGAAGAGGCCTTCGCAAAAATTCACTTCCAATTCCCACGCTGCACCCTCCATACTGAGTTCTAAAGCTGCATCTCTGACACCCTGACAGAGACCATGCCACTACATGCGTCAGTGCCCAGGGATGTATCTTTGTGGGGCTTTCAAGGGGGGCCTGGCCCATTCAGTCAGTACCTTTGCATAGACTTCAGTCAATGCTTGCCCAAGCTTTTCAGGCTCGCCTCGCAGTATCACCGTCTCCGAGCTGCTGTCAGTGGGTGGGATCTCGACAGAGACTCCAGTTTTCTCCAAGATCTCCTGCAGGGAATTACCCTTGGGGCCAATGACATACTTGTGCTGGGACTTCTTCACCTCCACAGCGATGGTAGTAGTCTTCTTTTTCTGTAGGAGCAGAGGCACTGGAGCATCAATCACAAGGGAGCAGGAAAGGGCAAAAGTGAAAGGAAGAGACACAAGATGCAGTGAAGCTCAGCACCCAGGAAAGATCAAAGCAAAGGTGAGCACAGCAGTTCTGCAGTACCCTAGCATCTTTGGGACCCTGCCTACAGAAAGCCCTATTCTCAAAAATTTACAGATGAAATACAAAAATTCTGTTTAAGCTCCCTGGGACACTACATGGAAGAGACCACATACACACCCCTGCCCTTGCACAATGCCCAGCTGTCCCCAGGCAGTGCCGTAATGCAACACCACGCTATAAGCTGATTATCTATGTTGAAATTCAGACTGGTACAAATACAGACGTAACCATGAGGAAAAACAGACCAACAACCCACAACAAGGATATTCACAGTGACGCTGGCAGTGGAAAAGAAACTGAAGTGAAATTTACTCTTCAGCAACTTCTACTCATGTAGCAACTTTGATACTGTCAGTTGGCCACACTGTAGCCTTCACACTTCCCTCCTTCCTTTGCAGCACCTGTGTAAACACACACCCAGAGAGCTCTTTGTGGTGTGCCAATTTCCATTACACAAAAAAGCAGTTCTGTCACCTCCCCAGCAGAATCACCCCAAGTCCCACTGCTGAGCAAGGAAATGGGAAGATCTGGGTCCATGTACTGCAAGGGCTGCTGAGCAAGAGCTGACACAAGGAGTACGCAACTGAGAGATGCACAAAAGTAGAACAAGAAGGGAAGAGGGGCTGTGAGCAGGTGAGGGGAAGATGGGAAGCTCTAGGGATCATCCATACCTTTTCCTCATAGATCTTCTTCACACGAGCCACGGCCTGGGCTAGCTGCTCCTTTTCCCCTGTGAAGACTATCTCTGTCTTGTTCACGCTGGGTGGAGGAATGTTGATGCGCGTCCCTGTCTCCTGCATGAGCTCACTCACCAGCTTGTTGTAAGGGCCAGCAATGAAGGGGTGGAACACTTTTTCCACATCCAGCCGCTCCACGGCACGCTTATCCTAGAGGAATCCAGAACAGTCCTGAGTGGAAACTACTGTCGATGTTACCATCGCTGCCACATACAACTAAATTCCCAGGAATGTCTTGCTTGACACTCTAGCCCAAGCACCCTTTCCAGTTTGCAGGCTCCATCCCTTTCCATCTACAAATACTGCTGCTCCCAATTTATGATACTCACCTCTGTAATTTGCTGTCTTATCTCAGCTGGCATCTATCACCTCAAAATATGGAAAGTGTTTATCTGACAACCAGAAGGTGCAGAACCTGGAAGCAGTGCTCGAACAGCCAGTGGCATGTATACATCTCCATTCAGACTAACAGTATCACCACTGGCTGTGGCCATACCATGGAGAACCAAGATGACTGTTCAGATAACAACATGAGAGAGATCACAGTATTGAAGTACCTGTTCAGCAGAGATAAGCAGGATCTCATGTCGGGCCTTTTCAATTCCTTCTTTAGTGCCGGTGATCTTGATCTGGTTGCTGGGGTCATCTGGGCGGGGGATCTGGATTTTGGTTGCAGTTTTGAGCTCCAGGTCCTGCAGCTTCTCACCATTCTTTCCAATGACAAAACGGTGGTGCTCCTTGGGGATGGCAACTGTCGCTGAAGCCTACAACACAAAGGGCCAAGCATCAATGAGAGCCCTTGCCTGCACAGCGAAAGCTTTTCAGATGCTGCTTGGTGGTACAATTGAGAAGCAAACACAATGCCTTCCAGCACATCCTGTCCAATGACTGATACTACACCACAGGATCTGATCTACAGCACCTCTATTCCAGGAGTCTAAACCCACTATTCCCTCAAAATCCTTCTGTTTGCCCAGGAGCAGGACTCTGAATCAGCAAAGGCCTTCAGGCACAGATGAGGAGGTGTCCAAGCTCCACTGTCTCACAGTCTCTCAGCACCAGAGAGCGACTGGGATGATGACTCTGGGGTAGAGTTTATCTGAACACTGATATCTGCTTCCAAGGTTACAGAGAAGAAGACACAGTCTGATCTGACTCCTAGGAAACTGAAATTCAACACCAGAAACTTATTCCAGCAGGCAGAGAGCTCAAATATGCTTACCACTACTGAGTGATAACGTGTCTTCAATGTAGCACACGCTGCTTCAGGGACTGCTTCTAGATGGCTCCTTGAAAAAGGGGGTACCCAGAACTTCTCCATGGGGAAGGGTTGATTTGTAACAGGGATTCCTGACGACTTCTTCCCTTCTCAATGAGTTTTACTGACCTGATACTTTAGGATTGCTACTATGCTCTTAATCCCTGTGAATATATAACTACTAACTAACTAGACATGTAAAATTCAAGCTACAGTGTAAAAATAAATAATTCAAATTTAAAAAAAAGATCACTTGGTGTGACTCTTCAACTTTGAGTCCACATACTGATGCCAGCCAAGCCTAGGAAAAGTTGGAATACAGACACACCTTTCAGACCTCGGGGCAGTAGGAGAGATATTTGAGGACAGTGGGTCATGGATCTGTGGTAGTACAACCTAAATTAATTTTTCCAGATGCACATTATGTAGGGTTCGTCCCTTTTTCTTCCCTCTGCAGGGTATAACACCCAGGCTGAACTGCACTGAGCAGACATGGTATTAACTATTGCATTAACTACCTTAGACATTACACTTTAAAACACACCATGACACCTGGCTGTGATACACCTTAACGAGAACTACCATTTTGATAATGAACTCAAGAACCTGAAGGTAAGAAATCGAAATCCAGAGGACTGAAACAGGGAGTCTGCAACTACTTAACAATGGGGCTCAAGTTATACAAATCAGAACCCTGATTTGAAGCTTTCAGTAATTGGCAGAACTCCCTCTTCTCTACTTTTCTTTCTCCCATCCCTCCACGTTATTCTCTGAAGGACTTCAGAGAAAGCACCATTCTGTTCTCACACACTACGAACTTCGTGTTAGGGGCCTGTAGCCTGCCAGCACCAGCACCTCAGCACAAAGCCACAGATTGAAGACTCCACCCTTCATGCAACACCATGGCCTGTAATTAGCTTTGAACCCTATTTTAAGCCTCATTTCCATTCCAAATTGCCAATTGTGTGCTTTGAAAATACATGGCAAAGCTGAATTAGTCATCTAATAACACCTCTTACGTTTATAAGCGCTCTCAAGGGTCTCAAAGGTCTTGGGGGTCTTGGGGAAGAGCAAGGATCAAGTGACAAAGAGTTAGCTGCCCTCACCTGAGTCTGCAGTCGAGCAACAATTTCCTTCCGAGCCTTCATGACTGCTTCCAGCTTACCAGAGACCATGATGGAAAGGCCCTGGTCCTTTGCGAGAGACAGCTCCAGGTGAGCTCCTGTCTTCTGCATGATGTCAAGGCAGATCTTGGCCTGCTCGCCTTCTCCAAACTGATTCATGTCCTTGTATTTCCTCTCCTCCAGCGGCACATGAAACACCTGCTCAGCCACAGACAGATAAAAGGGCACAGAAAGCTGTCAGTGTGCTTTTGCCCGATAGTTCCTCTCTCTCATGGCCATAACAGGACTTTAGTGGCAAGCTGACCTCCCAGGTTTGTGCAGTGCATCAAGCAGTGTGCCCAGCGCTGTACAGGAGCTCTGCAGCAGGCAGTGTTTGCCCTACACTAGGAGTCTTCCTAACGAGGGATTAGCACTCACTACAGGAATTCTGCAATCCTCCCTTCAGGCCTGCTTCAGCTATTTGTGGAACAGGAATGCAGAGCTCTTTCTGGACAGTTTTCCAACACATCCCTCCCCTCCAGAGCAGTCCTAGATCCCAGCTGCAGTACCAGGGTAAAACACACCAAAGACGCTGACATACCAAGGATTTCATACTTCAGGGAATGCTTCACTTCACCTACTTTTGAGAGTGGAGAAAAGAAGGGAGATAAGACACCCGCTGCCACAAACCTGAGTGATGACAGAAGCCTTTATTGGTCGAATTTTGCTCCAGGGACCAGTAGGTTCCTGGGCAGCTTCCAAACATGATGCTTTCTCAGGGAGCGGAGGGAAGGCTTCCTTGTAGGTTGGAGGATCATTCTCTTCTTCAGAGTTTAAAGCTGTAACTGGGGTAAAGCAAATAGGGTAACTGAGTCACTTTCCCCGCAGAAATGCTCCTGTTCACAGGCAGTACAATTGTAATTAGGCACCACTAACAAGGGAGAGCAAATGGCTTGTGCCCAGCTATTAATCCTATTACAGCTATGCCTATGGAGCTGCCAAGTCTGGAGCATGACTGACATCAGCGTAGCACAGACTGCAGTGGATGCCACAAACAGCCAGCCTTGTCTGAGCTGGCACAATGGATGCAGGGAGTGAACACACAAGTGAATGGCGGCAGCAAACAGCACCTTATTGCCAACTTTGTCAAGAGGGGCTCAATTAGGGGGAAAACAGGCTGAGCAGAAAGAAGTGAAAGGACCAGAGCAAGAGTGCAGGTCAGAAGGGGATAAGACAAATATAAGTCCAGGAACAAGGCAGAGAGAAGGGCTATAGTCCGGGCAAAGTCTGGGGAAAGCCTGTATACCTGTACATTATGTTTGACTCCGCTGTGCACTGGGCCATACCAAGCGGGCCAGTTTGCAGCTGGGGATGGATGCCAAATCCCATCACTGAGTCAGTTTACACAGTTACAGTGACCACCCCCAGCACCTGGCTAAGTAAACAGTGGAAATGATAGCCCAGCACACTTGTATGTGTCCCATCCCAGGGCTGACAGCACTGCTAGCCAGAGCTCTCTGAAGTGTTCAGGCTTGTCTCCTCACAGCCCTGCACTGTGCAGCACCACCACTGTGCTGCTGGGGGTAGAAAGCTAGAGTCTGACAAAGCATTAATTTAGAATGCATGCTTTTGGGGAACGAGACACATGGAGTGAGCTTGGGTAAGAGCAAGGAACCTTGTCTATGCAGTCTGGGTCTAAAGGCACATCACATGAACTCAGTTGTGTTTGCTCACCTTTCACTTGCTGCTGGGCCAGGCCGCTGCGATGTTCAGCAAAGCTCTCCTGGGTCAAAACTGCCACAGAGCTCATTGTCGACTTCCCACCCACACACAATCCGGGTACGCCACTGGAAGAGATGGAGGTGGCAACATTATTACCAGCACCACTCAGGATGCACAAAGTCACTCCAGGAAGACAAAGTATCAGTTACTGAGAACTCTTGCAATCATCCCCTTGAAAAGCACCCACAAAGCCCCTCAGCTGCCCAACTTCCTTGCCAAACCACACAGGAACTCAAGGGAGATATTTCCTCCCTGCACAGTGGTCACCAAAACCTAAGCTCCTCCCTAAGAAGGCAGAGGATGTGTAACCTAAGAAGGTCACTGGAAAGGGGGACACCAGAAATTTTTAAAGCATACTCTAATTAAACACAGTCTAATTAATCTATTAATTATTAATGGTGTGCAATTTTTAAATGAATATGTGAATGTCTGGATAGTTAGTCCAAGACCACTGTGCATCCCTAGAGAGAAAAGCGAAAGGACCCAGGAAGCTGCCTCTTCCTGAGAAACTTATTTAGGTGCCTGACTTAGGGAGATACTCAGAAAGCCACTCTGACTAGCAAGCTCAGCAACAGCAAGATCTTTGGCTCTCCCAAAATAAGAACTTACCAGCTAAATGGTCAGAAGCCAGAGAGTCCGTCCTGTAAGCTGCCTGTTTGTCAGCCTGCCAGCTTTTGCTTTAAAAGAAAAAAAATTAAAACAAATTAGGTAACTGCTCCAAGACAACAGAAAACCATGACACCCCTGTTACTGCAACTTTCAACAGAGCACCACTGTTTCAAAGTTGCACCTTATCCAAAACGCTCTCATACCCAGTTGCATCTCCCCACACATGACACCTGTCATGTTTTACCAGCTCTGCAGGCAGCGCCACTATCTACTCAAACTTCACAGCAGGAAGTCTGGAGTAGTTACTCTTTCATCACACTGGCTACAAGAGTAGCCATCCAGTATCAGTCAAAAATACCTTCAATTAATAACAGATGTTCAAGACGTGAAATTTCGGGGTTGCAAGCGAGACCTTCTCTAGCCAGAAGAGACTAACAACCTGAAACCCTGCCAACGACACAGCCATCAGTCACAAGTTAGGAATGTAGTTCAGTGGAGCTTGGGCGAATCAACACAGACATCCTCACAAACTAAGGCAAACATTCAGGGCTCTTCACACTCAGCTGTTGGGCAGTCCAGCTCTGCAGTTTTTATTGCAATAAGATCATGCATCAGGCACTAAATTCTGTCTCCAGGCCTAAACCTGAAAGTTGGAAGAAGAAAATTCACACTGGCCTTCATGGACTATTTTAAACGCGTACACAAGACAGAACCAAGAAGAAAAATACACTGCTGGGAAGGGCTTTACATCTCCTGAATCTGGATCTGCAGATTTACCGGAAAGGTGTTTAGGAATAGACGTGAAAATGTAAAAGCCAGTACAGTGTACACTCTGCCAGTTGTACGACAGCCATCCACACCCAGAGTTCCCCAAAGCTGTCCCGTGTGCTTCTGCAGAGCTTGCACTCTCCTAAAATCCAGTGCCTCTGGCTGCTCATGGGACAAGAGACCCCTTTCCCACACACACCCTGCAGTGCTGCTTGGTCCATCTTCTGAACAGCAAACTTGGTTGCTTTTCAGGAAAGTGACAGTTGCCATCTCTGATATTCCAACGTGCTAGAAAAGGTTCCCAAAACCAGTGTCACTCCTAAAAACACAGCACCGCTGATGGGATGTCTCACATGATGCTAGAGCTGTGATGCAGTAAGGGAAGCCGATGGTGGTTGAAGGAAAGGAGGGAAGAACAGGGAGAGCAGTGATGAAACACGGTCATACAGGCTTGATCTACACCTCAGCCAAGGCCATTGTTTTCCCCTATTTCAACACGCCTTTTACAGGCAGAAGGCAGCACGAACTGTGCTGTCAGAGCAATAGAGCTAATGTTGCAATTAATCCTGGAATGAGGCAGCAGGTACCAGGACAGCCAGTCATGCTGCTGAACTCCAGCTGCTGCAGCAATGCAGATCTCTGCAAGGCATTTGGTGCTGTACAGAAAGAGTGGCTAGTAACCTGATCTTGGAGAAATCTCCTTGCTGTCCAGGGTAACGCCATAGTGTAACACGTGGTTACGTGTCCATGGCACACGCCTGCATGGCTCAAGCAGCCGCAGATCCAAGGAAAGCAAGTTAATGCCATGGCACCTGTTCCAGACTATCTTGGCAAAGCCTGCAGACTCCGTGGTAGCTCCTCCAGCATTTTGGGTCACTAATGAGGGTGCCACCACCTCATGGCAAGCTCCAAATAACAAGGGCAGGAAGGAGAAGCATCCTAGACATCACAAACAAGCTGCCAAGCTCTGGCTCTTGCTGGAGCCTTGCTAATGGCACATATGTGCTTACAAGTCTCATTTCTCCAGAAAGCACCACCTGGCTGATCTTGCATGTTTTCTGCTCTGCAGAGGAGGAGGGTAAAGATAAAAAATAAGTGAACGACACTCAATATAGCACCTACCTGAAAGCCACGACCTTAAGGCACAGCTGCTGGTTTCACTGTGTGCACACCAGCTACAGAGATCTTCCTTGCAGCCCCCACCTCAGAGAACAGCCAGACATTCAATGAGAAATCAAAGGGCAGCGTTTATCCATATGTATTTCTGCTTCGTCACCCATACAAGAAGCTAAGAACAAATACTTCTCAGCTCCAGCAACCCCAAGCATCTGGTATATTGTAGGCCTCAGCGATTCATCTCTGGCCAAAATCGGAGGCAACCATTAGAATGGTATTTTAAACGTAATGTCAAAACCAGCAGTTCAAGCACCACATTTGGATCCTACACCTCCTTGGCTTCCCACTTAGGATTTGAAACTAAGGTTACAGCTACGTCATGCTAGCGTGCAGCTGACTGGGTCAACAGGTTTCAAACTGCCTGGTTGATACACTGCCTGTAGTGCTGGCCTTATGCACCAAAAGAAGTTACAGAAGTCTAGAGCACACTTAAATAAAGAGAATGAAATCGTCCTAAAAATAACCTCCAGCCAGGGCCAGACCTAATCACATGGGAAACATTTGCATGAAGAGAAATAAAGGCAAAGTCATGAGTTCCACTGCCAATACCATAATTTCTTGTGGACAGAAATGTCAGTTACGCATTATTTAAAAGTATATTTAATAAAAACATTATCACTTTGTTAATCCCACACAGTGAGAACCGCACACGGCAACAGGGCTGGGCTGGTTGTGGCAGGCACTGTCCTCTGTCAAACGTTCACCAGGGCAATCTCTTGGTTGATGAGTGGACACAGATGAAAATACTTGCTTTCTGAAACCCGATGGGCTCCCTCAGAGATTGGAGGCCCAGGCCCCTTAGTTTCGGGTGAATCACGCTGACAGACAGCTGCTGTGTGGCAGGATACAGTCTCCCTCAGCAGCGATTCCCGACTTCGTGCATCATAGAGCGCAAACACGACCGCAGCCCTGGCCGCGGCCAGCCCTGACCCATCCCCCATGTTTACTCTTCCACTAGCCCTGGCCCCGCCGCCACATCTGGTCCCGGACAGGAGGAGCCCTGTGGCAGTCCCGCCACCGAGGACGTGCACCCGGCCGCGTCCTGCTGGCCGGCCCGGCGGGGCAGGCCTAGGTAGTGCCTCTCACCGGGGCTGGGACAGGGCTTCTCCAACAGGGGCATCGGCCCGGGAAAGCCTCCCGCGCGGAGCTGTCGGCGCCTGGAGCCCACCCAGGCCCGCACCGCAACCGTGACCCCCGGGGCAGCGGCATGGGGCCGCCCCTCCGCTTGGCCCCGTGGTGCCCGGCCGAGGGGCGG
>VZRN01006455.1:884816-923451 GCA_013397935.1 Dasyornis broadbenti
CGCGGCGCGAACGGCGAGGGAAGCGAGTCGCGGGTGGCTCCGGCCCGCTCTGCGCGCCCCGGGACCGCGCCGCCGCCTGCTCCCGTGCTGAGACCCGCGGTACAGGCCCTTTCCACCTTCCCTGCGGATTCACCCTCGCCTCCCGTCCGCAGCCCAGTGGCAGAGTGCTGAGGCTGCTGTAGAACCGAACCGCCCGCGGGCCTTTACCCAGCCCCAAGACGGCCCCAGTGCTCAGGATTACCCACTTTGGCCAAGTGCGGTTTCACGCAGGGTTAGCGAGCAGTGGCTCATGAGAGCTCTGATCAGCCTGAAAACCACGGCTGGCACCGGAGAGAGCGAACACCTGGGGCTCCTGCCCGGTCCCGCGAGTGGAGAGAGACAGCGAGGTCCCAGCCCCAGGCGGCCTCTTGATCCTCCTCCTACTGCACAGATTGTGTCAGAGCAGCAGCTACCTGAAGTGAGGCTGCAGGCAGGCAGAAGAGCAAGAGTAGGGGAAAATGAAAAACAAAACCAAACAAACGAAACAAACAAAAAATCCCCAGAAAAAGAAACCCAAACCACAACACCCCCCCAGCCCCGAAAAGTTAAAAAAAAAAAAAAAAGGAGCCCCTCTTCTTATTCCAATCTCCAATTTTAAAATGGGGAAGAGTGAAGGAGGGGAAAGGCAAGCCAGCAAGCACAATACCCTCCTTTCCTGCATAGAGATGTTTATTAGTTTGTGAAATATAAATGTTTTTTGTTATTAGCTCTGCACTCTCAGGGAACCAAGGAAAAAACCCTATCCCATCACTGTAAAATTACACAGAATTTGAACTAATTTTTGCATTAGTTAATTTTCCTACACAGTATTACTCTCTCATAATTCATAACGTACATTTAGTGACTGGTTTTCTCATTCCCACCTTGGGAGAGAGCACTCCCAGACCCTAGCCAACAAAACGAAAGAAGCTGCTCTGTGGAGCTCTGACCACAAAAGTTTGAGGTCTTTGGGATAACTGCTTTTGATTGCATGCAGTAATTTTTAGAGATCTCATGCACTGTATTTATGGAAACATGGATAATATTTAGCCTCTAGTAAAATTATTGCTTATTATTAATGAACAAGAGTAGATTTCTCCATTTCCCCTCTTATGGCTAGGAGGACATCATCAAAACACTTGAATTTTTTGACACAAACAATTTATAACTACAAACAAAGATACACTTGTGGGTGAAATCAGGAAGTCTGCTAAACAGAGAACAGTTGTTAAGAATTCACACCATGCCCAGGCCTCTCAGTGATCTATTTCCCACAGCCCAGCCTCTCCTCAGAAAGCCTGTTATCTGTGTGAGGATGCAGGGATACCGCTCCAAGCACGGGGTTCTCCACAGAAAGGCAGCCACCACTGCTGCCATATCATATATGCTCCAGGAGCTGCCTCGGGCTGCTCTGACAAACCACCTGGCCTGTGGATGCCACAAGCATCCAGAAGGCACACAAGCAGGCTGGTGCCTACCAACACAGAGGTGACTCATGCAAAAGCAAAGCTCCAGGGACCTGGGCAAACTGCAGCACCTCCAGACTTTGGGCAGCAGCTGAAGTGCAGAGTGTTGTAATATGGGACTCAGAGCCTGGGACTCTGAACCTTGCTTAAGGTGCAGGATGCTTTTCTGGTGCTTTTGCTCCCTTGTGTTTATCTCCCCAGCGCAAAGCAGGCAGGCTCCTTCCAACACTCTAACTTCCAATTAACTCTGACATGAGCAAGTACTATGATCCCCTGTGCCAGAGAGCCAGAGAAGCATCACGAGCTCCAGCCTAGAGCATCTTACCAAGACACCAAAATCATTCTCCCTCAACTCCACCTCATTATCTGGTTCAGCAGGGGCCTTCTGTGGGGACATGCCACCTTGTACCTATGGGATAACTGCATGGCCTTCTCCTGCTCTCTCTGTATAATGCTGCTGCAGCCACAGGGATTGCCAGTCATTATGGATTTCTGGCTTCTATCACAGCTTCCTCTCCAGGTCTGCTTAAGACACAATCTTTGCCTGTTGCTCTTCCTTTATTTGCAGCTGCAAATGCTGGGAGGGAAACCTGCCAGTTCCAGAAGTTATTGGAAGGCCTAGAGCACCTCACCATGTGCCACCCTCAAAAATGATTTCTGCTGAAGGAAAATTGTCACAGGCTATTCTCCTTAGAGGAAGATCTTCCACAGGGAAAGAGGGGTGTGGATGGAGGAAAGAGCTCACCTTTCCTCCCACATTCAGTAAGTACAGAAGCGTCCTATGCATGGACAAAAGCACATTTAGAGGGTGCCAGGAGGCTTACTTCAACCTGCTGCTCCTGCCAGCGCATTGACCATCTGCACCCCACTCCATTTTTCTTCTTTAATGAGGCTATGGAGTATGGGAAGAGAGGGATCTGCAGGAATTGCTTCAGGCCTGTTCTGCCTACTTGCCCACAAATGCAATCTCACATTAAAAAATAAATAAAAAATACACTTGTCATGGAGATCCGTGTAAAATGGCTCCTCTACAAGCCAGGTGTAGGAATTTTTGGTAGCGGAGGGAATGGAGACAGAAGACGGTACCCAACACCTTGACAAACTCCCTCAAGCAACCCATGTTTTGGCAGCATTACAACAGACCCCAATTTCATTACTTGTTAGAACAACTGAAAAAGAAGCTTCCCAAAGAGAGCACTGAAGTGTGGCAGAAAGGGTAAAGGACTGGGCAGTGCGTAGTTTCCATGGCCTGCCACCAGTCTGAGGGAAGACACAGAAATGGGACCAGCAAAAATATCAAACATGCACAGAGATAAAGCTAACACTGAACTGGTATGGGGCTTGTTTTTTCAGAACATGTGCTCACCCATGTGAAAGCAAGGTTGAGGAGTTAAGAAGCTTTCCATAATCACTTACTCTTGGGGAAGGGAGAGGAAACTTTGCACCTTAAACCACTGGAGCAAAAAGGTTGGTCTTTCCTGGCACATCTACTCTCGGCTGAGCTGGGATTTTGCAAAGCATTTCTTCTAGCCTATTCGTATTTTCTGTTGTTGCAAGAGAGTCCTATTTTTCCTGCCAGAAACCGAAAGCCTTATTTGGAAAGCAACCCAAGTATGTTCCAAAGAGTGTGTGCTGTGATTTTATTTCCTGTTAAATATAACTCCAGATTTCTAAAACTGTACAAATAAGCACCCCTTTTGTACCCTGGGTGCTTATCCCACACACTCAAGTCACAGAACACCACAAAAGAGCTACCCTTGAAAGCGTCCATTTCAGCACATCCCTTGCCAGTGGCATGAAGAGAAAAGGGCTGGGGGTATACTTTGCATCACACTAGAAAAACCAAGTAGAAGAGGATTCAGGATGCAGGGCCCTTGTATGCCTGAGAGTACTGAGGTTCTCAGCCAAAGCAGGATATGTGTCTCAGCTCTACAGCTATTGCTGTGGCTCACCATGGGATCTTCCAATAGAACATTGGCATTTCTACAGAAAATCTCTATTAAATTGAAGGGTCAAATTATATGGATGTTTCTGCTAAGAGAATAAAAAAAAGTTTCATCATAAGAAATGACTGAACATGAGTACACATTGCTTATGCCTCCGTGACTTTGAGACTAGACTTTACTTATTTGCCAAGAGGAAGGAAACTTCCAGGAATGTGCAAATCAGACACCCATCTTCCCCATTCACACACCAATGCTGGGAAGAAATGATTCCGTAGGCTAAATTCTGCCCCTTGGCTGTACTTAATGCAGCCCCACCATCTTCAGGGACCCACTGTAAATACCCAATTAGAGAATTACAGGTAGAAAGAGAGAAGTCTACCCAAGCCTAGACACTAATCCCAACTCCAACCATTTAGTGATATTGTGAAGAAAGGAGGGTGGTGGAAGGAAGATGAGCGACTCTGCATGTTTGTCTCACACAGGATCTGGGTGGTGTAAAATACAGGGTCCCAGGTGGGTGCAGCACCACTTGCCTTCCTCCTGGTAACCTCCATTGTTTATTGAGGGCAATTCTCTTGCAGGAACAGAAGACCTGACCAGATATTGAAGCAAAGTGACTAACCTCAGCAGGGCTCTCAGGCCAACATGGTTCTTTAAAAGACTTATTTCCTGGGCACTCTGACAATAAAATTATGCAACCATCAGCTAGCAAAGAATATATACACTGCCCTTTGTAGCCTATCACAGGGTGCTCTCTAAGACAGGGCATGCAGAATAGGGAGGAAGAACAGGAGCAACTTACTGGTGTGGACAGAGTTCTAGTGGGAACAAGGAGCTTCAGGCCTTCTGACTGCAGAGGGAGGAAAAGCTGGTGGTTTTACACAGGGACACTGTCAGAAAATGAGATTTAATGAAAAAAAAACAAACAGTCAAGAGACTCAAGCTCTGCTCTTAGATTTGCTGCAGATTTGGTAAAGTGGCCAGCAAAATTCTCTCGGTTGCCCTGGCTGTGCACACACAGCATCTTGGTTTTCTCTGTGGACTCATTATTTCATTTCAGGTTGTTCAGAATGCTGTGATGCTTAGATGTTAGGTGCTATGACAAAACAAATGCCTTTTCAGAGATGAAGAAGAAAAATCAATGGACAGTTTAATAAAATCAATTCAAAAGCAAAGCAAAAGGAAGCCACAAAGGACCAGTCAGAGTCTGTCTTTCCACTTGCACTGTGAGAGAAATCTGATTTAACATAAACTTGCCTTTCAAGAAGTTGCAAAGGAGTAGATTTTTTAAGGAGTAGAAACAAATTTCAGGTTCCTGGCCTTGGGGAGCCAATAAACATTTTCATGAGGAATAAACATGAGGGATAAAGTAAAACACAGTACCTTCCAGTTTCACAGTAAAGCAAAACACTGTTTTGACTGAAGAATGGAAAAAGTGAATCAGAAAACATAGATTCCAAATATATTGCCTAGAAAGTGGGAGCAGCACAGAAATCACAGAAATTTAGAGTATCTGGCAACACGTGGAGGTCTGAGTCTCTGGGGCCTGCTCAAAGCAAGGTCAGACCAGGGCATTCAGGCCTTTCCTCACTCAGGCCTTAAAAACCTTCAGAGCTGCATGAAGTTTCTGGGCAACATATTCCAATACCCGACTACCCTCACAGTAAAAAAAAGGTTTCTTATTTGCAGTTAGAATCTAATTTCAATGTTGACTCTTTATGCTGATCTGAACTTGCTTTTTAGTTTAAATTACCACCACACTGTGTGGTTATCACTCCCAGGTGCTTTCAGAGTGGTGCTGTAGCACTGCTTGTCATTCTACACTGCAGAAGAACAAAAATCTTCCACAATTAGTGAGCTGAGAGGCACTTCCCAAAGCCTGCTAATATCCCAGTTACTCAAGAAATGAGGATTTTGGAGATACTGCGGAACAAAGCATGCACTATTTTCTTTCTGCTTTTCAAAAGGAAACCTTCACTTCACTCTCCTTTGGCTACTGGCTTGAAGTTCTTTTGTTTACCTTTCAGTGTCTCCTGTTCTTTCTCCATTGGCCACTGCAATATAAAATGAACACATGGCATTCTTTTTAATTTTTTTTTTTTTTAAGAAATGCTGCTAGCAGCTCTCATGCATTATAGATCACCTAGCTTGAAAAGGAAAGGGATTTGCAAGCCCTAAACTTACCTTTTCCCACATTAACTGTCATATACTTAGAAAATGTAAAGTCAGCTGTGTCCCTTAGCTCAAACCTTGTCACCAGACTAAGACCCTCCTCCAGGTACTCTTAGGCTGATGTTTTGCAGGGCAGAATTTAAGTACTTGCTTACAGCAGTTTATAAAGATGACAACAACCTCTTCTTTTCACACTGATTAGATAAACATACACAGAAAATGAAAACAAACCAAAAAAAAAGATGAAAAGTGGCGAACTAAATGAGACTCCCCAATGCCACTTTTCCGGGGAGAAGGGGAATAATTGCAACTTTAGCAAAAATGTAAACAGACATTTGGTTTTTTCTGCTTTGTTTGGGTTACAGGTTTTTTTTAAATCTTGCTTAGCTACTCTGATTTGATGTATTATATAGAAAAAGACAGCAAAGTTGTTCAAGGCTCCTTGAAATATTTTAAAGATTCCTCAGTTCTTAATGTTTATTGAATAACGAAGATTCAAGAGAATGCCAGAACTCCATTTTTATAAACTTCTTATGCGCTCTGGCATGTTTTGCTCCAAATTCCAGTTTCCCCAGTTACATGGCTTCACATGACTCTCTACCTCTGTAAATTTTATTTTCCTTTATTTCTATCTTTCTGTTGCAATAAGCAGTTTGAAATTACAACCCAGAAACGTTAGCGCTACTGTGACAAACAAATGACTTAAAAGAATAAAAGCCCGAAACTTGCAGGGAGGCTACTGCTTTGCTCAGAGCAGGATGGACTTATTTAAAATTGAAAAAACCCACCTTCAATTTGGCAACAATTCCTCTGAAAAGGCATTAAAGTAAATATCTGATTCCAACTGCCACTTTGGAAAAGCAGTGCTCGGACCCTCACTTTTTAAGCAGTGCCTTCCCTTTGTCCTATTCCTAGCACATGCAACAGGGGCTCAACATATCCACAGACAAGCACTAATTCCTAATCTCTACTAGGCCAAGCAAAAGGCTCTTCATGTGTTAGACAGAATTACATCACGGTGATCTAAACTGACAGTGAAAAAACCAGACAGTCTTCCCTTCCAAATTTGCAAGGCCACTCTAAGCCTGCTATGAAAGGAGAGAGAGAGAGATAGTGAGAACTCAGAGTAAAACTATTCTCCCTAATTGTTACAAATAATATTATTTTACGCTTAAAACCCCTTTTCATAACTGAACCATTCCCAGTTCCACCCTGCTCATCTTTGGGCTAAACTGGAACAGGACATGAACCATTTTGGGTATAATTTTTTTTGTTTTGATACCTCAGGCTGCTCAGTCCTCCACCCACTTTGTTATTGTCTTTTGGATTAATAGAATGGCAGCCTGAGCAAGACGATTTTTCAAATAAAATAGAGGGGTTACTGTTTCCTAAATTTGCAAGAACTTCTAATCTTCTGTAAATACTCACTGCTTGCTCTCATTTTACCCACAACTATGCTGCAAGCAACAGAGCCATCAACTCAGGATTTTAAAGTCATGAAACTATTTATAAGAGCGGGTGTAAAACTTGACTTTTAGCCTTCCTCAATGCTACATAAGCAGCTCTACTTTTAAGCAATAGCCATATACCTACTTGCTATTCTTCAGGCATTCCAAGGGTCCTTGTAAGACCAAACACCTAAATCCCAGCAGGCTGCACCAACTGCTGAAGTATTCACTTTGAAAACAAAGGCATATGCACTAACAGGTCAACCATAATATATTCCCATCCCCACTCCCACCCTGCCTGCTCTGGGAGTTGTTCTTTTCAGCTCTCCTTTCAACCGCTCCAGCACAGGTTTACATTCAGCTTTATCACTTCCACAGAGATAATAGCAAACTTACTTTCTCCTGAGCAGTGGAAACAGTTGGGGCCTGGTTTACAAACAGCAGAACCCTGCTCTCCTCTTTGGGAAGGGCAGGAGAAGTCAGGCAGTCCACACCATCTCCAGGGCCCACTGGAGACACAAAAATGCCCCCCAGCTTCTGGGGCAAGCAGTAATAAGTCCACTTCAGTCACTCCTGGCCTCCTGCCCCACTGTGGCTTTCCGTTTGTCCCTGCCAGTGGGGAAATCTTAACTCCATCCCTTACTCTCTTCCTTTTTCCTAACTCAATCCGTGTACCCGTCCCATGCCCGAGGTCCTTGTTCCAGCCACACAGCCTGCCCTAGGCTTTGTTTGTCACTCATCTTTGACAACTATCCAGTTTATTTTGTGAAATACCCGGTTTAATTCCCAGTGCCAGAAATGTAGGGATAGACAAAAACACAAGACTAGAGAAAAATCAGAAGAGAACTAGAAAGTGATGCTACTGCAGGTGGTACCACCTGAATCGAGCACTGGCCATCAAGGCAGGCAGTGTTCCTCTGAAAAAAAACCTTTGCAGATTTTCCAGCAACTCGCTACAAAACCTTTGAAATACCAGTCAATCAAAACTAACAGGAGTGAGGAAAAGGGACAGGAGAGTGATGCCCATGCTGTGTGCCAATACCCTAAACCACGCCTGATATTTGAATGATATAAGGAGATTATTCCAGTTATCCAGTCCCTGATGAAAAACATGCCAGAGGTTAACTTTGTGAAAGTCAGCTATACCAGCCTCATGGTGTTTACTGTGAGATATGATACCAGTAACCTTCCTTTAAAACCAGAGTTCTGATACGTACCTGGCATCAGACAGCACTTTACAGGCTTTGACAGAACAACTATCAATTCAACAACACAATTCAATAACTATCAATTCAGTAACACAGGGAGAAGGCTGGGTCCTGCCTCCTCCAAGCAGGATTGTAATTATCAAAACACAACAGGGCTCCAACTCTTTCCTCCTTAAAATCCAGTTAGTTGCTGGGATGCTGCTGAATTCATAGCTCCAGCACGTAAGTATCAATTGTCATGATATGAGCACTCCCAGAAACTCTCATTCACAGGTATTTCTCTTGCAGGTGAAAGGTGTGGCATACACACAATTTTTATGTGTGGATACTTCTACCAGAATCACACTGACATATATTGACAAGCAAGTCTGTTATAGAATTCTGTTTCTTGGTTTTGCTTGGTTTCGTTGTTCTCATGTTTGAGTTTGTTTTGTTGTTGGGGTTTTTTTTCCAGGGGGGAAGGGTGGGTGTGTCTCTTGTCTTCCATTAATGCTAAATAAATCTGTCTGTTTCATCCCTAAGCTTCTCCCAAGTGGTTCTTTCTCATCACTGAAAAATCTTCAGTAAAGACAGCAAAACTGTTGCTGGAAAATATTTCCAGACACTATGCTGCAGACTGTAAGAGAATCTGGTACTACTTCCATTTTGCGTCAAAAAGTAAATCCATTTTATTTTGCAATTAAATTAAATACCATCATTTAAGGGATGTCGCACGTATATGACTGTGCTATTCAATCCTCTCAAAGGCACAACTTTTCCTGTGAGTCATTTCTTTGTGTCTGAACCAATCCCTTCCCTTCTTCTAGTGCTGTTTTTCCACTGAAGTTAAACTCATTATGACTTCCTCCAGATGAGCCTTTTGTGGTCCATCTTTTCTCTCAGGTTTCTCCCTGTTTTTTCCTGCCCACTGCTTTGCAAGTGCCTCTTTTGTGCCTCTAGCTGGACACAGCTCCTTGCTCCAACCCCTGCCCCTCACAAAAGAGTGACATGCTTCCCTCGCTGCCTCAGCAACACAGCCAGCTCCTGCAGGCCAGGCAGCTGTGGCCAAGGTCAGCCCTCTGCACCCACAGCAGTACTTAAATGTGCTTAAGTTGCTTACATGCTGATGTATCTAGCAATAATTTGCAAAATATTAGTAGATATCTTCGAGGTTTCAAAGATCTACCGGATACAAGATTTAACAACATAGAGGCAGTCGTGAGAGACAAGTGAGGTCTACCAGCAGGATCAAAGAAAAGTATTGGTATTGCGTAGCAGCTACCAGAAGTGATTCCTGTATTTGTGCGAGACTGCTGGGAAAGTATCAGAGCTTGTGTAGGTAGAAACACCAAAGGTCACCTAAATGAAGGAAAAACTAACCATTTCAGCTTTAACATACATTTTTTATCAAACAAAATAAACTCAGAACACTAATCACAGCCTGACTACTTCTCCTTGTTGTAATTAAAACCGTAAAAACATAAATCCTCTAGCAACTCAGTTTCCCCCCTTGCTTTGGCTGGAACTTTTCCTCCTCTTTGATTGATACATTTTTTTCCAACCTGACTTTCTGATTTCCTTCCACTGAAGTCACACCATGAGAGCTAAGGGGCAGTATGAGTTCACAGAAGGAAGACACAGAAAAAGATCACTAGAGGCATTAGGTATTCAGGACTTTTCCATTTAAGATGGGAATGCAAATCACAAGATTTTAATAGACTGTTTATGTCCTAAAAATCTTTCTTTTAAAGCTAAAGGACAGATAAATATAAACATAAACCTCTCAAGTGTAATTTCACATTCAGGATAAGCCAGTAACCCAAAACTATTCTTCTAAACCTAGGAATTTCTAAAATGGGAAGAGCTCTTGAAACAAGCCCTAGATTCTTGAAACAATACTGGATTCTTGACTTAATGACCAGGCTAGCATAAACACCTGGAGGCCAGACACCAGCTCCAGGTGTCCTGAGTCCTCTGCAATCCCCTTCCCAAGAGGCCCTACTGCCAAAATACCTCCCTTCCACTCCAAATGGAGTCTCACACGCCATAACCAATACCACAGCCTCCCGGAAGCACAGACTCTGCAGGAACAGCTTCTATACTAAAGGTCTAGAAAAAACCAAAATAAAATAAAAAACCTTGAGCAAAGCCCAACAAACTACACAACAGCATTCTGCTTCCAAAGGTAGGGTAATTAGGAAGAAGAACAGAGGCCTAATCCTGCAGCTAAGTTTTACATTCCTATCTCTTCTTTATCTCTTTTCATATTTTAATACAATAACACCTACTTAATTCTTGCGCAGGCACATGTTGCAGAAGTTCTCCAGGCTCTGGGCCTCTCAGTAACATGCTCCTGGACAAGTTAGACTTGTTACCTCCTGGATGAACATGGCTTTCACAGTCTGCTTTAAAAACCCTGTTGCAACTTCTTCAGTGGTGCACAGAATCCCAGAGTGGTTTGTGTTGGAAGGGACCTCAACCATCCAATTCCAACCCCTGTCATGAGCAGGGAAACCTTCCACTAGGCCAAGTTGCTCCAAGTTCCAGCCAACCTGGCCTTTAACATTTCCAGGGATGGGGAAGACACAACTATTCCATGTATCTTTGTCAAGACTGTAGCAACATTCCCATAAGGGTTCGAAACACCCATGGGAATACTTGCCAGTCTCACTATTTCACTCTGAGGTTTATTTTATAAGCTCTGTACAGAACAGGCCTGAGGATTTCCTTCTGTAGAATTCTTGAACACAAAACAGAGTCGAACCATTGCTGAGCGACCTTTTTTCCAAAGAGAAGTATTTCCACATAAATCTGATATGCTACAGAAACCCACAATTCAAATTGTCAAACTTCTCCCAGTTATGGTAAATGAACCATTCATTCATAAGGGGAGGTTTAGATTGGATATTGGGAAGCAGCACAGGCTACCCATCAGTCACCACCCCTGAAGTGTTCAAGAGATGTATGGACAGGGCACCTGGGGAATGGCTTAGTGGTGAACACAGAGGTGCTGGGTTAATGGTTGGACTTGATAATGTTGGAAGTCTTTTCCACCTTAAATGATCCTATGATTCTAACCACACACCTGCATTCAGTTTGAATGCTCTGGACTGGTCCCAGTGCCACTGCTGACTACTCTGATGATCATCTGATTGGACGAATTACTCAGATTTTCACAGCACCACAATCCTAAATGCATTTGTACCAGCTTAACAAGCTTCTGTATACAAAGAGAATACTGTGCTTTGGAAAAGGCAATATCACCCGAAATACTTTAACCAGTAAAGCATCCCAGTTTTCTTCAAAAAGGTGCAAACAGCATAGTTTGCCTTGTCTGGGATGGCTCCCAAGGTTACAAACAGACCAGGCTCTTCGAACAGACCATAATATCTTCAGAGGTAGATTAATGTCAAATGGAAAAAGACCAGCTACTTGACTAAGCACAACTGCCCTTCACCTACCAAGACCAAGTTATTCTTGTTACCATCACACTATGCAACAAACAACAACAACATGATAATCCAATTCCAGTTCAAGGGAAGCCTCCTCCCTCATCATTCCAGTCTAGGTAAGTGAGACCAGGGAAAAAGCAGGGAACTAACAACCTTTAAAGCATAAGAAGCAATGTCAATTTTTCACCCTATCAGGTAAAGCTGGGGGAGAGCAGAGAAAAGCCAATCAAAAAAATTAGCTTAACTTGCAACAAAGGAGGAGATAGGAGTATCACACTGCCAGCTGTGGACACATCAGATTGATCTATGTAGAACAAACACGGAGCAACCTTTAACTGTTTCTTAGAAGCTACTTGGAAAACTGTCCTTTGAGAATGATTTGAACTTTATGTTGCAGCAGCGGTGAAGCTCAGGCTGGCTGGTTACACTGCCCTGCCACCCTGCAGTTACATATCACCAGTTACTGTTACTGTCACATTTGGCAAGAGCTTTTCCTGTGCCTGTCATTCTGATCCCTGTAAAACTATACTGTGGACCTTTATGGAAAAGATTGGGTGTTTTTGTTGTGGATGGCTCTGCCTATGATTTGGTACATGCTTTATGAAAATCCATGTACAAATAGGAAGACTGGGTTTTTTAACAGTGTAAATCTAAACAGGCAGAGGGTTAGAGACGCAGAGCTTTAGCAGACTCACAGCTACACATTAGGGTACTGCTTTTTTTCCTGCTTCACCTCTGATATATGTTCCTTTACCACAGAGAGGAATATCCAACCCACTTATGAAACAATACATGAAACACCACTTCCAAGTCAGGTTTGGCGGGGCAAAAAGACCCCAAATCCACAAACCACACTACTATCTGTTGTCTTCTAACTGAAGACGGTTGTTGGAATAGAAACAGTAGGCAAAATGGAGACTTAAATCAAAGGGCAGCTTCTTCACTTGCCTTATTGAACAGAAGACATTTGATAACACAACACAACACACATCAGTGTGCAGGTTTTTCTCTGTCATTACACAACAGGATAGGAAAAATAAGTCACTCTTTCAAACTCCTTGGGACTGAATGTCACTGATCTTCACTTCCCAGGCACAGAGTTGAGAATGTTTCAAATTCTAAACTTGACGAATGCAAAGCCCTTGCTTCATCTTGTGAGTTAACTGCTCTAGTACCAACATTCCCAGCACAATCTCCTCTCTTGCTTCTTGTCTTTCAGTGGAAGAAATTACTCTCTCAGTTAGGAAACCTTCCCTGCTGTCTGGGGAAAGCCATCATGAGAAGTGCAACTTATTATGTGTCACATCGCTTCAGCTATAGCTCAAGAATCATCAGCACCCCGTCTTAACCCTCTTCAGGGCTGCTGGATTGCTGGATCATCCTGGTCTATAAATAACCCGCAGTAAAACCACACTGCAGGCATAGAGAGCAGGTCAGCAGAGGCAGAATTTCTCCTCGTATCATGCACAGAGGCGGCTGACGCTACCTGCAGTGTCACAGGTGAGGCCAAAACCCTCCCCCACCGCAGCCCATGGCGCAGCCTCAGCTTTCGGGCCCAGGAGCAGTGGGAATGGAGACTACCGCACTTTGAGAGTCCGCAGCAGACCGGGCCCGAGGGCACAGGGCGGGACACAACACCAGCCGAAGGAGGGGGGAAGGCGACCGCTTCCTCAGCCGCATCCCCTCACTGGCGGCGCGGGTCCAGCCCTGGCCGATCCGCCGCAGGGAAAGGAAGTAGGACATGACTCATGGCTTTTGTCTGTTCCTGGCTGGCCCCCGAGCGCTCCCCGCCGCCAAGGCGGCGCTGGCGGCGGAGCGGGACCCTGGAGCGGCGGAGTGGGACCCTGGGGCGGCCCCCGCGCCCCGACTCGGTGCGGGGTGCACCGGCGGCACGTGGCCCACGCTGCGCCAATGGCAGCGGCCGCGACCATAGAGCGGGGCCGGGCACTCGCTACACATCCCGCCCGCTGCCCTTCTCGCCGCTGCCGCCATCTTGCTGCAGGCGGCGGAACGCGCCCGGCCGCAGCGCCGGGCCCGCGCCTTCCTCCCGTTCACCTGAGGCGCTCCCGCCACCGCCCTCCCGCGCCGGGCCCGGCATTACCTCTAGTCGGCCCGCAGCGAAGCCTATGCTGGGTACGAGGCCGACGGCCCGGCCGCCATCTTGCTGCAGCAGAGGGGATGTGCGTGACCTACAGCATGCGGGCGGCCCCGCCCCGTCCCAGCGGGTTGCTATGGGGATGAGGCGGGCGCGTGCGCGTGGAGCCCGGTACCGCCCAGGGGCGGGGCCTGGGGTGGGGCGGCACCGCCTCCTCCTCCGGCCGTGCGCGCGCGGGAGGGGAGCTCGGAGTTGGCGGCTGAGGGAGGCGCGAACTGAGCTGAGGTGAGGGGCCCTGCCTTGCCCTGCCCTGCCTTGGAGAACTTCGCGGTCCCTCTGCGCGATGGGAAAGTGACGGGGGATCAGGGGAAGCGGCCAGGAGGAGCGCTGGGAAAGGGTCTGTCCTTTTCAGCCGTGCAGACGGACCACCGAATCTGAGCGGTTTGGTTGAGGTTGGGTGATGCTGGTGAGGAGGGAGCGGGATGATGGGGGCTGCGGGCGGTGCCGGGGACGTGAGGCGCCCTGGCCGCCAGCCCAGCGCGGGACCGAGGGGTTGTATGGGCCGCCAAGGGACCCCCGAGCGGGGACCGAGAAGGAGCGGGGCCCCTCCCACAGCGGGTAAGACAGTCGCTTCTGAGCACGCTGTCATAGAAAACTCCAGCCGCCCTATTGAAACCGGAAGGTGAAGAACGTGACCGGCCAGCTCCTGAGGAAAATCTGGGCTGCTTCACGGCACCCGGACCCTAAGCCCCTAACCCCGACCGCGAATCCCTGGGCTCGGGTTGCGGTCAGGCGGGGTCTTGGCCTTCGTGTTCGGGTGAGCTCCTGCCTGTGTGGGAGCGCTCAGCCCTGACGGGAACGCGGTGGGAATGATCATTCGTGAAAGATTTCTGTGCTTGTTCCGTATGTTAAAATATAATGTAGCTGTAGCCGTCTGCGTAACTCAGCTCTCTGCTTCGTTTCTTAGTAGCTGTGAGAAACTTTCCTCTGGTCTTAGCCTGCCTCTGAGAAATAGTTGGGTGACAGGCACGTCTCACAAATTGAAAGAATGTTCTTCTGTGTTCCAGCAGGATCTAGTTTTGTTTGGCTTTGAAAACCTCTCATGGAGAATGGTTAAGCAGGAACCAATGATATCACTCTGCAGGAAACACTCTTGGAAGGAAGAATTGCTATCAGAGCAATCTTACATGATAAAAGGCTCATGGTTAACCTCTTCACTAGTTGAATACATCATAGGTCATAGACCATTTTATGGACTGAAATACAGATGTTGCAGATACTAGAATTTATTTTTAGCTTGAAATTTCACTTGAGAAACATGTTATCCAGTTTTTATTTTGTGTGAGTAAACAGGATGCCAAATTTTTGTCAGCACATTTGGCTTCATGAGAAAAGACACCAAATTGCTTCAGTGTTTAACATCTTCAGTCTGTAATTTGCATCAAAAACTCTCCATCAGAATCAACTTCTTCCTTATGGTGTGTGTTTGGGGAAAGCAACTTCAACTGTTGCAATGAAGTTACCAGTGCACTGTTACACTGTTACTCGTGAAGTCGTCACCATGAGCTAAAAAGTTCGCTATTTGTAAGCCAAATGAGGTTGCAATTGTGCAAACATGCACCTATATTGTAGCTTTGCAAAGAAAATCCTGGAAATCATCCCCATATTGAAACAACTTTGCCTTGTGCCTGGCACAAAAAGTTAGGCTTCTGTCTAACACTGGGCAGTTTGTTTTGATTCCGAGGTGTCTCGGTTGGGGGAAGCAGATTGAAGGGTGCTGCAAACTGAAGCAGTTTAGTGTAATTTCACACAAAACTGAACTTGCTGACAAAAATCTGTTTGGAAGATGGAAATAATCAGGTAGTGATAATTTCGGATCTGTAGAATTAAAACGGGAGTGAGCTAGGTAAGAGGTGACTGTGGGTTTTGGGAATGGGAACAGATACCTTGTGGTTAGAGGGTGAGCCAGAGGAGGGACTAGAAAGGGGAATTGAGCTCCCATCGCTTGCAGATACAGCATATGCTGACATTTTTATGCTGCCACAGTAAATTACATGATCTCTTGAACTTGTTCAAGTTAGTGGTTGGTGAGTCTTTGTTAAGAGACTTTTTCCATAGAAGTGTTAGATAAGAAATCTTAAAAAAAACTTTTTTGTGCCTGTCTGTTTTATATTTCGCGTGCAGCTACATGTGAAAATTTTAATCTGGCAACAGAAGGTAGAATGACTGAGTTTGCAAGCAACTGGATAAAAGGGGAGGAGAAAAAGTTTCATTTTGAAGCTGTTAGGTCTTTACAATACGCTCGAGCATGGATGGAAATGTTGAGTAGAAAGAGGCTTGAAAAGAGAAATAATACATCTTAGGGGGGTTTTTTAGCTTTGAAAAAAATGTTTCCTGTAAAGAGCAAGGCGTCTGTTATCAGGGTGTTTGGTTTGGTTCATTTCCGGAAAGGATGTGAACTTTCAATGCTTCAGAATGGTTTGTCACACATCTGGTGCCTTCAGCACCCCACGTTCATGTTGCTTAAATTTATTGTCTGACTGTTTATAGGAGCAGAGGTTGCTGAAAATTCTGCCTGTTGGTAGTACAGAAGGATCAAATATTTGTGCTCTGTGAAGAATCTGGACATCCAAACAGAGATGCTACTTTCTCAGTTTAGTGTGCAACAGTGGATATTACACTGGTTTGTGGGTGGTTTTTTCTCATACAACTTTTAATAATCTGGAAAACATTATTATTTTTTCAGATATTTTCCTGTCCTTCTCTAAAAATGTCCAAGGTAAGAATAACATTTCTGTCTTCCAATGTAACACATATTTTTTGTTTTAAAATATTCATCTTCAATGACATAATATTCAACTTGCATCTGTTTGATGATAAAGGGTATTCTGAATTTGCTGTCTATAGAAAACGTAATATTGAAAGATGAGTGATGCAAAACATATATTAAAGTAGTTTCATGCAAGTATAAACCTCTGCAATGAACTAATACTCTTGGAATGATTTCATTTTGGTCACAGAGCTGTATACGAGCTCCCTGGTGCATCTTCATTGAAACTTCCTTTCTGTGACTTTGTTTTGAGCAGGAGTCATTTAACAAAACAATGGTTTAGATTTAATTTCTTCCTTTACTTATAGAATCAACTGGTTTTCCAATTTCATTTAAAATGTTGCAACCTAAAATATTATTCAGGTTAATGTCATGCTGGGATTCTTCTAATTCTTGGCCCTCAGCATTTGAAATGATGGGTAAACCATTCATGTTTCATTATTGAAGTGAAATGAATGATAAAGATTACTTGAGTAATGTGTTTGAAGAGGGAAGCTAAGAGATATAAAGATTTCTTTGCCATATCTGTAGCAGTGAGTATTTGAAACACTACTGTGTAAATTCCCCTTCCCCACACTGTAAGAGAGTTCTCTGAAGATCACTTCCAGCACATGGCTGTCACTTCACAAGTTGCTCAGGGTTTTCCTTTGGATGTACTGAAAATGGATCAGAAATGGTCATCTTTTTATTCAAGTCCAAAGAAAACGATTTTATTTTAACTATGTGTATAGAGACTGTTTTAAAAGTGTGTGATTAGTGACCGCACTTCATACTTTGTCATACTTCGATAAATAATTGTTTGGGATTTTGTTTCTATTTTACTTAAGGTAATCTTGGCTGGAGAGCTGAATAATGCTTTTTAAAGCTCTAGGTCAATGTAGTTCTGCACTTCTTTGTGAAACTGTTGAGTAGTAGGAACCTCTGAGTAGTTTACTCTCCGTTTGTCACGGAGCTTCAAACCTTTTGAGATAAGAGAGGAAAGCAGTTATACAAACTAGTAAGTCTTGAATGGTTGCTTATCACTGTCTTATTTTATTTTATTTCATTTTTAGCAACAGCCTGCTCAATTCACTAATCCAGAAACTCCCGGCTATGTTGGATTTGCTAACCTTCCCAATCAGGTTCACCGAAAGTCTGTGAAAAAGGGGTTTGAATTTACTCTTATGGTGGTTGGTAAGGAAGCGTTTCATAGTCTTTCTCACAGGGAATTTGAAGTTAAAATGAACATTACTTCCACTATTGTAAGGCTTCAGCTTGCATCAGAAACTTTCCTGTACTGTAGCTTTGAGTTTTCTTTTATATTTTATCGATTCTTGCAGCAGTTGTTTACCACATTACAAACCATGCTTGAATATAATAATAAGTTTGTGGGTGAAGTAAATAGATTTTCTTGTGCACTCCACTAATTGTTTCTTCCTTCCTTCTCCCATGTCTTACAGGATTTCAGCATTCCATTTAAAATGTAGTTTTAAACTGGTTTTGCATTTGAATACAATCTTTGTTCACTTGCATGTTTTGATTAAGAGACTAGTATTGAGGAGACCATTCTATTTTAAATGTTCTTTATGCTTCTGTAGTTCAAAAGAATCTGAATTCTGGTCTTTTCAAGCCTTTCAAATACTCTTGTAAAAGAGTGAGAAAGACTGAGAATTGGACCAGTTGGTTTTGATGTGAGCTGTTACTTTTTACATTGATCATGATTTAATGTTAACAGTTGTAATCCAAAATGTTATTCTATTTGATAATTCATTGGGAATCTCTACTGGTATCTGGAATGGAAAGAAAAATCTAGTGTCTGCAGAAATACCTTGATCCTTTGAGAAATCAGTTGCTATTCTTGAAAGTTAAGTAGACTCTCAAATCAGGCTTGGATGTCTTCTCTGTTTCTCTGTGAGCTGTAATTTCTGAGTTTTGGAGTTTGAACTCTGTAATTCTTGCTTTTAAATAGGCTTTCACAAAAAGTACCCTAATAGAGTTAGGCTCTTCATTACCTGGCACCACAAGAAATAAATCCCATTTGTGTGTTAGATTGGCTCAAGAGAGATCACAGTGGGAATGAGCAGGAGAGGCGAGATAGTGCATGATAGGTGGTGTTTAACTTCTTAATTGTTTTGGAATTCAGTAGTTACAGAGAGAGTCTCTCCTCAAACCTTTCATTAGTTTTGCCAAATGACAGCCCTAGCACTGCTTTTGTCCTGTTACTGTAATTTGTTCTTCAGTGTTGTACAGCATTGGCCCTTATCTTTGTCTTCCTAGAATTGTATCATAGTCTTTTACTGTGTCTTTCATTGGATTTGATTTGGATAATACCATAAAAGATATCTTATAAAACCTAAGAGTAAAGCCAAACTGTCAGTAGCTACTTCAAATTATGCTATCTACTGTAGCTCTTCAGAATTTACTGTTCAGTGATCCTAAAAGTGTGAACAGTTCTGAGAAAGAAAAGATTTGCTTTCTCTGCTGTACTTAAACTTAAGTTCCAGATGTCTTTGAATTCTAACTGCAAATAGTGCCATGTGAAACGGTTCTGGAAGAAAGCAATGTAAAATAATACAGACCAACAGTTGTTCCTAGCCTCTTGTGAAATAGAAATAGAGGGGAAATGACACGGTGTAAGAGTAACAGAAAGGCAATTAATCCACCCATGTTGGAGTCAAATGGAACTTTATGGTTGTTGCCTGCCAGTATTCTAAGGGATAAACGAAAACTACAGAAAGAGAACTTGGAAAACAAAGTGATTTCATTGAAAATTTGGAGTGGTATTTTAAGATGCACTAGCAGAGGGAGGCAGTTGATGTAAGATAAAATAAACTGTGCTTTAAACTGTTGATTATTTCAGCAGTTAGGAATGTGAATTCTTTCTCTTCAAACATGCATGGAGTTTAAGTATGTTCTCTTGTGGGCTGTATCACAGTGCCTGTATAGAATCTCTTCAGTGAATTCAAGTACTGAGAAGGTCAAGTTGCTGCTCTTTTTTATGTGAACATTTGTTCTGATTAAGATCTTGATCTTTAGCTAATCAGTTGGCCTCTAAACTTTCATCATGGCCGTCAGTATCTCTAGAACAAAAATATATTTACGGTACACTTTGATAGTCCCCAAATTCATCACTATAAAAAAATTGCTCAGTGACCGTATTCCTCTTGCCTTGAGTTCTTGTTTGCCATACTGGCATAAAAAGCAGAAATAAATCCCATTTTATGATGCCTGGCTGTACAAAAGTTCAGCAATGCCTTTTTCATTGTTTAAATTGATGACATAACCTTGACAGGACATAACTCCTGGCTGGGTATGATATTTCACATTCTGGAGCGATAACAGAGAAACGGGTCTTAAAAAAATCAAGAGACATGAAATGGGAAATACTAAGTCTAAATGGATCGGAGCTGCACTTGACTAGCAGAATTAAGTACAAATAATCAGTGAAAGCTCTGGGAAAGTGCATTACAAAGCCAAGATGTGAAGAGTGTTATTCAACCTTTTTATGCAAACTTTGCTAATCCAAAATTATATATTGTAATTTTTTTATTTGAAAGAAATATGAAAAAATATATAGTCAGATAATACTGTCCAAATACTCTTGAAATTATTTATGTAAATATGTTGCATTTATCTTTGTATTGAATCACAGGTGAATCTGGATTGGGAAAATCTACATTAATAAATAGCCTCTTCTTGACAGATCTCTACCCAGAAAGGATAATCCCAGGAGCTGCTGGTAAATAATGCCTTTGCTCAAGGATTTTTGAAGTTGAATGCTTTTATCTTTGAATTTTGGTAACAGCCAGCAGTGATTTCTCGCTTTAATAGTTTCTAATGTAGTTCCTGACGCTTGAGCTGTTGGATAAAACTATTTTCCTCTGCACCCAGGATGCCTATGGGGTCTTTGTTATTTAGTCCTTGTGTGTATTCATATTAGCACCTAGAAACTTGATCCCTTTTCTTGTTTAAGAACAGTCATTGTATCACAGTAAGACATACAATCAACTAAAGCAATCAGAAAATTTATTTAGTTTTTAATCTGTTGTAATTGTAAATATATGAATTTTTTATACTTGCTTGGACCTTAATTCCTTTGCTTCAGATTGATATTTAGTGAATGAGAACTTCATCTCATGTTCTTCATTCCCTTATCTTTTTTTTGTTCTGTTAATCAAGGCATGCAATAATCTAACAAAAGAGAATATTGTAATAAAATAGAAGATGCAATTTTTCCCATTTTGCTACCTATTAAATGACTTGCTTTAATGGTTTTACCGTGTTAGCAGATAATTACTTATAACTTCCAGCCTTAGGAAAAAATCCATTATGTATAATTTTGTATTGTTCTCCGATTTCCAATGGTTTTGTATCAGTCCCTTTTGCCTTAATTTCTACATTATTTTAAAGAAAAGTATGAAATCACATATAGTCCTCTATCAACCTCTGAAGAATTTATGTACTGAATCTTTCTGTTATCAGGCCTTAGAATGTAATCGATAGAATAATATTTGTGTGGTTTTATCTGCCAATTAATCTTTGGAGCTTATCTTAAAATGACATGCTCTTACAAATTTGATTCTCAAAGGCTGACATTGCTGTCTTTCAGATAAGATTGAACGCACTGTGCAGATCGAAGCCTCAACGGTTGAAATTGAAGAGAGGGGCGTGAAGCTGCGGCTGACGGTTGTAGATACACCAGGATACGGGGATGCTATCAACTGTCGAGACTGGTACTGCACAGGGAATGTATCCTGAGCTATGCGTGGGGACTGACGTAGATTCCTCATCTGTCCTGTGTGCTACAGACTTGGGTTGTGTACACTGGGCCTCATCTGGATCTACAGGGGACTGGTGCTTATTTGGACCCCTATAGATTCCCTCCAGCACAGATAATACTCTCTGGTGCTGGAAACCTTCCTCCGTGGCATTACACCTGCCTGGTTGATCATCTTTGAGAGAATACCTTTCCCTCATGCTTGACAGCAATCACCACTAGAGCTGAGAGTTTCTGCCTTCTTCCCAATCCCCTTGTCAATGCCCACATCCCAGGACAGGGATCCCAGTTGCTTGGCTTCACTGCCATCTACTTCCACAACGTGGGCCATGATATCCTAGTATTGGAGCAGCCAGGCTGCCAGGGCCTCACCTAAGTGGCAACTGAAATCTTATATGAGATATATATATATATATATGTACATATATATAAATTATGCATAGTAGCTTGTTATTCTAGCATTCAATTAAAAATTTAAAATATGTGCTGTTCTGTTTTTCCAGTCCTATAGAACCAGTAAATGAATTTTTGTCCATCAGTAGATTGGCTCATCAGCAGGGTATCTTGGTGGTTTAATATTACCTTTGAAACAGTACTAAAGTTGTGGGTCATTCGGTGACTTCTCAAATCTGTGTTTGTTTTACAGTTTTAAGACCATAATCTCTTACATTGATGAGCAATTTGAGCGATACCTGCATGATGAGAGTGGTTTGAACAGAAGGCATATCGTAGATAATCGAGTTCATTGCTGCTTCTATTTCATTTCACCATTTGGTCATGGGTAGGTGTTTCTCTGTCATTTTTTTTTACATTATTTTATAGAGTTTGTTTGTGCCTGTTGACTTAAATTTTCAGAATCAGGTTGCCATTACGTAAGCAACTGCTGCAACTGCTGACATTAATTGGCTGTGTTCTTTCTCTCTGTGTAAAAAGATACATTTATGTTGGGGTGAAAATAAATTGGCAATGTAGAGTAAGAAGAAATAAATTTTTTCCATATTTTAATTTTAGCCTTAAGCCTCTGGATGTTGAGTTTATGAAGGCCATACACAACAAAGTGAATATTGTACCAGTGATTGCAAAAGCTGATACACTGTCTCTGAAAGAGCGAGAGAGACTAAAGAAGAGGGTGAGTGTTCTTCTAGCTCGCAGAACTGTGTTGTGCTTTGGTTGTAGCAGTATGGTGGCTGAAGAGAGGGGCATTCTCATTAACCTTGCTCTGTCCTAGCTGAGGAAAATACAATCTCATGCACACTGTAACATCGTTTAATATGTAGTTTGATATCTTGTAAATTATTTTTTTACGTATTTAACTGAGAAATTCTCCTTAGAGTGTTGTTTGCAAAATGGCAGACTGGCTACATTTACAATTAGATTATGAGTGAATTTTGAAACTTTGAAAAAATATTTAAATACATTTGCTGATGATAATTGCTCTCTTACCTGTTTAATCAGTCCCAAAGCAGAGATAGTATCTGCATACAGAATTTGCATATGTATGTATTTTTTCAGGCAGTCAGAATTCTGATGGTTAAAAAATGGGATTTTCAGAGATGTTTCTGCTTTTGGAGTTGTTTTTCTTCCCCTATAATCACTCCTTCTATAGCATTCCTGTTCTTTGTTCCAGAGGCAAGACTTCTTAACACATTCAGTCTTTCAGGACCTGATGCTGTATTTGCTGGGAGGAGGTGGAATTCAACAAATCATCATGAGCTAATAACAGCAATGAAGTTTAGAAAGAAATATTAGAATTAACTTGTCAAAAGGCATGCTCAAGTCTTAGCTCTTGTATAGAAAATGTTATCTATGATTCTTTGGCAGTTATTATGAAAAATCCTTAAAGCTGTCTTACCCAATTTGGAATAAAAATAGACTTTATATACAGTATACTCTAGTAGGTATATTTATTGTGCTAGAATTCTGCAGAAATAAAGGTTATTCTTTTTTAAAGAGCAAAATGTGGGTCTATGGCAAATGGATTCCAGCTGCAGATGCCATTACTGGCAGTCATGAAGACAGGAAAAAAGTATTTGTTATGTCTATATCTCAGTTTTTTAAACACTCTCACCTCTACCCCCCAAGTAGTAATTCCGAGGCAAGAGCAAGGAGGTTAAGCTGTAGAAAGCAAATATAGCTTCTGAGTCAATGCTTTCATTATTACAAAAAAACCTGCAAAGGTTTAACAAAACACAGTTTCCACAAAGGATAGTGGTTTTGTGAATACCACTGTTTGTTTGAAAGTCTGTGGCACGTAGTTACTGAAGAAATATGAAAAAATATGGTGTTTAAAACCAAATCCTTGTTGAGCAATTTGGATCAGTAAGATAAATCCAGATTTCTTAAGAGACTGTGTATTATGTAATTTTATGTTCAAGATCTAAAAGTACTGATTCTACATGTATATGGTATCGATTTCTTTCACTGCAAATCTCAGATTCTGGATGAAATAGAAGAGCATGGCATCAAGATTTATCACCTGCCTGATGCTGAATCAGATGAGGATGAAGATTTTAAAGAGCAGACCAGACTCTTGAAGGTGTGACTGGCTTCATAGATTACATATGTGGATAATATATCATATGTTTTCAGACTGCTCTGGTGGCTCTAGAACAAGAGCTGCAATGCAATCTGGAGTGAGTCACCAAGTCTCTGCTCAGGCTTCCCTAGCTGGAAGATGGTGGCAGCAATTACTTTTATTTATTTTACACCTTTAAACTAAAATAATTATAAACTTATTACCATAATATGCAGTGCTGAGCAGAACAAGAGTTGTTCTTGGAGTTGTTTGTCCTCGTTCATTATAAGTAACTTCGGCACTTTTGGCTTTCAGGCCAGCATTCCATTTTGTGTAGTGGGGTCCAATCAACTCATTGAAGCAAAAGGTAAAAAAGTTAGAGGTCGGCTCTACCCATGGGGTGTAGTTGAAGTGGAGAATCCAGAGCACAATGATTTCCTGAAGCTGAGGACCATGTTAATGTAAGTTAGAAAATTCCAATTAAATGGTAGTTTAGAAAACAATCACAATAATTAATTAAAAAGAAGATAATTAAGCACTGTGTTGGGGGTTTGAAGCAGTTGTGAAATCCCTGGAGATATTCAGAATTTGTGTGGGCAAGGCCATGAGCAGCCTTGACCTAGCTGAGCTAGGCCTAGTCAGGGATTGGACCACACAGGCCCCATAGGTCCTCTCTGATCTGAATTACTCATTGATTCTGTGAAAATAATGATTTGTCCAATTCCTTTGTCGAGTGTAGTGCTGTATTGCTAACTCATATCCCCAGGACCATAAAATAGATTGTTTCATTCCTTGTGCTTATTTCAATGTATCTATAAGTAGATACACTTGCAAAGGAGCAGACTTCAAAAGTTCACTGGTTGTTTTTTTCCTGCCGTTTGCTACTCTGTTTCCCCTGCTAAGATTCATCAAAGGCTTTGTCCCAGAGTATAGCTTCTGTCAGAAGAGCCTCGGGGCTGAGGTTGAACACAGGGCTCTGTGTGTCCTTTACTGCACCAATTTAACTGAAATTAGCTCTTAGGTTAGTATGTTAAGTGGGTGTGCATGCTGAGCACATTGATCCAAGACAGTGCTGAGTGTGAGAGTTGCTTAAGCAAACTGATGTGACGTAGGGGTGTTTTATCTTTTAATTCCTCGTCTTCCTCCAGCACCCATATGCAAGACCTTCAGGAGGTGACCCAGGATCTCCACTATGAGAACTTCCGCTCTGAGAGGCTCAAACGAGGCAGCAGGTTGTCATCTCATGGTTACATGCTGTTTCTTCCTCTTCTGAATTTATCTTTTGCTCTCTTTGTGTCTCACCTATCATTGCATTGCTAGGATTTGGTAGATCAAGGGTAGCGCTGTAGCTCCAATCAACATCAAGTTCCATCAACTGGCTTACAAAGAATGTCACAAAACATATTTGGCAAATCTGAAGTGACAGTTGTGGAGTTAGGCAATTGTGGGAATACTTAGATCTGTGCTTTGTTCTGAGGCTTGAACACAGTTGGGTTGGAATGCTGAAGATACTAAGTAGGGCAGATGTCGTTGATAAATGTTGTCTTAAAAAATCTGCAAGTTAGATTAAAGCTGATGTGTTAAAAAATGTGGTTTTTTTTCAGAATTAACAACTGGAAAATTTGGATTGTGTCTTTAAGAAGAGATAACCCAATTTTTCTGTGGTGCTTTATTAAACATTACATTAATGAATAATTTTTCTCTACATAGCAGTCACAGGGTAATGGCTGTCAGCCCTATTTTGAGCTAGGGTGGGTAGGGTACGGCTTTCCTGGAAAGAGACCCGGGCAAAATCCCCCATTTTCAAGTACATAGCAGGATTTGTAAGATGAGTTGGTGAGTTCTTGTGGGAAACTATATTTCCTGGTTTAGGTGTTTCAGCTGCATCTCTTACTACAGCCACTAGAGGGTTCCGAATTGCACATTTTGGGGGCTTTGGGGTGTTTTGCAAAAGTTTCCCCATCCTGCTGTTGAGAGAGATTCTGTCACATGCCTGGTCAGTTTTCAGGAAAAGGAGTTTGTTCCTGCCTGTAGCATTGGCCTATATTCAAGCAAGATAACATGCTCTTCTCTCCTGTCTTTAAATCCTGATTTCTGAACTTCAAAGTAGAAGTCCCCACATTTCCCAAGTTCTGGCACCTGTTATTCAACAGGTGTGTACAAAGGCCTTAGAAGTAATGTGACCTAAGGCCATCCACTTTTTAGAGGATTTCAAGTTGCTTTTGCCCATGACCTGTGGCAGTAAGTTGCTGTTAAGTTGGATGTGTGAAACTAAAACCTGGTTTTGTATCTTGTCTAGTAAGTGGCCCATATATCTTTGCTTTCACATTTCTAAAATGGTGTTAGAACTTAGCTAAATGAGTAAATTTAAAATAAGTGAGGGTAGATTTCACGTGAATTTATTTCAAGCTTGCACTTTGGCTACCAGGAGTGCTTGGCAATAGGGGTTTGTTGACTGCTCACTAATATTCTCAGAGGTTTTGGGGCACAGTGGATTTTTTTACAATCTATCTCTCTTAACATTTTAACAAACACCAGTTTGTTTGCTATGCATATTTGATGGCACTTGCTTGATTAGATCCATTAGCAGATCTTGCCTGTTGCGACATGGAGTAGGAAAAAGCTGTTAGCAAAGTGGTGGGTAATCCTGAATAAAGGCAGGTGGGAGTCCATTGCTTCTCCCAAGTAACAAGTGATGGGACAGCAGGAAACAGCCTCAAGTTGCACTAGGGATGTTTAGATTGAATATTAGAAGAAATTTCTTCACAGAAAGGGTGTTGAGACACTGACCCAGACTGTCCAGGGCAATGGTGGAGCTACCATAGCTGGAAGTGTTCAAACTGCTTGTGGATGTGGCACCTGGGGACATGGTTTGGTGGTGAACACAACTCTGGGTTAGTGCTTGGACTCAGCAATCTCAGAGGGCTTTTCCAAACGTAATGCTTTTATGTTTCTAACAATGTTCATATTATTTTAGGAAAATAGAAGATGAAGAAGTAAATAAAGACCAGATTCTACTTGAGAAGGAAGCAGAAGTAAGATGACAAAACTTTATATTCTTTAACTTCAGAGACTTCCATTTAGGGATGCTTAAAAATCCCAGTCCACAGTACAATAATAAAGCCTATTTATTTCAGTCAGTAAATGCCAGCCTCTTCAGGGATGAAGAGCAGTAAAAGAAGATACCATAACCTGAGGTCATTACCTGTCAGATAAAGAAAATGCAGATATGTGATCCCTCTTTAATGGAAATAAGTAATACCATGCTGACAGTGAAGAATTATATTCTGAGGTGAGATTAGGCTACAGAATTTTTCTGTGCTGCTTTTCCAGCTCCGTCGCATGCAGGAGATGATTGCAAGAATGCAGGCGCAGATGCAGATGCAGATGCAAAGTGGAGAAGGTGACAACAGTGCAGCTCATGGGCACCATGTATAAAGTCGTGGGTAAGACGTTCAAATAGCCACTTAAAGGGCTTCTCCTTTAGCTACTCACTAATGTGCTTGGTATTAAGGAGTTTTGGAAAAATGTTGACAAGATGGGTTTCCATAGGTTTCAGTCTTAATTTTAATTTGTAGGGATTAACTGCTGTTTGCAAAGTTAAATGGCTTGGAGTCAAACTAAACAGTGTGGTGTGTGTGTATATATGAAAATTTTCCAGAAAGTCAATACAATATATACTGGTAAGAATTATGGAGGAAGTATTTGAAATAGTTTAAACAGGTTTCTCAAGCTCATGATAAAGTCATTGTTTCCTTGTGACTTATATGTGCAGTTCTTTCAGGTTTCTTAATGTGAGAAGACAGCTGATCTAAAATATTTTCCTGTCTTGTTTTTAGATGATTTTATCCCGACCCACAGGAGACCTTCTGGAACTGAATTGCAGTGGTGGAGGCAGAGAGGATGCCTCTTGCTCCCATGTGATCTGGAGCTTGCTGAAGAGTTTAATGTGGGAATGTTTTGTGGTAACATCTTGTGAGATGTATTTCATAACATGTAGTCATTTGATATTTTATATATTATACACGTTTGACTTTTCATTTTCTGTAGTCCTTCTTATATTGAGGTTATTTGAAATTTCCTATTATATTAGGGATACGAAATAGTAATTGAAAATTTTCTAGCCGATACAGCATTAGATAATAATATTTTTTTTTAATATACCTTATTAGTTCTCTCCTTTTAACTTTGTATTCCATTTAGAAATAAGCTGCTGTCAATGATACCTTGTTCAGTGCCAGGTAACAGTCACCTCACTAAGGTTGCATCCCTGCAGGGTTAATTTTATAAATATTGCAGTGTTTACATGTGTGTGGGAGACCAGCAGCCCTTTCTCTGTCTCTGCTCACAGCAGAGGATTTCCCAGGCCTCTGCAAATATCAAATGAAAATTCAAGCATGCCTTGTGTCTTAGCAAAAGCAAGAAGAGGAAATGCCTCTGTGAGAGACACACCGTATGTTACATGACAGGCATTGTTTCCTGTAGATTTAACCTCAAGAGTTATTATTTTCCTAAAATCTCTAACTCTATTGCAGCTAATGTTGAAGAATTTCTTGTAGGTCAGCACAAATCAGTCCTGCTATTTTCTGTCGTTATTGTAGCCAAATAAACTTGAATAATGCTGATATTGTTGAATGAGGTAAACTCCAAAGAGTAGTTTTCTATGCATGGATGTTTCTTATATCCAAAGGCATAAAAATTTCTATAATCCCTAGTGGGTATTTTCTTACTATTTTTAGAGCATTGCAAACTGCTACATGTAGTGAAAATATATACTAGCACACTTCTCTTTTTAAAAGTGATCTGTTCCTGACAGGATCACTGTAAACTGTGTTTTAACTTCTTGCTCCAAGATGGAGTCAGCAGTATTACTTTGGAAGTGACTCTGATTTTTTTTATTAGGCCAAGGTCACTTTCGTAATACTGATAGCAAAGGAGGCTGTTTTTATCTTGGCTGGACTTGTGCTGCAGATCATGCCTGGTATTGTGTTTGCAAGTAATCACACTGTAGCACCCAGCTGCCCAGGTGGTGGCTGACAGGGCAAGCAGTGACACACCTTGGGCTGTCTGCTGCTTCTGATAAAGCCAGCAATCAGATTTCTTCATCTGATCTATCACAAAACATCCTTATCTGAGCAGCTAATAAAACAGAGATAGAGTTGCAACTTCTTTTGGCTCTTTCAGCTCAGGTGCAGCTAGGACTTTTATAATTTTTTTAATGTTTCTTTGAAAAAAAATAATAGAATTTCTACAGCTATTGTCTAATTCCATTGGTACTTCAGTGGGTAGACTAAATATAAACCTGTTAAGCAACTGAAATTTTTACCTGCCTGATACTACTGTTTTATGTTTGAATCTCTCTAAAAATGTGAAGTTAAACCCTGCATCGTAGCCTTTGCTGGGGCGCTCCAGTTCTCTTTTCAAAAGTAAATACTGTCAAAGTTTGACATGAGTCATTTGACCTTCCCTAACTTTGACAAAAGTGAAAATGAAAACCTTTCTGTATGCTGAGATACACGGAAGAGGTAAGTCCCATTTTGTCAAATATTTGCATAGCAAACTTGGATGGAAAAACGTGCTTCTAAATTCTTGAGCTGCTTTTTCGAAAGAGAGTGTAGAATCAAAATCATGTAGCAGCACTGTCGGAGAACACTCTGCAGCATCTTACTTATTTCTATTACTATGAGCTTGTACTTGAAGAAAAACTGTGAAACGTAAAAGGTCTGCCTGGTTTTACGTGTTACTCTTGCTGTGTATATTGGGTTGATAGCTTTTTCGTGTATTTTAAACATGGGAACAAGAGCGGATTGTCCATTTGTTTAGTGCTGTTTGGTCACCCTCTGTGAAATAATATCAGGCCATGTGTGATCTTTTGAAATATTTGCATATCTATTAAAGTATTTGATCAGGATAAAGCATTTCTTTCAATTCCTAAGCAAAAAAGAAATTATCTAAAAATTCAGCAGGAGAAATATTTTTGTATGTTGTTTTGGTATTTAATGGGAAAACCAAGTTTATGGCACTAGCCATTCTAGCTGCAGTACTCAAGATAGGTAATTAACTGCTGCTTCTTCCCAAGCCTTTGGGGCATTTGTTCATAGTGTGCCTGATGTCTCTGAAGGTCTATTTCCCCTTCACTTTTCTTGGGATGGTCTTGAAATTCATGTTTTTTTGCTAAGACATGAAAAACAAGACTGCTTTTCTCAGAAAAGCTGCTGGTAAAAGAAAGTTCTGAGTAGCAGAAAGACTTGGGGACAAAAGGTAGATGCTGTTTGGTGGCTCGCTGAACTGGCCGCAGTTCTTTTTCTGTTACTGTGTTGTGACGGTTTTTATTTTAGGACTAAAAATACTTTTGAATTTGCAGAGCTTCATAGCTGATAGCAAAAATTACTTGTTCTTGGTACAAAACCCTGTTATATTCTGTTTTATGTACTGCAATTAGCCAAAACTGTAATAAAAAAATGCTAAAAAGCTGTTTCGTGTTCATTATGATTCTTTATTGTAATCAATATTAATTTGTGGTGACGTTTCAAATATTGTCTTGGTTCTGACCAGGACAGGGTTAATTTTTGCAGTAGCCAGGAAGGGCAGGGTTGCAGTGGCATTTTTGCATATGAATCTCTCTCTTTTGTACCTTTTTGTTATTAATATGGTTGCTATTACTGTTGCTTTTTTTATCTCATTGCTGTTTCCAGTAAATGGTTCTTATCTCAAGCTGTGATCTTTACTTTTTGTGCTTCCAGGTCTCCTCTCCATCCCTATGCAGGAAAGAGGGAGAGAGGAAGAGGGAGCGAGTGATAACATTTTTGTAGGTTCCATTTGTCCTGGTTAGTGTGATGGTGTTTGTACTCCCAAATGTTCCCTTTTCTGAGGAGAGTAGTTTGAGTTTACTCTTGAGTTTGCTCTCTGGCCATTATGGCTCTTCAGCAAGGAATGAGGAAAAAGACATTCAGAGCCTGTGGTGTGCCCTTTTCAGGTTGTTTTGAATATTAGGATGGCTGGAGATCAAATTTGCAGCGCTTGCTCCCAGGCTTTCCATTTGGGTGACACCTGCGGATGAATCAGTCATACCTCTCTTCATCCACACTCTAATGACCGCAGAGTAAGCGGCTGAGGAGAAAGCTGTCCTGTGATGTGAGTGGAAGAGAATGTTTGGCATTTCATTAACAAATGCTACCAAACCCAACTATATTCGCTTGGCATGTAGTAGGAAATCATCCCAAGGCTGAAAGAAAATAGGTTCAGATTAATGGATTGTAACTTTGATGTCTTTCATTGTCCTTTGGGTCCTTTGTTGTTTCTTTCTCAGTAGACAGCGTAAGTGCACAGAAGTGCCTTGTTTTCAGGCAACTCTCCTGCTCCACACTGTCAAATATTGCCTGGATCTTTCTGAGTGTTTGGACAGGGCTAAGCACACCTCATGTGTCTGTTTCATGGCTTCTCTGTGTTCTTGTTGGTTTATCCGGCTTCTGGGCCCTGAAGAAGGATTTCCATCAGGGTTTTGCTAGCTTGTTACACAGATTTAGTGGTTACCAAAAAAGAAAAGGAAAGTGAACAAAATAGCTCTAAACTCCTGTTTCATGACATTTGAGTAAAAAAAATGAAAAACATAACTTTTTCTGCATTTTTCTGGACGCTCTGTAATAGACCCTGAAATGCTGCACGCTATAGGGAAGTGTCTCAACTAGAAGACAAAGGAAGTGGTGAATTGCTTGGAATGTGCAAGAATGTAATTTGTAAAGGCTTTGGGAAGAGTTGAAACTATTGCTTGGGAGGACATTGTACAGGAATTCAGTGCAAAGGACTCCATGGAATGATGTTCTAGTCCCTATTTGCTGTTTTCTCAATGCTGTGTATGGAATAGAGCACAAAGAGCTTAACACAGGGCTCCTGCTGTCAGAGAAAGCCAGAAAGAAATGCTTAAAGGATTCCTGCAGAGCAAGAGAGCTGTGATTAAAACACGTCATAACTCAGCTCTCTGTAGAGGTTTTCCCACAGCCCACGATTCCCAAGGGCAGTTTCTCAGGAGAGTTAACAGTTTGGCTAGCAGCTTGTTTTCTTAAAGCCCTGTTCCTACCATGTCTGCCACTGCTTCCGGGAGATGCTGAATGAGGCTCTGGGCTGCTGTTCCTTTGTACAGCCATGAAGGCATGTGGCTGGCAATGCAGGCCAGTTTACCAGTGAAGAGCAGGTGTTGTCCCTGTGCTGGAGCAGCCCTTGGCGTGTAGCTGTTTCCTAAAGAATCTCATCAATATCCAAAAAATGTGAGGTGCTGTCACCTGCTTGTGTGTCCTTTTATATGGAGACTTGAATGGTGCTGAAACCATGCTGTTGTCACAGTGACCAGGCAAGCACATGTGCAAGTGAAGTTACGTTTGATGTCATTATGGGTCAAGCCCAGAAACTGGGAATGGAGGGAGTATGAGGAGGAAGAGCTTTGTCTAAGGAGTGGTGTGATGGCCAGCCACACTGCCAGTGCAGCCCAGCCATGATGGGAACACCTGGGCCTGGCTCACAGCCATGGCAGGGTGTGCCCAAGTTTCAGCTGCGTTGTGGAGTTTCTGCAGCATTTAGCAAGGCAAGATCTGATGTAGCTGTGTGTTTGCAAGTTTAGTTTCAGTGCTTGAAATGCAGAAGGCAAATGAATTTCATTCCACCCACAGGAATGAGAGCCTGTCAGTCCAGCAAGGTGGAGAAGGTGTCCAGCTGCCTCAGAGAACAAGATGCTTTTGGGAAACTACCCTGAGAGCAGACACAGCCCCGCAGCCATCCTGCCTGGCTTTATGGAGCAGTCTCATGGAGAAAGCAGTGCAGTGCTCTCATTGCTGTAGGAAACACTGAGCTCCTAGATAGGAAAAGAAAGAGGAGCTCTACTCTCTCTCCCAAGCCTGGGGCTTATCCTGCTCCCTTTGCTGTAAACAGCTCTGTAGAACTGACGCAGCCGGTTGTTTTTGCTTTATCCCATCCCTCAGCTTTGCACGTATCATCTGTGAGGATGTAAATGGTGTCAGATTTAAGGCTGCGTTCCAAGAGTGATCCATGTTGCCAGACAGAAATTTCTGCTCAGCCACGTAAGTTGCATCCAGGAAGACATGGCAAAAAGTCAGGGAGATCTGAGTTATAAGACATGTCTTCCATTAGCAACTTCACCGTGTTGAGGCATCTTGCTTAAGGTGCCTCAGGCTGGCTGTCGTCCTGTTTTTCATTAAGAAACAATTTGAGGCTGGTGGGGCAATGAGGAATCACCTTGTTTTTGTAAGCAGAAGCCAAAAATTCATGGGAAAACACCCATGTAGGAAGCAGAGGAGCTCACAAGTGATGTGAAGGTAACTCAGTGTATTCTACAGAATAGGTAAATATACACACCCTGAGAGTTAATGCAAAACACTCATTAAAACACATCCTGTGCTGCTTCAATAGCATATTTATTAAAAAAGAGCAAGGCACTGACAGTAAAAGGCTTTATTCAGAACATGCTCTCTCCTGTGCCTTGTAATTTCCAGTTCCCCTGTTGTTTTAATGTTTTTGATTATTTTTACTTTTAAGAAGCTTTTCCATAAAGGAGAGCCTAAAACCTAGGTTGAGCTGTTCCTGTAGTGGTTCTTGATATGAGTTCAGAGCTTCTCCCCTGCAGAGAACATGAGATTTGGCTCTCCAGGAATATTTCAGTCTCTTTGAAAGTTTGTACCCAGAGCAAGAAAACTAGTTTGAATCTTCCTTTTCTGCCCAGCAAATAATCCCAGGCTACTTTGAAACACACAAACACAGCGTGGCAGGGATGGTTGTCAGTGTGTCTGACAGCTGAGCTCAGCTCAGGGGCTGCGTCTTGGCGGAAGCGGAACTGCCGTGCTCTGTCCTGACACAAACAGCTGGAACAGTCCTTTTGGTTGAGGGCAGAGTGGGGAATCTGCCAGCTTGTTTTGCCAGCAACCGGTGTTTGACTGCCTCATTTCTTAAAAAACTTAATGCAGCAGAGTCTGTGTTACTGACAGCCTCAACTGCAGTTTATTTGGCAGTAAAATAATTGCCGAGCTTATCTGTGTCTTGTGTTTGGAGATTCTAAATTTATCATTTCATTCTGAAGTGTCCTGTCCATGAAATAGAAGTAGGCCCTTTTCTCCTTTATATTTAACTGGGCTTTTTGTGTATTTATGTTGACTAAAGTTGTTTGGTGTGTGAAGATGAGGTGATATTCTTTCTGCTCAGAATTTCAGATTGTGGGGGAGAGGTGTTTTCTCTTTGGGGATGTCTTGTTCCCTGTCCCCCCAAACACACACAGAAATTGTTCGTGTAGATCTTTGAGGCATGGTATAAGCCATGTCTGAATTGAACCCTTGTGCAGCTTCTCTGAGGTAACAAAACCCAGGCTAGTTTGATGGGCAGGGAAATGAGATGAACCGCAATGGGATTTAAAAATAAAAAATGGAGGGTGAGCTTTCTGGAGCTCCCAGTTTTATTGGGGCAGCGGGGTTCAGGCCTTGTTGCTTCAGACATGCTTGGTTGCCCTTACTGTGCAGACATCATTAAGTGTGAGAGAAGAATAAATCAATGTAATTGGAGAAAAAGATTATTTGGCAGCTGCTTAATGTTTAGGCTGTTGCAGTCACAGAACTAACACCTATCAAAAATTCTTAGGACTCAATTTAAAACAAATTTAGAGGAATTCTGGGCATATTTCTGCTTTTGTGCAATATGATGGATGTACCACGTGGGGGCAATAAGGGATTGCCTGTGTCTGAGCTTTTATCTGTGGGTGAAGAACACAGGAGACAGTTGTCAGATTTTGCCTGGACTTTTTTTTCCGGTGCTGTGGCTCAGCAGCTGTATTGCATTGCAGTTTGTAGATTGTCTAAGCTCTTGATTTTTGTGCTGTGGCTTCAGAACTGCTGCTGGCTACAGACTGAACCTTCTGGGCAGGGAGGATGTGCTTGGACAAGTTCACTAGTCAGACTGAGAGAAGCTGCTGAGTGAGTGCCTCTGTGTGTGTGCAGGTATGAACATATGCTGTGCTTAATTTACTTCTTCTAATTGCCACTTTCACCATGAGAGCCAAGTTAAAATAGAGATATAATTATGAAAGTCAAAGTAGGTGATTGCAAAAAGAGATTGCAGCCTCTTGTTTTTTTTTCTGTTAGCAGAAGATTTTCTGTACATAAGTACCCAGTGCAACACACTAGAGAGGTGATGTGTGGCCCACTTAGATTGGTGTACATGGTATAAAATGCTGGCTTAAATGGTTGTAACTATTTTTGTTCTCGGCTATGCCAACTTGCTGCTGTAGACAGAAGGGAAGATATAATGTAAGCTTTTGAAACTGCTTGCCTTGTTTTTGTGAGATGGGAGATCTCTGAGAAGACAGAGCTTTGTAGCGTGTATTTGGAAAATATGTGCTGACAGAATCATCAATAGGTGCAATTTTTCAGTCTGCAGAGTTTCTCTTTGCGTGATGAAGGATCTGAATAAAAAGAAGCTTTTCCAGCTGCTGTTTATCTTGGTTGGATAAGAAGTCTGCTTTGAAGGACTTCCTCCACCCTCATCCAGAGACTGATTAAAGAAAAAGACGACATTATAGTGTAGTGAAAGGATAATTCTAATTGTCCTGCTCAGGCCCAGAGGAGAATGTGGTGTAGATTATCTGTTCATTGAGTGAGAGAATTACACCTTGTTATCATTTTTTATCTCAGGAGGAGAAAGTTGTACTTTGTCCTGACACTGCATCCTTCCAACAGCAACAGCTGGCTTTCATGTGTAATGACATTTTTCTTCTAGTTTTGGTCTCCAAACTTCTTCCTTCTCCTGTAAAGGCTTCAAACACTACCTGGATGGCTGAAAAGTTTGGTTTCATGGGTGTTACAGAAACTCAGAGGTCTTCGTGGGTAGCTGTGAAGAACATACTGCTGAGTCTGGTAGAGACAACCATCGGCTCCCTCTTTTAGGTTTCAAAATAATCAAACACCAAATCTCAAGCACGATTTTTGTTACAGTTGCTGAGGATTTATTGAGTGTATAGAACAGAGGTTCAACCTGATATGGCCATTCCTAATTGTACCATGTTTGTCTGGGAGTAGGAATTACAGAGGGTAGAGCTTCCATCTCTCTCACCTGGCTACCCAATGGCAGAGGGCAGGGTTAGATGGGATATTGGGAAGAAATTTCTCCCTCTGAGGGTGTCCCAGTTTTGAGACAAGTTGTGGAGGAAAACACTTCCACCAAGCGTCTCCCCCACAGGAACAGGCCTCCGGCACCTCCTCCCCCCACCACAACAAACCTTCTTGGGTGAAAGTGAAAAAAAACCTATTTTATTTAACAAACAAAACCAAATGCTCATAAAACATGGGAAAAAGAAAAGGACTTATTAGACCTGACTGAACAGTCCGATACACTTTAGTGTCCTGTTTTCCCTTGGGCGTAGTTCCACCCCCCCCACTGGGGAGGTACTGCGGGGCTGGGCGAAGTCCCTCAGGTGGCTTCCTGAAGGATTCTCACCTGCTTCCTCTCGGGTGTTGTCTGATGTCTCGGATGAGAAAACAAGTCGAGAAAAACAGTCCAAACAGATAAAACCGAGGAAGGAATAGGCCTTCGCTGCTGCTGCCGCCGCTGCCGCTGGAAGCCCCAGAGCGAGAGAGCCCGAGCCGAAAAAAAAAAAGGACCTCCCCGCCGTCTTTTCCCCCCCCGTCCCTTCAAGGCCAGACACCTTGGGGAGGAATTTCAAACAACCCGGGCCAGCAGAGTTTCTCCCAGCTTCTTAAAGTTACAGAACACATTGTCTGAGCAGAAAGCAGATGATATGGAATATAAGACTTTCATAATGTCACCCCAAGACGGAGGGAGGTGAGACCCTGGCACAGGGCACCCAGAGAAGCTGTGGCTGCCCCTGGATCCCTGGAAGTGTCCAAGGCCAGGTTGGACGGGGCTTGGAGCAGCCTGGGATAGTGGAAGGTGTCCCTGCCCATGGCAGAGGAGCTGAGACTGGATGGTCTTCAAGGTCCCTTCCAAAACAAACTATACCGGAATTCTGTGATATGATGGAAAATAATTTTTTTGCTTGTGTGGGTAGAAAGGTCAGAAATGAGCTGCGTGTGGAAACAGTGGTGCTGGGGATGTGAACAATTAAATACCCTGAACTTTTGTGTCTTCTCCTTACTGGATTGTTTCAGCTCAGTAAATTACCTGTGTTTTGGGTGAGCAATAAAGTCAGGACTATAGACTGAAGCATAAAGAGCAGCAGCAGGGTGTTGATGTTTCTAAAGACCCTGCCATATCTGTAATTACTGCTTCCTCCCCCGAGTGTGGTGGTTTGTGGCTTTAAAGTGATCACATCAGATTTGTTCTCTCACTTAGTGGCAGCTGCTTTTTTTGCACAAGAAAACTTAAGTGCTCTTTTTAGATGTTAAAGCAAGTGATTGAAATGAAGATGACCCTGAAGCGTCTGCACTTTGAAGGATGTGAAACTGTATTAGAAGTTAAGTTGCAAATAAAGAGCCATGCAAATAGGATACTGAAACAACCGGTCAGTAATGAAAGCACTTCATCTGATTGAAATCACAATTGATCTTATGAATGGAGTTCTCTAAAACGTGTACACTTTTGCAACTTTCCAATTTATGGGGGTGCTTTTTCTGTTTATTTTTTTTGTTTGTTTGTTTGTTTGGGGTTTTTTGTATCCATGAGATTCTTCAGGTCTTCAGCTTCATTTCACTTTTTAGGGAGAACAAATCAAAGGATAATTTTTTTTGTGTCTTTTGTTCTTTTGAAGAGATGAGAATGCTGCTAGTCAGGAATTACTCATTAAATTTGCAAGTTGCCTTTTGCTGAGCGAGAGTGATGAAGCTGCTTCAGGTTGAAAGGGCTGTTCTGCATAATTTATGTGTTTGTTATTATAAAAAGTCATATGCTACGCTAATATTTTGTTTTTTAAATTGTTGTAAAAAGGTCAAGTTCTCAGAAACAAGATGGGTCCTTGCATTTCTAATGCTATTGGCCAACAATTCCTACCTAGAGAAACCTAAGGATTTCTCTTATTCCTGCTGCTTCTTGTCTTGAAGAGTAGACTCTAGTGAGCTATGGGTGACTCGGGTTGTAAAAGGTGCCCTTTTCAGGAAGAATTCTTCTGTCTCTCCTGTTATCTGCCAGCCTCGGCATCAGCTTTAGAGCAGTCTTGAAATCCAGATGGTGCAAAGATCGGTTTGTCTTGTGCTGAATTTCCTACAGTATTTTGTTCTTGTCTGTGTCAGTGAGGGATGGGCTTGCTGGTTGGGGAGTGAGGAGAAGGAGGAGGGTGCTTTTGTGGTCTTCAACCCCTTTGGCCAGCGACATTGCCCGATGCCTCTGTGCAGCACCCACCTTTCTCCTGTTCTGTAGCACTGAGTCTGTTTCTATCCCCACTTAAAATTTATATGTGAAAAATTTAACTAAGACCTAAAATGTCCATTACTTGGCCAGGGGCTGGTTACCGGCATGGCGTAATCCTCCAAGGCAGTGTTTCCCTGAGCAAATGAGGTCTGTGGGGTGTGCGTGATGGATATCTGGGGTGTGCTTTGGAGGGGGTTTCATGTACTTTTTTTTGGGGTGCTCTTCAGCTTCGGCTGGAAATATTATTTTAAAGCCTGCCTCGTGTGCTGGAAAACCACACTTTGGGTTTTCTTTTGGTATAAAATAACCCTCTAAACTCGGCGGGACCGGCCGGGCGGTGGGGCAGGAGGAGGGGGTCGATGTCCGTGAGGAAGCTCCAGCCGAGCCCCCCGGGCCGG
>VZRN01006455.1:923786-1003803 GCA_013397935.1 Dasyornis broadbenti
CGAGGGCTCCGGCTGCCGAAGTCTCGGGACTGCCCTCCCCCGGGGCTGCCGCGCATGGGGAGCGGCTTCACCGGGGGTTCAGAGAGCGCTTTCGCCGGGGGCTGCTGTAGGTCCGGCCTGGGCGGCTTCGCCACTGCCCTCTGGGGCTGGGAGCGTGTGAGCACTCGGCACACTCCTGCCCTGCATCCGCCTCCATGCCGGGAACCCGGGTGAGAAGGTTCTGCGTCGCCCTGTTGATCGCACTACTCGGTCAGGGAAGCGCTCCTGAAGCACCGCTCACCTGGCGGGGACCGGCTCGGACATTCTCCACTCTCCCCGCCCATCCGGTTCCTTCCAAGCCAGCGTGCGGCCGTGCAGCGCCGCAGGGGACAGCCATGAAATCCTTCGAGGCCCTGAGGAGGGACGGTGGTTGTAGGGGGAGCATGAGGTCCGGCTCGCAGGGAGACATGTGTCTCCTCTCACAACTGGGCACTCGGAATTTTCATCTTTCTTAGTTGCGGTGGTTGGATTCCTGGTGCATCAGTTGGTGCCAGCTCAGTGTAGTGATGCTAACGGGTGGCTATGGCTTAGTGAGAAAGTTAAAAGAGGAAAGTTTGCATCTGTTGGCTGAAGGGACGTGATGTGAGAGTACTTCCTTGCTGCTCCACGTTAGGGATCCCTCCCTAAGGAAGGCAGGGACCGCCCTGCTGATATTCGGCAGCTGGGAAACTGGCCTTACTTCAGATCTGGCTCTGAGGGATGGGGGGAGCATGGACCCTGCCACTGACCAAAAGACACCGTGCTCAGAGGAGTTCCTTTGAAAGCTGTTGGTATCATTCCTGGAAGTGTGCAAGGTCAAATTGAATGGGGCTTGGAGTAAACTGGTCTAGTGGAAGAAGCCGCTGCCCAGGGCAAGGGGTTGGAACACGATGGGCTTTAAGGTCCCTTCAAACCCAAACCATTCTATGTTTCTATGATCTTGCATATCCTCAGGTGTAAGCTGCCTTTCCGGATTTGCTGGTAGTTGAAAATGCTGTCTTGCTTCTGAAAAATAAGTTTATTCCATCCAAGTAGAAGATGAAACTCATTGTGACTTAAAAGCGGTTTCAAAAAGACAACAAAAAGTGCCAGGTACAAAAAGTGGAAAAAAAAATTTATACAGCTACCTAAATTTTGTGAATTTTGTTTTATTTGCTCCTTCACTTAGGGCTGAGAGCAATGCTTATTTAGTCACTGTACTTCAAGGAGCTGATTTACCTTTGATGCCTGGTCCCAGTTTACAGGAAATTATCAGGATAAACACTAGGTGCGAGCAAGTTCAGGGAAAGGCAATGCAAGGAAGATTTTTTTTATATGAGAACACTAATGTTGGGGTAACATTGCATCTTAGTTTTGCGTCGTTGAGACCTTGTTGTGGCTCACCCATGGCAGGAGGTCTTGCTGCTGTGGGATGCTCTGCTCTGCCTGTAGAAACTGTATTCTCAGAGCTTGTAGCCTGTCTCAGGCTTCACTTGTTCATTTTCCTCCTCCTTTCGTGTAGTCAGCCCCTTGAACTGAAGTGTTTCCTGAACCACGACACTATGGTTTTTGTCATGAAATGTTAGATGTAGTCAGAGTGTCGGGGTGCATAAAACATGGTATGTAGCTCTGGTGGTGAAACTGGAAATCGGGTTTGGCTTGGTTAGCACTCCTCACACATTGGGTTTTGAAGACAATGGGAGCAGGCCAGGGCTGCTAGGGGGTTGTTAATAGCTGTGGTGCCATTACAGGGTGCCTTGGGAGGGAATGGGATGTGGCATGGGGAGATGCTCCCAGCAGGCCACTGCTCTTCTGGGGATCATACTTGCTTCTGCACATCATGTGTTCTGCCTAGTGCTTGTTTGACCTTTAAAATCTGACTATTGGCCGGCATAACTATTTTTAGGAACATGTCATCAGTAGGACATGAGGTTGAACCCCACTGAGTTCACTTTTCCTGTTACCACCTGTGGGGAAGGACACATCCCACAGTTTCAGACATCTTCAGTTTCTGTTTGATATGACTTTGGTCTCTACTGGCTGGTGACCAAAGCTGGAGAGTACCCAGGAGCTCCTCATTAGTCCGGCCTTGGGTGGCCTGCCTGCCTGGCCTTTGGGAAGCAGCTGGCTCCAGCTGGAGGGGAGGCTGCTGAGGCCTCTGCTGCGGGGCTGTTCCTTGTGCTGCCTCGGCTATCGCTGCTTGCATTTTTTTCCTTTTGAGTAACTGCAGCGTGTGTCTCTTCCAGGAGCTGTTTATTCAGAAGGGGATGAATGTGCTCCTGGAGCACTGAGAGGGTGGCTAATAAATAGCCTCGTCAGGAGTATGACTGGGCAGCTCCAGCTGCTCATTGGCTCCTGAATGCCAATAGCAAAAACCTTACTGTGTGATTACATGGTAAGGCACACAGTATCTAGGAGATACAGATGTCATCAAGCTCTGGTTTCTCTTCACATTAGTAGTTAGAGGTGTACCCTGGGCATCTGTTTCTGCTGAATTTTGTTGTTAGGGTGGTTTTAAAATTTATGACCGCAAAGTTTTTCTCCTTGGCTGCGTGGCCACACAAACCAAGAAGTTCAGCCAAAGAATACACACAGAACACCTCAAGTAAAAAACTTTCTGATTATTTGTCACCCCAAGCTGGGAGATTGGGCACCAGACAATGTGTGCCCACTTTGATGGTTAAGCTTATCGATAACTTCATGCTGGGTTCAGTTTTGGGTCCCTGGAGCATGTCCAGGGAAAGGCAGTGGAGCTGGGGAAGGGTCTGGAGAACAAATCAGGTGAGGCACAGGTGGGGGGGGCTCAGCCTGGAGAACAGGAGGCTCAGGAAGGACCTTCTTGCTCTCTGTGACTCCCTGACGGGAGGGTGCAGCAAGGTGGGGGTCGGACTCTGCTCCCAGAGAACAAGTCACAGGACAAGAAGAAATGGCCTCAAGTTGTGTCAGAGGACGTTTAGATCTGACATCAGGGAAAATTTCTTTGCTGAAAGGGTTGTCAGGCATTGGAACAGGCTTCCCAGGGTAGTGGTGAAGTCCCCATCCCTGCAATTGTTCAAAACTTGTGTGGGTGGGGCACTCGGGGACATAGTTTAGTGGTGGTGTTCGCAGTGCTGGGTTAATGGTTGGACTTGATGTCACAGACTTTTTCCAGTCTTAACGATTCTGTGACTGTCACACTTTCTTGTTGCACGTTGTCAGCTGGGAGGCTGGCGGTGTCTCTGGGTGGTCTCAGCTGTGCTGCTCGGGCAGGGCTCTGCAGGGGCTCAGAGGGACACACAAGCCTTGTGGTGGCTGTGATGAGGTGGGGAGGCATCTGTCTGCCCTCCTGGGATAGATTTTTCTCTACAGGGATCTGCAAGTATAAAAATAAACCCCCCAAAATGTTAAAATGCACTGGGCTGCAAGCTAGGAAGATGTTTGACCTGTCTCGATGTGTGTGAGAATTGAAAATAAAACCACCCCCAACTCATTTGTAAGGACATGTGCAGCTGACTTCATTCAAATCCTTGGAGTGGGCTGCCTACCTACTCTCAGCACAGAGAGACAAGTGTTTTCATGAGCTGCCTCTTCTTTTCAGACAAAACACGTTTATTACAAGGCAATAACCTATCACTGCTTTGGATGTGAAGCCGTGTGCAGGCTGTCCCACCGCAGTACCCACGTACTTTGGATTGCTGAGACACAGTGTGGTGTTTGGGTAATTCACCCAAAAGCCCCAAGGAGCCTCCCTGTGCATTCCTACTGGGGGCCCTGCACCTTGCTGCCAAATACTGAGTGCCAGCGGTGGGCATGGGGCTGAGGCTGTGGGGCATTCTGAGCTCACAGGCCTCACCTGCATGCAGACCCCACTGTGATTCCCTGTGCAAATATCACCACTACTCTGGTGACGCGGGAGAGCTGGGGAGAGCCACGTGGGACTTTTTTCCCATGTCAGATGAAACATTTGCTCTGCACAGCTGCTACCAAGCTGTGACAGCAAGACTTGTGCTGTAGGCGTTGACCTGCTTGAACTGTTGTCCGTCTCTGTAACTGAGATTTTTGCCCACTGTTTTAATCTGGGTATAGCACAAGTTTACAGGTGAGGTCAGGAACTGTTACCTTGTATCAGTGCCTGATGAAGGCTCTGAGCTGCCAGCAGTTAAGGTTTTGCATGAGTGATCATTTTGGGGATGCAGGAAGTTATTGTTACTGTTATCTCCGTGTGTGGTGAATGGGATGATTGGGATCAGTGAGAGGTACAGTTCTGCCTTACTGTTCACTGTCCCCAGTGCTTGTGCTGCTCATCAGCAGAAAAACTCATCAGAAACTAAAATGTTCATGTTGGGAGGGCAGAAGGCACAGGTTTGACTATCCTATTTCTTAACCGTACTTCAGAATGGTTAGGTTTTCTTCCTACGTTTTCTTCCCAGCAGTTGGATTTTAGTCATCATAGAGTGGTTTATGTTGGAAGGGACCCTAAAGCTCATCTTGTTCCAACCTCTGCCATGGGCAGGGATACCTTCCACTAGACAGGTTGCTCCAAGCCCTATCCAGTTTCATTAACCTTCTTACTGATTTTGCTAGGGGAATAAAGAGTGTTAAATAAGGATTTTGTGACAGTGCTTCAGTGGGTAGTAGGTAGTATTTTCATACAGAATGTCCATGGAAAACCAGGCTGTAACTCTCTAGTTTCTTCCATGTTTCTAGAGACTCAGCTCACTGCTGGAAGATGGGAGAGATAGAAGGAACGTACAGAGTTCTGCAGACACCGGGCTCTCGTTTGGGTGCCCAGAAGACCTCAGGAGTGAGTACCTTGGAGCCAGGACAGAACCTCTTGACTGCCATGGCATCATCGCCTGCCAAAGCGCACGAGCGCGACCTCCCCGTCAAAATAAAGATGTTGGACAACACAGTGGAAGTACTTGACATTGAGGTAAGAGAGATTTAAGCCTGATTTCAAGTACACTGAGCCTCTGATAATGCAAAACTCACAAGGATGTGCCTCTGTAGAGAGCTGGGACGTTTTGAGGCAATATCTGAATAAAGATTCCTGCCAGGGATTTTACCTACTTACAGGTAGTGATATCAGTTGCATGGCTTGTTTTTTAAAATCCTGTAAGTATAACAGATGTTTTGTGTTTTTAACAGACTTTAACTACAAGCACTTACTGTAAGGAGACTCTTTATTTGTTGTTTGCTTTGGGGGAACACCAACTGTCTCCTGCCAAACTGTCCTTGCTTCCTGAGCCACATGCAGCTTTGTCAATTTGGCAGCTGGGAGAGTGGAAGAGCTTTGCCTTATTTGCTGATTTATATTAATTACTTTAATAGTTTGTATTCTCTACAAGTAAACTTGCTCCTATTTAAAAGTCTTTGCTTGCTACCACAATTTAGGAGGGATGCACCAAAGCAGTGTCAGTTCAGTGTTCCTGAAAATTTTTATTGAAAGGTATGCTTGGGGAAATCTGCCATAAGACATAGAAGCCATGCACAAATTAGGGAGATTCTGCTTTTAAACAATTTTTTTTCTTCCAATTCTTGTTACATTTTCAGCATTAACCTCAGAGTTGAATTCCAGTTTGTTAGAATTAGATCTGTTGTTAGAAAGCAACTGTGTTTTAGTGAAGATACTCAGCTATCAGATATTCTGCCTTAGTATGAAATTCTAATCAGTAATTTATAATTAGCACTTAGAGCCTTATTTTGTTGCATAGACTCAAAAAGTTTTCTTCAAATAGAGTGAAAAAGTTATCTGTGGAACTCTGAAGAAATGGTGGATTTGGGGATGTCTTCCCAGACATGAAATCTAGTTGTTTTTTTTTTTTTTTTTTTGGTTTTTTTTTTGGGTTTTTTTTTTTTTTTTTTTTTTTTTTTTTTTTTTTTTTTTTTTGTTTTTTGGTTTTTTTTTTAGTGTGAGGCTGTGCCTGCATCCTTCCACTTGACCACACTCAGTGTCTGGTACTGCAAACCCACCCATCCCTCATGTACCGCATAGAACACAAAAGCCTCTTTTTTCCCTTTAAATTATGTTAGAATATTTTTTTTTTAGAAAATCTGCTGACTTTGATTCTTTAGAATGATAATTTTATTTATTTTTCCAAGTTGATGTGGATGGTGCTTTTGTGGTTTGGTTCAAAAAAGAAAAAAAAAACCTCCAAGCAACATCCTCAACTCTAATTTTGAAAGTCAATGCAAGGCCAGGTTGGATGGGGCTTTCAGCTAGTTGTGTTGTATGTGTTTCCCATAATTAGGAGCTGTCTTAGATTTTTTTACCTGGAGAGCTCTCTCTGATTATGGCACCCAAAGAAACACCCGAATTTGGGCACTAGCATGCTGAGGCTAGAATTAATATTGTGCTGTTCTTCCTTCTGAGATCAGCTGGAACTGAAAAACTTAGAACCTCACGGCTGATGCTGCGAGCAGTGAGGAGAAGGGGTCAGCCTTGGGTCAGCTTCAGAGCACTGAGCACAAAAAAGTCCAGAGTCAGCAGCTGTGGCGTTACAGTCCAGCTAACACTGCCTCCATTGCCTTTCAGTTTTGGCTAAATAAGGTAGCAAATGATAGCAAACAGGCATGAGGTATTAAACTGTGACCCTCTGCCTGAGCTCTTTGGTGAGCTGATGGGATAGCAGGAACTGCTGACTGCTGCTTGTAATAAAAAATGGGAATTTTTCACTTGGGATTGAGAGCAGGAATTAGGAAAAGGCAGTGACATTGCTGAATAGGTGGTGTGTGCTAGCACAGTTATTTTTCAAAGAGCAGTTAGACAAACTGGTGGCCAAGCACCGTCCTAGAGGACTGGAGGTTCAGATTGCCATGCCACTTGCCTACTTGTCTGTGCTTTTGCAATTTTTTTTCACTAGATGTGAAAACAAGATGTGATGTTGTGCAGTTTGAGTCTGATTCAGGTCAGCAGTAGTTTGTCTGTGCAGTGGGACACAGGCCTTTCCCGTGGGGTTTTGGCACTGCCAGCTGATGGCAAAAGGTTGTCTTGGGGTTTTTTCCCCCTATTCAAATGATTTTCTTTTCTGTCTGTAAGAACTGTGGCAAATGACTTTTTTACTGGGAAATATGGTGTGTCAGTGGAAGGACTGACTGAGTGCAGGATCAGCTCCTGGGGAGACCCTTCCCCGTGCAGTGTGATTGTTTATTGCCTCACTGCCTAAAATGAGCCACGGGAGCATTTTTAACCATATGGGATAAACAGAGTAGCCACAATAACAACTTAATCCGTGCAGCTTTACCTTGTCATCCCCTCCTTTCTCCAAGATGGGTTTGAAACAGTTGCTTCTCTCCTGGCAGGAGTTGGTGGGTGCCCTCATTGGTAGCCCTTCCCCATTACTTAACTTTTTAACTTGCCAAAGAGCAAGAAAATGATGATGTAATGGACGGAGACAGAACAAAATAGGAAAGAACAGTCTTTTCTTTGTGTTATTGGTGTACCTGAAACAGTTTGCTAAAAGTTCCATACAGTTACCTTCTACCACCTTTTGTCTGAAGTCCGCTGTCTCTGTCCATTCTCTCCATCTGTACCATAAGGTTTGATTTCTAACTAGGAATTTTATTAATCACTAAGAGGGAATTATTCTTTAAAAAGTATAGGGAAGAGCCCTTCTCCAGGGAATCTGATTTGAATGTTAGGGCATGGAGAAATACTCAATGTTTTTCAGAATTTAAAAAAAACTGAAAATGGTCTATTTATGGTTTTTCCTTTCCCTTCCAAAACAGAAGAGAGAATGAAACATATCCATTCAAAGCTAGGCTGCAGTATTCATTATTTTCATGAGTTTTGTTTTCCCTTTTTACAGCCAGCTTGTTTTGTCAGCTCAAATCTTGCATGTGCCATGTCGTGGGGTACTTGGCCTCTTCTCTCCAAACTAAGTCTGTCCAAAGGGTGGTTTCACAGACTACGAGATGAATGATTGGAAAATTCAATTTAGTTCAGACTGTGGGTACGCTTCAAAGTAATTAAGGCTTTACAATAGAAGTTCTGCCAGCTTTCCAGATTTTCTGAAGAGATTAAATTTGGAAGCTTTTGATCAGCACAAAAATGTGGCAGACTCTAAAATAGAAGGGTCTGGGCTGGGCTGAATTCACCAAAATGACATTTAATGAAATTGCTGCCATAATATGATGTTTAGTATTTGGTCTATGTGTTGTTCTTTATGTAGGAAATACATGTCGTTTATGAAATTCTTTTACATGAATTATGCTCTATGCTATAAGGAAGTGCCCCAGAAAAAGTTTATATTATTATGCTTCAGGTTTACCAGATTGTTTGGGGACAACTTGGTGCTTCTTCAATGATGTGTACCTCCTCTTCTTCTGCTTGGATGTCAAATGAAATTTGGGAGTGAAAAATACTTTTACATTTTATTTTAGGGTCTGCCTACCTGCGCCACTCTAAGGGAAAATTTAAACTGGAACTTTTTTCTTTTGTGCTAACCTTTGTTGGGTTGTTTTGAGAGCAGAAGTCGGTTCTTTTAAATTTTTTTTTTACATAATGAAGTAAGGGTGTTACGCATCCCTGCAGCGCTGTCTGAGGTGTCCCTCTCCCTCTGACACCTGTGGACTCCTGGCAGGGAGATGCTCCACTCCACTGCCATTCTTGGGAACAGGCTAGTGAGATGAGATTACGCTTGAATTCCTCCCTTTATTTTCTGATTAAGTATTGTCCTCTCCCTGCTCAGGTCTCCTTTGGTATTTACTGATGTACCCTGCAAAACTATTACATTCCTACAGAGCAGAAGTGGCTTATTCTATACTAAGCTGAAAATGGGTACATGATGATTACTCTGATAGTGATACTGTCTTTGCTGGGCTTATTTAAATGTGTAAATTGCATTATTAAAAGTGCAAAGCTACTCTCCATCCTTATGTTTAGAATGGAGTAGAACAACGCTGGTTATTCTGGTTTCTGTGCAGTTTGCAGTTACCTGTGATTGCAAAGGTGCCGTGAAAGTGGCTTCCCCTTGGATGCCCCGAAATCAGGAACTGGGCTGGGACTGCAGGAGGTTTCTGGGAGGGCAGAGGAAGCAATCTGACTGCAATAAGCTTCCCTTGGTTTTTGGAGAGAGTGTTTCCTGCTTGTGCACGTAGCAAAATGCTGCTCCCAGTAGCAACATTTTGGTAGCATTAGTGCCCCCAAGAACTTTTGTGGGGATGATGCAGAAATGCTGCCACTTTTAACTACTGCTATTGAGCAATTTTAAGTAAGAAATCTGTGTGTGTTAAAAAGTGGGATCGTGTTGTGGGCACTGTAAAGCACCTGCTGTGTGCAGTGAGGAGCTCTGAGTGCATTGCCGGTGGGACAGGCAGCCCAGTCCCAGCTCTGGGCTCCGGCACTGGCTGCCCTCCTGCCCCTGCCTCGCTCTCCCTGCACCTGCTTAGACCTTCCTTTCCTGAAGGCTTTTCCCCTCTGTGCTGTGAAAGTATTAAGAGCTTAAATATGTGAGGAGTCGAGGGACAGTCTGCTGCTGAATCCTATTAAGTGCTGTGCTGGAGGAATCGAGGTGCTCTTGGTCAGCTCAGTGTTTTTCTTCCCTAGCCAGGAAGAAATAGTCAAAATTCCAGAAAGAATCATAGCCAGATGTTTGTCATTGCTTCAGTTTGAGTCTCCTAAATATGGCAAATAAGCTGCCTTAGGACTTATTTTTATCTGACCTCAGAAGAGAAAGTTAGTAATTCACGTTTTAAATTTGTAATTATTGTAGGGTTTAAAAAGAAGGTAACTAAAGCTTTGCACTTTGTGTACCGTTTGAATCCACTATATATTTTCTAGGCCTGTTATTTTGTGTTTGGAAGCTTGACTTTTTTGATGCTATGTAGGAATGTGGTGTTGGGTGGGGAAAGGTGAAACCACAGCCATTTTACTGACAGACATTTAGAGTGTGTTTTGTTCATTCGAGTGTATTTTGGTTTGGTTTTTTTTTTTTGGGAAAGATGTGAACTTAAATTCTATAATAAGCCAAATTTATTATTTTACAGTTCTCTCGACATTACTTGTCATATTATATGTAAAGAAAATTGAGCTTTACTGCAATAAAGGAAAAACTGAATATTCCTGTACAAAACGTTGATTATGTGCACAGGTCTTAGAACACAGAAACCCTTTAGGAAAATGGTGATCAAGTGTTATCACAGTCCTTGAAATATTAATGTAGTGGATTGAATTTGTAAATAGTTTATATGGCTAGGCAGCTGTTCATTTCTGGTTTTGTAATCTAATGATGTAGGATAGTGAAAATCAGCTGAAATAAGTCTGATGCCATTCAACCAAAATGGCTGTAGGAAAAAACCCCAAAAACCAGGAAGTCCACTGGAAACCTTTTAAACCTTTTTTTGGGTGTGGGTGACATTCAAGGTTGGGCCCACAGATGGGTAATTCTGTAGACTATATAGAGCCTGAAAGGGAAAAAACCCCAAAATCAAACCAAGAATCAATCCATGGGCAGCTAAAGACGATTATAGAAGCTCAGTGTGCTGAGAGGCAGATCAGAGGAATTTTAGGTTTATACCTACTGAAAAAATGGACTTGGAGTTGAGCAACAATGGTGTGTTATGGTATTCACAGGGTTCAGAGCAGCACAGACTTGGGGCTGTGCATTCAGCTCAACAGGGTTGCAAAAGCACAAAAACCAGCTGTGTGTCAGCCCTTTCTCCTTGCAACCAAATTCATGTCTGGAAAGGGCAGCGTTGCTCACTTGGGTGTATACATTGAATATTTAAAAAGCTGTGCTATGATGGCAATGCCTTGTGTGAGAGATTTACTGTTCGAGGCTGGAGTGTTGGATATGGGACAGGGGTAGGCCCCTCTCTCTGACAGAACAGTCATTCATTAATAAAAACAAGAATTAGAAAAGGGGAAAAAAAACCCCAAAAAGCTTTGTAGAGACTCCATTAGAGCTGTCTGACATGTCTTCAACTGAAATCATGAAGGAGAAGTGTCTCAGTGCCCTCAGCCCACTTCTCAGGCAGGTAGCCTGAAGCCAGTGGTGTAGGAAAGACTCCGGCTGGCGAGGGGAAGTTAGAAAAGCTTGGCCTTATCTAATCTGGCTGTAGGTATTTATTAACCCATCACCATGCTATCAAACCTCTGCTCAAAGTTCAGTGGGGAGTGATGTTAGGACAGCTGGTACAATTTCAGTTTTGCACAAAACACAAGGGAGATTTGACCTTTTCTGTAAAAATACCTGATTTGTATTTATCTGTTGTGTAAAGAGTCTGTTGTAACTGTCTTCTTGATGTTTTAGACGATTTCCTTTGGGCAGACTTCCTCCAAGCAGTGTGTCAGCCTGGAGAAGCCCAACACCTCCCAGGGGAAGTACAGTACCTGGGGGCTGTAACACCTCTCCTAGGAGAGAGGGCTGGGAGAGCTGCGGTTGTGCAGCCTGGAGAAGGAGAAGCTCCGGGGAGACTTTATTGCTGTCTTTGAGCACCTGCAGGGGCTCCAAGAAAGCTGGAGAGGGACTTTAGACCAGGCCCTGGAGTGAAGAACAAGGGGGAATGGCTTCCCACTGCCAGAGGGCAGGGTTAGATGGGATATTGGGAAGGAATTGTTCCCTGTGAAGGTGGGGAGGCCCTGGCACAGGGTGCCCAGAGAAGCTGTGGCTGCCCTAGAAGTGTCCAAGGCCAGGTGGGATAGGACTTGGAGCAGCCAAGGTGTCCCTGCCCATGGCAGAGGAGTTGAAACTGGATGATCTTTAAGGTCCCTTCCAACCCAAACCATTCCGGAATTCTATGAAAGCCCAGATCCAATCTGGTGAATGTGGGTGTGGATGATGGTTTTGAGGTAAAAACATAATTAATGGAGAAAGACTTGCAATTTTAGTGAGGTTTTTTTTTTTATGAACAGAGGAAAACAAAGTATTTTCTTTGTTTAAAATGACTTAAAAATATAGTTTTATTTATGTGCGTATATACACGTATGAAATGAAGCTGTGCAAGATCCTAGAAGCATCTACAGTCGAAGTGTGTGCGGAGTGGCCAGGCCCATCTGAGGGAATGGGTGTAGAAAGGTTCAGGGGTTCATGCAAGTGTGTAGGGGCTTGTAGCAAAGTTCAAGGGGGAAGAATTGAGATCAGTCTCTTGACTTGTAGTTCCTGCTTTTTCTTAGCTTGTGTGAACAAAGTAGGTGCTTGGATTTTCTATTATGAACCTGAATTTGAGATGAACTACCCCAAAGCAGCTCCTGTCTGTGATACTGTCATCAGTGTCACCTGAATGTTTAATTATTAACAAACGGAAACTCTGGTGCCAAATCATCCAGCAGTACCTGTGAAACTCTGTCCAAGGATGTGGCCCACAGTGTTAATTTGTGTGACTTCCTTCTTCCACAGGTAGTCTAGAGCAGTGCATGGAGCAGAGGTATTGGGGGTTCATGTCTCGATTTACCTCTCCAATGAAATGAAAAATGAAAACAGTGAAATGAAAACAGCTGAAAATTTCTGCTTGATGCCCGGTGTGTGGCTCTTTCATGTTGCTGTTGGCTCACTTAGACACCATGTGTTGACTGAGTGTGCCCAGCCATGTTGCTGCTTGGTTTTTCTCCTAGCACAGTGTGTTTTATTCCAAGCAGTCCGGGCATTTCAGCACAGCACCATTTCTGAAAATTAGGACCATTTTTTGTCTCTGTCTACCTAAGTATACATTTCCCAATCTCATTCTCATAATTCCCTCCCTCTTGGGGATCTTTTCCCATGTCAACCAATTGTTTTCCTACTTTCAGGCATCCTGCAAGTCTAGCCACTCTGGAAAAGCATGTTTGTTGGGTAGAGCTGGTTGCTTTGGCAGTGATGTGCTTTGACACTGCTTTAAATGATCCTTTAAATTATCATAATTTTAAAGCTAGCCTTAATTAAATGAGCTGGAGGCTTCCATTTCTAGAATAATTTGTCTGGCTGTGGATTCTGCTTTAAAAAACCCTGACGAACCCACATCAAAACCAACCACTGAAATGTTAGGACCAAGAAAAAAAAAATCATGGGGAGGGAGTATTAGAATTTTTTCTTTTTCTAAACAAAAACATTATGCCCAATATGGAGTGTAATAATGGAACTTGAAATAGTGCTGAAATTTTTATTTGCGTTTACAGCTTCCATATTTGAGTAAATGGTATTTCAATGCTGTGTGGCAACAGTGTAACACAATGTTTTAATAAAGGAGAAGTTTCAAGATGAAAGTGCATGCTGTCTCATTTTGTGATAGCGCAGCCACATCAGAAGGCTGCTGTTGCAAGAGGGAAATCTGGTTTTTTTTCTAGGGTTGAAAAAAAAAAAGGTGTTAAAAAAATAAATTCACAGCAACTAGGGCAGAAAGTTGGATGAAGTTTCGTGAAACTCACATGTGTGCTAGGTTGGCTTCTCTAGGTCTTCACCCAGTTCTGGAAGAATTGAGGATTGGCAAGTGGGACTGGAGGTTGTCAGGACCTTGTACAGGAGTCACATCTCCTGCTGGGCATCCCGTGCTCTGTAAGCTGTTAAATGCTCTGTTAAATGCAGACTATTCTTGGTCTGGTCTTAGTAATCTTTAATTGGGACCTGTCGGTATAGAAGAGTGAATAAAATAAATTTATTTGAAATACTGTTTTCTTCACAAAGAGTTAAAAGAAAAATTGAAAGAATTGAAGCTTAAAGTTATTGCTAAATGTTCAGATGATCAAAATAAAATTGTGTTTAAGCAGTTTGGTTGAGCACATGAAAACAGTGTTTGACAGAGTTGTTACTTGGTGCCTGTTTTTGTGGGGAAGCAGGAAGTGTTTTCATTGGAGTTACTAGTTCCAATCAAAATTGAAGAAACTAATAAAGTACTGAAAAGAAAGGCAGTTGTTTCTTGTTTTTCCAGTCTGCAAGTTAAATACTAGATAGGGAGCCATGAGGTCGTCTTGTTTTAGCCGTGAAAGCATAAAGTTAATGACCGGTGTTCCCTGCCATCTTACATTATTTCCTTCTTTCTAACAAAGGTTCTAATGTCCACCCTGCATTCAGAAATGCAGTTTTTGTTTATTTGTGGCATTGATGATGGTTATTAACAGGGAGTTTTGTGGGTGTTTTTTCTGTCTCACGCTTCATTTGGACAGAGATCTAACAGATTACAGAAGGGTTGGAGATAAACAGAGCTATAAACTCACCAAAATGTTTTCATATTTCTGATTAAGAAAGGAAATAACAAGTCTATGTTTAGCTACAAATTGTCTTTTCCTTTTAATTTGCCAAAAAAATGAAAAATCACTTTTTCATTAGGAAGACCTTTAAAGTGTCGCAAAGGAGAAAAATCAGTAAAAATCCATGACTGGACGTTTATTTAAATCTGTTCAATTTGCTTTGGCCATTTGCAGGACACTCCATGTTGGCTCTGTGTTGGGTGCTTGTCAGTGATGATGTCAAACCTAAACTTCTGCCTCTCAAGCACATCTGCTGTTTTCTGGAGGATTTGGTCTCCTGACAGTTGCAGATTTCTGTGACACAAAAATCCAAGGTGTTTGCAGCTGCCAGGATTCAGTGGCTCCCCTGGCTCTGGCTGCACAAGAGTTTCCATTCTATACCTCAGCTTTATAATGCTGTTTTTTCCAAACTCTTGACTTTTGGACTGATTTTCCCCTTCCAGCTTATCTGCTGCCAAAAGCGGATTTCTTTTTTGAAAAGTTGGAACAAGGGCAGCTTGCCATCTTTGGAAGATGAGAATACTACTCCTTATGAAAGTACTGGGGCTTTTGGTTTTTAAATTAAAATACGGGGAAAAGTAAAGATGAGTAAAGATGTTCAGGAAGACAAGTTTGGGAATTAGAGAGGAAGAATCGATTTTGATGATATGGAGGTATGGTCCACTGAAAATCCTAGGCTATGAGTTTGTTTTTCTCTCTTCCTAAGCTCAAAAGTTATGGAATCTGTTATGTAGGTAGTGATATTTGCGAAAATAGCAAATAACACTTGGCTTGATTGTCCCCCTCTGCTCTGCTCTGGTGAGACCCCGTGTGCAGAGCTGTCTCCAGCTCTGGGATCCTGAACATTAGGAAGACGTGGAGCTGCTGGAGTGAGTCTGGAGGAGGCCACAGAGATGCTCTGAGGGCTGGAGCCCCTCTGCTCTAGAGCCAGGATGGGAGGGCTGGGGGTGTTCACCTGGAGAAGGATCCAGGGAGACCTGAGAGCGTCTTCCAGTGCCCAAAGGGGCTGCAAGAGAGCTGGAGAGGGACTGGGGACAAGGCATGGAGGGACAGGACAAGGGGCAATGGCTTCCCACTGCCAGAGGGCAGGCTTAGATGGGATATTGGGAAGGAATTGTTCCCTGTGAGGGTGGGGAGGCCCTGGCACAGGGTGCTCAGAGAAGCTGTGGCTGCCCCTTTTCTGGAAGCATTCAAGGCCATGTTGGATACAGTTAGAGCTGGGTCACTGAGGAAAGCTGTTGTTAGCTGCCTATTAAGGGTTTTTACCCTGGTTTTTCTTCTTTCGTTTTATGTGAAATAATCCAGTAATATCAGTAGTCATTGTCTTGGCAGAAAATAAAGAGTAATTGAGAAGTTTGGAATGGAAAGTATGCCATGTTGTGAATTTGTATTGAAAGCAGGACCTTTATGAAATGCATTCATGCAGCTACTTGCCCTGATGTCAAAATTACAGTAATTAAGGAATTACTTAAAGTATTTTGCTTTGTGATGCTTTATTGCAAATTAAACAGTGACACAGAGCTGCCCACTGTGTCACTTTCATTTCTGCCCACTTCAAAATGTTCAGCGCTTTGGAAAGGATGGTTGTAAATGTAATAAACAACTTGAGGAGCTATATAGTTCTATGAGTTTTCCCGAAGAATTTGAGGCATAATAATAAAAGATTGTGTTCTGTCTCAAGCTTTTGAACCCCCTTTTTATTTTAAAATAAAATTAACCCTGTTCTTTCAAAATGTGACATTTCTCCTTTGAAGGATGCAAAATGATACTGAGCTTAAACTGGGTTCTTGTTTAACTTGTTTGACCCTGTTTAACCCTGGCACAGGTTGTGGCTGCCCCTGGATCCCTGGAAGTGTCCAAGGCCAGGCTGGACAGGGCTTGGAGCAGCCTGGGACAGTGGAAGGTGTCCCTGCCATGGCAGGGGTGGGACTGGATGCTCTTTAAATCCCTTCCCACCCAAACCATCCTGTGATTCCGTGATAATTTATTATAATGCCCAGTGCTTTATAGAGTCCATTACAGAACTCTGTGCCTGCTTTGATGGGAAAGTCATAGACTCTTCCATCACTCCAGCTTTTCCAAACGCACAAAAGCTCGGTGCCATCGACACTATCAGTGTGCTCTGCCAAATAACCTGGCCTGCCAGAATGATGCCACACCCTGCCACCGGAGTTGTGGGGCTGCTTCCATGGTCCAAGGTGCACCCTGCTAGGTTTTGTGTGTTGCTGGAATGGGATGCGACAGCCTTGTGGATTCTTTTCTCAGTGATCCAGAGGGACTGATGTGTGGGTTCATCAATGCTGTGTTTCTCCTGGTGCCTGCTACAGTCACCCAGTGAGAGATGCTGAGAGCAAGGTGGGTGACTGAACCAGCAGCCCCAAGTGCAGCTGGTTTGGGTGTGCTGTGGACGTTTCCTGTTTTCTCCTGTGTTGCCGTAGCTGCTTTCTGCCCGTGTTTGTGGTTTTGCCCCTAACTTGACTTGTCAGAAAGGGTTAGCGAGTGGGTTTCCTGAGGCAGGGATTCATTGAAAGGATTCCCCAGCTAGCATGGTGTGAGAGGAGGTTTGGTTGGGTTCCCACTGTCCGCAGGCATTTCCCGCCTGGTTGGTGTGAAGGCTGCGTGTGGCCCTGGGGTTCCTGGTGTGCAAAGGAGTGAGGGGTCTCTGTGGAGCAGGGATTTGGCAGCTCCTGCTCCATGTGCTGCAGCTGAGGCAGATCACACCACCCAGCTACACAAACAAACGCGTGGGTTTGTTGAAGGATCTGCAAATAGCCTGCAGCTGGTCTCCTCAGGTCTTGTGCTGACCCTGCTGTGAGCAGGAGACTGCATGTAGGTGACCTCCAGTGGCCCCTTCCAACTTCAGTTCCTCTGGTTCTTTGAAGCATTTTTATATGGAGTCGTGCCTGTATATTAGATGTTTTTGTGTTACAGTGACAAGAATAATGTGAAAAATCTTTGTGATATTTTTCTCTAGTTTATAAAGATGCCATTTGTTTTTGAATTTGCTGTAAACTTATTCTTGTTTATTCTTATTAATCTCACTGTAACTTTTTTTTTATTACTTCCCTAGTCGAAATGTTACGGCCAGACATTATTGATGGAAGTTTACAAGCATCTGAATTTGATTGAATCAGACTACTTTGGAATCGAGTTCCAGAATATCCAGTCATACTGGGTGCGTACAGTTCCCTGACAAATCCAGTGTAATGAAGAAGTTGGGTGAATGCACTTCCTTGAGTGACAAAATTCCTCAGTCTGCTGGAGTCTCCTGTAGTCTGCTGTAGGATTATCTCTTGAATTCTTGTGAATCTGTTTCGCTCACCAGAATGACGAGAACTATTAAAGCCGAAGGGAGGAATCAGATTCTGCTTCTTGTTAAATCTCGGAAGTTGCATAAAGCAGTTAAATAGCTGCTGATGTTCCCACTTGCAGGGACAGAAAATCCTCCTTTCCTCTGCAACGGGAAACATGAACTCAAAGTGTACTCTGTGGAGCACTTTAAAAATCATATTACAGTGTGTAATTTTGGTAGTGTTCATATTTATCCTCAGTTAATTCAGTCTTCAATTAATTTTCCTGAAGAGCCATTATGAACCTCTTTCTAAAACCTCAGGCACACAGACCTGCATGCTTCTTAAATCATTGATCTAGATCAATGCTGACACCTTTAAGCCTCCTAGTCACTTTATCCTGTACCTTGCAAAGAGGACAATGTGGCTTCTAAACTAGAAATATTCCCCAAACTTTTTTTTTGTTTTGTTTTGGTTTTTTTAAAAATGTTTTTAAATACTTTTTTTAGCCTTAGGACTCTCATGCAGAAAATATGACTGAGAACATGGGGAATGCTAATGGCACTAATCCATGCTGCTCTCGAGCCGAGGAAATACAGTAAAGTTTGTTTAGTTTCTGTTTCTTGTGCGTGGTGTCCAAACTCTTTCTGCAGCTAATACGGCTCTTAAAATCCTCAGCTGTCTCTCAAACAGAGCAGTAGCTAGCAAGGACCAAACATAATTGTCTTGTAATAATTTTCTGTTTGGGACAGTGGGGAAAATAAAAGGTTGAGCTTCCAAGAATATTTTGCATTACTTTAATGGATGCTCCTTTTACTAGAACAACAACAGTCTTTTCAAATGTGCTTATCAAAAGAGAAAAAATGGTGGGAAGTCAATATTGAGTAAAAATCCTTAAGTAGCCAGGTAAGAGTGCCGAAAAAGAATGGAAGGGGAAAAAAAGTTGGACCTTTTCTTGTTCTGCAGACTTTCTGTAATTCTACAGCCTGGCTCCTGTCAGACTGTGGGTTTTGGCATGACTCCTGCCCTCTTGGCAGTGGGGCTCTGCTTTTGCTGAGTTGGCTCTCCTGTCCAGATGAGCTTTAAGCACAGATCAGTGATTTTTCTATTGATGCATGACAAATGTCAATTCAAATAGATAACTACACTTTCTGTAAAGCAAAGGAATTACGGCATCGAGGAAGAAATGCTACCCATAAATTACTGCTTAATTTGAATTTTCTTTTGAAGTTTTCATACTCTACTCAATAAGAATGTCAGTTTGTAATTTTTTTCTCTTCAATTTCAGATTTGGCTGGAACCTATGAAACCTGTTATTAAACAAGTACGGAGTAAGTAGTTTTTTAAAAAAGGAAGTTTTCCTTAATTTGCATCTTCTTTATGTGGGTTGCTTTCACAATTACTACTTGATTTACTGGTTATGCTTCCCTGCAAATTACACATGGTAGGGGTGATAGTGGTTCCTGCTGGGACACGCCAACCTGGCATTTTAACAGGTAGTATGTGGTGGGTGGAATGGAAACTTACTGCAGATAAGGTTCTTTCTCTGATAAATATCTGGGTAGGTTGGGTCAGCTGGTGTTATGTTGAAGTGAAATATAACACTCGCTGTGTTAGCTTTTGGAAGCGGTGTTGTCATACCGTGGGAAGGAGAAGGAACGTTTTGGCTGATTCCCATGTCAGCTCTATCCACGTGCTCAGGAGCAGCTTTGCTGGAAGAGCGGAGGTGGGGATCTCCCACCTGGATGGTGGCTGCAGTGTCAGAGCCTGTGCCTCGGCTGTGAAATGAGGTTGCGGTGCCTGGCCGGGAGGGTCCTGCAGCAGCAATGCTGTCTGTCTTTATACCATCTAAAAAGTGTTAATGAGGCAGGCACTCTAAAGGCCAGAAATAGCTGAAGAAAGCAAGATGCTGGTTGGTTCTTCAGATTTTGAAGGATTAGATCCAAGTCTTTGTTTTTTCCCTGTAGAACAGTGTTAAGCTGTTTGTTTGTTTTCTGGTTCTGATTGTAGAGGCTTTGTGGAAGAACAAGATCAGGAGGGTGTGGTGGATTCCTGCTCCTTTCCAAATCTTGATTGAAATATGTTGAAAAGGAGTACTGGGAAGCAGTTCGTAGTTATAGTCTTCTGTCTAAAATTGATTACCAGAAAATATGAAATAATCAATTCTAGCTAATTTTTTAACTTCAAGGCAATGATTTTGACTTTTGTCAATACTGTTTTTTAAGCAGAAGAGCCAAATCATCTATAAAACAAGGCTCCCTTAGGAGACTACAAAATGTTTTCACTCTTATTTTTCCTGCCAAAAAGATATTGGGAGTGCCATCTTTTTATATGCTCCTAGCTAGAAGGAATTATGTCCTGGACAAAAGATCTGGTGGACCATAGGTCTGCAGTGCTGCTTGGCTACTCCTTCTGTATCCTCTCCTATACCATATAAATTATAGAAACTTGACCTGAGGCCACAGACTGCTCCCTGATGGTAGAAATATTGTTCTCAAATGGTCTAAAATGATGGGAATGTACTAAGATTTATGGCTGCTTTGCAGTCTACCACCTGCGTTGTGTTGCCAGTGAAACTGAAATATATATTTAATTTTTTTTTTCTTAATATTAGTCTATAAGAGATACCAGTCAGTTGTCTGGCGGATGTTCACGTTCTTATCAATTTTAAATTAATTTTTAAGTTGATTTAAATGTCCTGTTTTCTGTATATTGGAGGTTTTCTTTGGTTGGGTTTTTTTTCTTTAGAATTTAATGATTTTGAAGTTAACCTTTTAATTTCTAGTCCAACAGCAGGGGAACACAGATATTATGGGCTTTAAGGTGATCTTGAGCAAACCGGTTGGCTGATGCTGCTGTGATTGCTGTGTACCTGCAGGTTTTTGCACTTCTGAGTCTCTGGCATCCCCTCTAGAAACAACAGTTCTTGATTTACTCCCAGTTAGTTTCAGCTGATGACCTATTGTGACATACAATGAACTTTGGCATGTATGATAAGGTTCGGGGTTTTTTTATTCATTTCAAATGAATGCAATCAGTTTTACTACTGAACCATGCCAGATGGGAAGGAGTTTGGATCCAAATTTTCAGCTTCCTAACAGGCACACAATACCAGGTTGATATTTGGGTACCTTCTCTGAGGTGCTGCCAGTTTATAGTGTTGTATTCACCATTCCTGCATGGGCAATTTTTCCTCACATCCCTTTTGTTTCTTGCTTTTGCTCTGATTTGGCTTCTTAAAATAATTTCTGCATCTTGGTTAAGACTGGTCAAGTATTTCTTTTCCTGGTTTGAGTGGAACTTACTCATAGAGGAAAGACAAGATTGACTAAACAAAAAGAGGGGAGTTGTGCTACAGAAGCAAATATGCAGTATTACATTTTTAATTTTTTTATATGTATTGTCATTTGATGTGATGCTCGAAACACTACCAAAATTGCTCCCACATTAATATTTCCACTTGATTGGTGTCACTAATGTGCAGGACTGTTGTTAACCTTGTGGAGGTCTTCCCAAGGCTCAGAGGATTTTCAGAAATTTAATGTAAAGTTTTGGTCTTCTAACTGGAATCATTAAAACTATTTATTTTCCTCACCTGGTATGTCTCTAGAACTGTAGAATCCTTAGTCTCTGCCAGATGTGATCTTTCTGTGTCATTATAGGGTGTTATTTCCAGCCTCCTTTCATTTCTAGATCCCTCACTGTAGTTGGGATGTGGGTTTTAGGTTTTTTTTGGTTCACCAAAGCTTTGGCAATGGTGGGATTGGAGGCCAGGAGCTACTCTTGTCACAGCTGTGATAGTCTGCGAGTTCTTCTAGCTCTTTGTCAAAAAGCAAAGTTTGTTATTCTCTCATTAGCAAACGAGAGGGTGAGTGAAGCAACGTTTGGCCTATGGGAATCAGGTACTCCAGACAGAAGAAATCAGTGCACTTTGGGGCTGATGGGGTTAAACTGGACTTTGTCAAGCTTTAAGAGATCTTGGTGCTTTAAATAAATTAAAGCAGGCTGGCTTGTGCTCCAGCAAATTTGACTTATTCTTAATTTGGCTGCTTGAAACAGCAGTGGCACGGGGAGTCCTGGGGGCTGTGCCTGGCTCTGCTCCAGAGGCTGCCTGTGGACATCAGGTGGATGCTCAGCAGGCTCCTGTAAGCACAGGCTGGCCAGTGCTCCCTGCCTGGGGAATGCTTGGCCTCATTTGCTTTAAGGCAACAAAAACAATGGGAAATCACCTGGCATGGTGAGTGACTGTCGTACCCTGTAATAATTCCTTCAGAAATCCAGGTGGAACAGGGACTGTGGTTCCACAGGCTGAGTTGTGCTGCCAGAACTGTTAATTCAGAGCATTCCAGACTGTTCCCAGTAGTGACCAAAGGTTCTCTTTAATTGTGAAAATTAAATTAGTTTTCTGCCTGTTGTTGAGATGGACAAGAACTGTTGGAAACAGGAGGAAATGGGTATTACCAGGCATGCTGGGAGCAGGCTGCAAACACCCTTGTATCTCCATGGGGAGCCAGCTGAGTCTGCTGGCATCAGTCCTGACGGTGGTGGTGTTGGAAGCCTGTGGGGTGCATCTCCCTTCTGCTCCCTCTCCCTGGGTCACCTGGGATGGTCTTTTATGCACCCAAGCAGTTGCTTTGGGGTATTACAGATTTCATGTTGCACGAAACTCTTTTTCAAGCACTCAGCATGCAGGCTCACCTTGGCAGTGGTATCCAAGTCCCTCTGGAAAGCAGCTGCTGCATCTCCCTTGACATGGACAATCTAAACCAGAGCCCATTGTGGTTAACTGGGAATTGAAATCTGGCTAGGCTTTCTTTGTGTTGTTTTTCTGCCTGTTGGCAAATGGATTGTGCACGTGTTTATGAAGAGCACCAGGCTTTTTTGTGAAATGACCAACATTTCTTCTAGGACCAAAGACTACAATGCTTCGTCTGGCTGTAAAGTTTTTCCCTCCAGATCCGGGTCAGCTGCAAGAGGAATATACCAGGTAAGGTATTTTAGAACAGTTGGGCTTGCATTACCTACTGAATTTATAGAGTAGGAAGGCAGCACAGCTGCTTCCAAGCAAAACTGAGATGGAAGATGAGTGAAAGAGCACTTAGAGTGAATGTTACAGTTTCAGCAGATATGTTGGCAGATGAATGTTATCAGAAAAATTACTTTTCGAAACAGAAAACAGCACAGGTTAGGGGTTGCCAGCATCGTGGTGACAAAGGAGTGAGCGTCTACAGAAAATACTAACGTTTATAGTTACTGGTCACAGGTTACTCGGTTTGATTTGACACTCCTTGGGTGCCAGGCTGTTGTGTTACGATTTGGAGAGCAGAAGAATCAGCAGGTGCTGCTTTCCTAACCTTCTGCTCAGTCGCTCTCTTGTCCTTTCATGTGTCAGGATGGTCTGTGTAACTCCAGCCCTTGTACCTCTCCTTCAGGTACCTGTTTGCTCTGCAAATCAAGAGGGACCTGGCGGAGGAGCGCCTGACCTGCAGCGACAACACGGCTGCTCTGCTGGTCTCCCACCTTCTGCAGTGTGAGTATCCCAGCTGGGCTGACACTGCTGATGGTGCCAGTGCTAACCCAGGGCAAATCACACACAGGAGCTTTTGGGAACTAAGAGCAGTCTCTGTCTCACAGTATTTTCTTCTCCACACACTGTAAATATGTTGATTTTCAACCCTGGGGTGGCCATCAGGGCTGGTGTGGGGAGGAACAGCTGGTGCTTATCCATGAGGTAGCTTTGGCTTCATGGAGGTGCACGAAACCAGCCCCTTGCTGTCTGTTTCCCTGGCTCTGCAGCTGTGTTGCCAGCACTCCACATTTTCCAGACAGCTGTTCCCACCTGTCTCTGTGCTCCCTTGGCTTTGCTTCTCACCTTCCCTGTGCCTGGGAGGAGATGGCTGTATAGGAACTGGGCTGAAACACAATTAGAACCATGCTGCCCCGGGTTCCACAGTGGGGCTGTCAGCAGCTTTCCTCCTCGCTGGGAGTGAAAATAGAAATGGGAAGCAATTTATCTGGAAGTTCTCCATGCTGCTGCTGGCTCAGTCTGTACTGAGTGCTTAAAGACCTAAAACGTTACCTTTGAGATGAGGAGGTTGGAAACCTTGAGTGGGTTCAGACACCAAATTGCTGGAGCAGCAGCTGAAGTGTTCACAGGTCTGCAACTCGACCAGCAGACAGGGCAAAAGCTGATCAATGATGCTTCTTCACATGTGCTAAATAGTTATTGGTCATCTAATTCTGCATTGCAATATAATAATACAGGTATCATGGTGTTACTTCTGGTGATTTTATTGGAAAAGCAGATCTATCTTGTGAGTGACACCATTAAAATCTGCTCATGATTTTCCAGCACTGTGGAGCTGTGAATGAATCTCACCCTCAGGCCTCGCTTAGCTCGATTCTGCTCTTCTGGAAAATGGGCTGTGAGAAAGAATAGATTTATTTTCAACAGAAATAATTTTATGAAAGTGCCTTTCAGTGTTTTTTACTTATTCTTTCATGTGCTGGCTTGATTTTAAACAGGATTCGCTGTGTTCTTGTTACGAGCAAGCCCACTCCTTTCTCTGAAAGTATCTAATGGCAGATGCAATGGAAGCCCTCAGACACAGAGCAAGCATAGGGCAACTCTTCCTTTGCTGCTTCCATCCCATAATCACTGCACACACAGCATCACAAATTGACTCTGCATCTGTGTTTGGTTGCCCTTGTATTTGTCTAATTTTTGAATTTGCCTATATTTTTTTACATCCTTCCATGGAAATGAGCTTCACAGCTTAGTTTTTGGGAGGTTTTTGGGATAACATATATACTTTTGTCTTTTGAAAGCTTTTGTGTTTGAATTTAATATTGTAACTTCATATTTTATTATCAGAAAATTACTTTAAAAAATTTGTTTGTTATATAAATTTTTATATACATTTGCCATATGTTCTGCTTGTCTTGTACTTTTGTATTTCAAGCCGAAGACTTCTGATCGTTTCGTGTTGTATCAATGGAAGCTGTTCTGCACTTTACAATAATGCTTTTATCTTCTGTAAATCTCTTCCTAAATTCATAGCATTGCTTCTGAAAGACATGGATACATGAAGTGGAGACCAAAATTCCAGATGTAATTTGCCATCTTCCCAAGTAGCCTTGCCTATTTCTATTTTACATACATTTAGTAAAAAATAAATTGAAATATGCTGTTTGGTATAAGGTACCTGTAAGAAAGAAATGTTCAGACCACCTCATGAGTCTTCTACAAGTCTCACATCTTGCACCCTTAAGAAGTCTAAAGTTTCCAAACAATGTTCAAATACTGCTGTAATGCCCAGGAAGTCAGCATGGGATAAATGCGAGAGTTTGGCAAAATGAAGCTGGACACAAAGCATCATGCACAAATTTGAAGCACTTAAAGGCTTTTGGGGTCTCTGTAATTCCTTACCAAATATTTTCTGTCATTGTTCCTTTTCTGTTGTTTCTCCTTATTCTAACACGGTTTTGTTTTCTGTCGTAGCTGAAATAGGGGATTTTGATGAATCGGAAGATCGAGAACACCTTAAAACAAACCAGTATTTGCCAAACCAGGAAAAACTTGAAGGAAAGATCCTGGAGTTCCACAGGAAGCATGTGTAAGTGAGGATTAATGTAAACCCCTAATGTAACCCCTGGGCAGCAGACGGGCTTGCTTAGGAGAGGTCGAGCAGCTGTGTGACAGGATGATGTTGAGAGTGTGTAAATTAAACACCTTGAGCAGGAAAAGCTGGGTGCAGCCGTAGTTGCATAGTTAGGATGGAGCTGCTGGGCAGTAGTTTTTTCTCAAGTGATGTTTGCAGTGTACCGTTAATAACGTGCCAAAGAAAGCTATCGTGTCACGATGGGTTTAGGCAAAATAATTCAGCCCCGTGCAGCTTCCAGCTCCCCCTTGCTGGGCTGGGGAAGAGATTGAGAAGGGTAAAAGTGGGGAAATTCATGGGTTGAAATAGGTGAAGCAAAAGCCACACATGCATGCAAAGCAAAATCAGGAATTCATTCCTTACTTCCTTCCCATTGTTTCAGCAAGAGCCTGAATTAACTTATTTTAATTTTATAATTTATCAAAAAGAAAAGGTGTCTATTTTGTAGACGGTGTATTGGTGCTGGTGCAGTTAAATCCTGGCACCCAGACACTAGAAATACAATGTTTTCTGCCTTCCTGCAAGTAGTATAATACTTGCTGCAAGGTGAGTGCAGTTCAGGATTCAACATGACACATTTTGCCCATGTTCACATGTCTGTGGTTTCTTTGTCTGTGCATACCTAAATCAGGAAAGAAGTAGATTTGATAGATTTATTTTTACATTTCCTGTTATCCCTCACGTCCTTTCACAATTTTTCAGGTCAGTTGTCCATGAATTTAAATTCATTAAATTGTGTGTAGATTAGAAAAACTCTAACTTGACACTTCATCCTTAAAGTTCTGTATTAATCACTGGGTTTAAATGCCCTGTAAATCACCCAACACTTGACAGCGTTTATTTTGAATCCATGGACACGGGAATATTGTAACACACTACCCATACTTGTCCAGCTGGATGGTTGTAAGGAACTTTCAGACTAGCACCTATTGCGCTGACAGCAGTTTTTGCTGGAAATACTGATATTAGTCTGTCGTCCATTGACCTGGGGAAGATTAGGTAGATTTATCTGCTTAATGGCTGAACAAAATTAGAGCAGATTGTTTTGGGGCCGGGCTGTGCAGCTAAGCCTGCAGGCAGCATCTGAGGGCAATTTCTGAAACCGCCTCTCTCTGTACCCATCTGTGGTACAGCCAGAGCTGCCTGGCTCCGCTCCTGGCTCCTCCACACCGAGCTCAGCCTTCTTTGGTTGGTACAGGCAGGTTCTGTGAAAGTGAACGCTCTTAACATTGGCTGTTGTGTTATAATTTTAACTTTTTCTGAGGTGCGCAGTGCTTTGGATCATATCTAATGGTAGGAGAAGTAATTATCAGTGGTTCTACATCAGTTACACCAGACTGTTCATGAGGAAGTTTTAGTACTGTAGAGCTCCAATTTTCTAGTTGCCATTTTTTGTTTTTGCCTTCCTTCCCTTCCAACCCTGCTTCCCAACCTCAGAACCCTTTGAAAGACAAAGCCCTGCTTTCATTCTTAATGTTGCTGTATTCAGAAGAATTACAGCAGGAATTAGTGTGGGTGGGAGTTACACACAGTGCTTGCTCTCAGAGTGTAACTCAGGAAGCTCTGGCCAAAAGTAGGATTTGTGATCTACCTCTTCTGTCTTGTATATATTTAATAAATAGGAACCATGGCACTCCAGCTTTTTTGACGTATTAAGGAATCTGCGGTGGAAATGGAAACAACACTTCCAGCCAGCATTAAAAGCACTTGCTCCAGCATTACTCATTTCAGTGAGGGGAAGAGAAATCTGCTTCACCAGCTGAAGCTCTTAGATACAACTAGTACATGTCGTAGTAATACTGGTAGAACTGCAGCTGCAAGACTGTCTGTAGTTTGGCATCTCTTTTTCCATTTGAAATCAGATTTTTGTTCCTCTTGTGTTCTTCCCTTTATGTTACGTGGTCACATAATACTGACGTTTGGATAAGGGTGGATTACGGACTGAACTTGTAAAGTCAGGAATGTCATCGAATCCCTGCCTTCTGCAGCTGGCAAAATAAATTTGCGATTTCCTGCTGTAGTGTTTCAGATTCTTTGTTTTCCCCTCCAGAATGAGCAAGGAACAGAACACTGCTGAAATCCTGTTTTCAAACGTCTGCACTCTCAGGCTTTCTTTCTCAGGGCATTTTGTGTATGTGTGTGTTTTACACTGAAGAATATTTTACTAAGTATCAAAGAAGCATTGTTTTTTCTAACAACTTCTGTTTTTAAAACCATAGCAAGTTTTTAGAGTAATTTCGACAGCAGATGAGGTTTCATTTGAAAGATCCTTCTCTGGATTCCTTGGCAGGGAGGGAATTTTCCAGCCAAAAGACCGGGGGAGTGTGTTGCACCCTGATAGTAATAGAGTAAATATTTTGTGGTCCCTAAACCTGATCTGAAAAGGGTCATTCTGTTGCAGTATTTGCATTGTTTCTGTTTTGCTGGCTGTGCAACTCTGCCAACTCTCACTTCTTATCTTAGTTAATAGTAATGTGTACACAAGCCAGCAGAAGGAGGAGCACTGTGGATTGAATTTGGATTTGTTCAACTTCAGAGTTTCTAAACTGAGAAAGCTCTGAGCTGATTAACATCTCTTTCAGCATCTGTCCTGGGATGTGTTTGACATTGGTCATCAGCTGTGTCATTACAGAACTTTCAGTGTAACACAACTTAGAGTGAAACTGCCCAACGAGATGAGACAGAAAATTGTCATTTAGTGCCAGAGTTCAGACTTCAGTGTGTTAGCCGTGTTGGCGGTATTGTAGAATCAAATCCTTCTTAAAACTTTATTCTTTTTCATTGTTATAGGGGTCAAACTCCTGCTGAATCTGACTTTCAAGTGCTTGAAATTGCCCGGAAACTGGAGATGTACGGCATCAGATTCCACCTTGCCTCTGACCGTGAGGGCACCAAAATCAATCTGGCAGTTTCACACATGGGTGTGCTGGTGTTCCAGGTATGGCCCGGAGGGAAAGCTGTGTCTGTCTGTCCTTTAGCACATCTTGGAGCAAGTGTCTCATTTTAACATCAGGTATCCCTGATGTGTTGAAAATTTAACGTGTTCTATGGTCAAGGAGTGTCATTTAAGCCCCCAAAATGCTGTTTGGTGCAGCTTGTTCTTCTTGGTGCAGAGTGAGGAGCATCAAAACCAACAGTGACCATAAAGTTTGTTTGAGGTTAAGTATGTGATCAAATAAAATCGTCAATTCTTTTGGGACAGCTCTGTCATCCTGGAATTTTAGTTTGATTTCTCTTCTTTTAATGTTCCAGTGTATTTTTGCTGGGATATTGTTGCTTTTAATGTGCAAAAGTGCTGATTAATTGAAGTGATTGGACCAACTAGTGTTACTGTGTGTGTTGTGTTAAATAAACAACTCAGTGCTCAGAGTCCTGTTTATGAATGCAATGATACTGTTTTCCTCTCCCCAAAACACAGAGGCAGCTGATCTACTGAAATATTTCCATTTGGGTGCTCAGCTGTGTCTCACCTGTTCTTTGGTTACTGTGGGGCAGCTACTTTTTTGAGGTGCATCAGCCACTGCCGCCCTGCAGCTCCTCTAGGGCTGCTCAGTGGCCTCTCTTATTTAAGGGAATATTGTCACCAGAACTACAAATCCAGCTGAATGTGTTGGGGGGAAGGTGTCCACACACACTTGTCTATATACCCACAACAGAATGTTGTTTGCTGCTCTGCTTTTCTGAAGCTTTTGCCAACTTTTAATTGTTCTTATTTTATTTCAGGGTAACACGAAAATCAATACCTTCAACTGGTCCAAGGTCCGTAAACTGAGCTTCAAGAGGAAAAGATTCCTTATTAAGCTTCACCCAGAGGTCTGTGTAAGTTTTACTGTAATGTAGAGGTCAGTGTTGAAAAAACCCCCTGTGCTTCATTTTATTATGAACGTTTGTAGAATTTGTGATTTTATCAAACTGCCTCTGCAGGGCAGGCTTGGCTTCATCATTCAAGTGTAACTCTTTCCTTGCTCACCCCACGACTTAGGATCTTTAGGTTTTGTGTTTCAATCTCAGCTCATCCTAGACACAAGCTTTCACATGTATAAATGTAAGATGGAAAAGAATTACCAGACCCAAGTATTTGGTGCACCCTGTCTCAGTACTTCTACTTTGAAAAAGTTACATCCAGTTTCTTGGTTCAAATAACCTGATACACCTCAGGTAGGAACAGGTAGCTGAAACTATATTGTTGTGGCTTAATTTTTAAGGATGGCGTGATTACTCTTGCTTCATCTTTTCTATACATCTGTATAGCACAAGTGTCATTTTTCATGCTTAGCCGATTGACAGCAGATGCTTTTGATTCCAGATGTCATTGAAGTTGTTGCTTCCACTCTGGATGACTAGATTGCATTCAGCATTAAATTTGTATTAAAATAGGGGGAAACCCCAGCCGAAAAGGATACAATTTCATGTATCAAGGCCACCTGAAACGGGACACACTGCCTGCTTGTGTAGCAATGTGTCTCACAAAGAGACACCCAGAAATTTCATGTGATAGCTGTACTCTGACATATGCAGTATTTTCCAGTTTTGTCTAAATTTCAGAGGGACAAGCATCAGAACTCCTAAGAAAGGAACAGTAGTTTAAAATAGCTACTATTTCACTTAGATATTTAAATTTCTTTGAAATTTCTAAAGGTGGGCTATGTTAAGCATGTTTCAAAGTCAAGTGCTTTTTAAACACTTTTACAGTTTCAAGGTAAGCAAACATTTTTGAAAGCTCTTAAATGACTTTTAATTGCATTCAGAATCGCTTCCATCGCTTTAAGGCGTATGAGAAGTGACTTAGCAAAATCCTGCATCTCACTGGAGTTCAGCTTTTTTGTTGGCACCCCTTTGTGCCTTCCTTTCCTCCTCATTGTCATTTTAGGTGCTACTTAACTTCTATGTTTTTTTTTTTTTCCCAGGGCCCATATCAAGATACTTTGGAGTTTCTTTTGGGAAGCAGGGATGAGTGTAAAAACTTCTGGAAAATCTGTGTTGAGTATCACACGTTCTTTAGGCTCTTCGACCAGCCAAAGCCAAAGGCTAAAGCAGTGTTCTTCACCAGAGGGTCGTCCTTCAGATACAGGTAGGGAGACACAGAACAGCCTCATTACGTCTTAGAAAATGAGATCAAAAGGAAGAAGTGTTCTAAAGTCATTCCATCTCTAATGCTCATCCCCTGTGTTTGATAACCTTTGTACTTCTGTGGGTTCACAGTGGACGAACACAGAAGCAACTAGTGGATTATATTAAGGACAGTGGGATGAAGAGAACCCCATATGAAAGGTAAGATGAAAAAGCTTTGTAAGGCAAAATACAGCTGGGAATTTCACAGTGCCCTTACTGCCTAATGCTGCTTGGAGGCAGGCTCTTTCTCAGTTACTACGGCTGCCCTCAAATTTAACATAGCTAAACTAAAATGTAAAGAACTTACTATTTTGTGATGATATAAGAAGCTTAGGAAAGCTTGGTACCACGTTTGGATGTCTGTGAACAATGTGTGGCTTAGCCATCTGAAAGTTCAGCACGTACTGGAGATTCCCTGGCCTGTCTGTGTGCCACTGTAGCTGTGCAATCAGCTGTTCATAACTGAGCTTGGGATCTGCAAGTTGGAAACTGTGACCTTAAATACTCATTTGTTTCTAAACATAAAAATATATAAATTAAGAAATGTACATTTTCGCTATAAAATTGTCTTATCCTTACTCAACTCTAAAGCTGTCCTGTCTACATGTGGGAAACTCCTTCTACTCCAAAATCTAATCCAAACTACATGTGGGAAACTCCTACTCCTAATCCAAAAGATTATAGGGACTTAATAGGAATTTTATAAAGTTTGCATTCATCTACTATTAATAAACACTTTGAATGTCTCAGACTCCAGTTGAGCTCCTTTTCTATATGGAAATTTGATTTTCTCTTTCATTGTTGACATAGAATGACTCTTAACCATGAGTGTAATGCAGGATACCACTTTTTGGTTTTTATAGAATTTTATATGGCTGACTGAATTCGTAAAAGTTTGTAAAATAGTTGCAGATTAGCTCATTCTGGTTCTGAAGCCATTTGTCTGTAGGTGTTTATGATGATGACACAGGAAGGAGTTAAACTAAAATGTACTATTTAGTATTCAGCCCCAAGTTGTTCTTGAGTGGCAGCCTGTCTGTTCTCCCAGGTAACAAGTGACAGAACAAGAGGAAACAGCTTCAAATTGTGCCGTGGAAGGTTTAGATTGGATACTGGGAAAAATTTCTTCACTGAAAGTGGTCAGGCACTGGCACAGGCTGTCCAGGGAAGTGTTGGAGTCGCTGCCCCTGGAGGGGTTCAGAAAATGTGGAGATGAAGTGCTTGGGGGCATGGGTTAGTGTTGGGGGAACAGTTGGACTTGATGATCTTAGAGGTCTTTTCCAGCCTTAATGCTTCACTGATTCTGTGAATGATCTGGATCTTGCTTTATTCCATTTTCGTATGTTTCTTACTCTTGCATCATTTAATTTACAGCTCCTTTGACCTTTTAAAACTTGAACTAGTTATTACCAAAACATGATAAAGTAGAGCTTGAGATGTTTCTGTTGGCTACTGGGCTGGCAGTAGGCGATGGGGGAAGGAAGGAAGGAGGCTGATTCATGTCTTGGATGCTGACAGGCTGCTCTGCTCCACAGGAGGCACAGCAAGGTCAGAGCATCCACTCGCGCCTCGAACGCAGACGTGCCAAAGCAGGTCAGTTCTGCAGCGCTCTCGGTGCTGTGCTCAGGGCCCTTGACAAAGCCTTCCCAGGTGAGAGTGAAGGAGTCAACTCACCAGAATTGCTTCACTGTTTGCTCTTTGGCTGGCTGCACGGTTCTTTTTGTTGGTGTCACTAATTTGATAGTTGTAGCCAACGGAGTGTGAAGTGAGTAATATTTTACTCAAAATTCCGCTGAACTGGAAAGGAAGTGTTGGGTAACCGAATGTTACGATTTCAGAGGATTAGCTTACCTCCAGTTGCTCTCTGACTGCTCTCTGGCAGTCTCAAGGTCACTGTAAGGTGCCTTCTGCAGGACATGGCAAGAAACAATCATTTCACTGAATGCACTTGTATTACATGGGAGGGGTTAAGGAAGCATCATAGAATTTCACTGTTATTTTGCTGTTTTCTTTGTGGATGCGTGTTCAGCTATAAAATACAAGCATTTAATTTTTCATCCAGTTGTCAGAATTACGGGAAAAACCTTGCCTTTTACAGGGGCTGCTGGATCAGGTTCTGTGCAGTGTTTGCTGTAAAGTGAGCTCCTCTGGAGCATATATTCCTTCTCCATCTGGATGTAATTGGATGTCACATTTGTTTTTGTGTATTACAAAAACATTTTTATCTGTTGTCTTTCTGCTTTTTTTCCCTTTTAGAGTGTCCCATTCACTGAGGGCTTGAGAACTGCAGGGTCTCCTGCCTCAACAGCTGCCCCCTTCCACTCGGTTCACTCCTCAGCCAGTCCTGCTTCTATCCTGCCCGTCTTTGCTGAACCCAGCCCTTCCTCCTTGGACCCCCGAGCATCATACACAAGGATCCCAGAAAAAACCACTGCAGCACCAGTGGAAGAAGCGGGGAGGAAGCTGATGCAGCAGCCTGGATCTCCCATGCTCCAAGGTGTTGGGTTTGGTAGTGTTGCAGGAAACTGTAACCCGTCTTGTCCTGTTGTTGAGAGTGGTTGTGGTGTAGATGTAGATGTAGAGAGGAGTAGTAAGGAGAGCAGGGGTGCTGGTTGTAAAAATGACAATGATGAGGATGACTTTACCACAGGTGTGCTCATTGCTGAAAAAGAGCAGCAGCGTGGCAGCCGAGGTGCCCCTCTTTTCACACTGACAAGTTCACAGCTACAGGTGTCAGAGGAGTTTATTGATGATGACCCAGCAGAAATGTCCTTTTTTGCTGGGGGCTCTGAGGCGTTTTCCTATGTGTACAGTGGGTTAGAGCTAAAGGGTTCTGAGTTTTCCAAGTGTCTGTCGGAGTCAGCTGGTTTAACTCCAGATACCCTCCAGCAAAACACAGTCTCTGCTCAGTCGAGCCCCGACAGGTACTCAACCGAGGCCGTGGATATGAATATGGAAGAGGAGTTTGAATTTGAAGAAGGGAGCGATTTCAACGGCAATGAGAGGCCATCAGATACCTCGGAGCTGTTTGAGGTGAAGGCCCAAGCGAGCAGAATGCAAAGCCTGCTGAGCCCCTCGGAAACGAGCTCCCTCGTCAACAACCGCTCTGAGAGCAGCTCCCTCAACAACCTGCCCCTGAACGGCCCCTCCTCCCTGCACACCTACGGCTCTGCCAACCATTCCGAGGCCAGCTCCATGCTCAACTTCCCTGCCTACTCCGTGCGCTCCGAGTCCAGCTCAGCCTTCCAGTTCACGGACATTATTGACCAGCTGGAGCAGCTGAGCTGTCCACCCACCACCACAGAAGACTCCAGCAGCACGGACACCGACTCCTGGGATTCGGAAACTGCTGCGCCTCTGGATTTAAACCTTTTCTTTGGTAACCCCTTTGCCCAAACCACCGGGGACAACTTCGCCTTTGACTTTCAGAATAATTTAAAAAATCTCACGCAGGAAGACTGGACAGAGAAGTCACATATCAATTGATTGTCTTGATTTTTGTGATGGATCCCTCTATGCTGTTCAGACTTGGAAGTCAATAGGGTTTGATATCAGTCAATCCAGTGGCTGGTTTTTAAATCACATAACATAGTTGATTTTTAATTTTTTTTTTGAATTCGTGTGCCTCTTCAATGTCCCTCAAAGCATCCCAGTTTTGGTGCTGTGTTTCTGTGCATCACACTACATCAAGAATGGGTTGTAATCGGCTACAATGTTGGAAAATACTGCATTTAGGAAAAAAACCACTAATTTCGGAGAATTTGAGTATCAACTGGCTCATGCAGACATCATGACTTACAGTGTACAGAAGGATTTCTTCGGCTGTAATGTATCTGTAAGAGTCTCACGTAATATGCTGTTCCTCCAAAATCTGAATAAAAGAGTCACTTTTGCTCATGCTAGTTAACCAGCAGCTGCATCCACTAAACTGCCTGTTTTCCTGCGCTGCAGCAAGATCCTCATTTTGGGTTTGTTTTTGTTTCCATAATCAAAAAAAACCAAACAGTCTTCAAATCATCTCTGAAGGACAGTTGTAAAATATCAACCTATGCAACACGTCTGTGCTTTGAAGAATAGCCTGCACCTACCTGTGTGGTGATTTGGAAGAGGGAATGTGCGTACAACCAAACAGAAACAGCGGTTACCAAAGCTCTTGTGAAGGCGAGCATCTTGCTGACTTCCAGGAGTCTTCAGCAGTGCAGCAGCAAACGTTTTGCGGCAGTTTGGAGACACACAGAGACTATAAAAGCACTTAATCCCCACCTCATTTCCCTTCTTTCTGCATATGAATCACTCTACATGAAAATACTTACAAATTAATTCAGAAAAATGTCCTATATCTGCGGAGGACAGCTGGTGGTAAACCTGGTGGTAGCTTTAACTTTTTTCTTTAAAATATGGACTGTATTCAGAAAAATACTGTAATTTTTCTGAGAAATTGAGTTGTTAGGAGAGGTGAATACTGGAGACAACAGTCAGAGCTTCAGGGCTTTTGTAAATTCTTTCGGACAGGTGACTTTGATGTGAGACTTGAGCTATAAGTTTGAAAGTGGAATTGAAAAGACAATTGAGTTGTTACTTTACTGGTCACATTTAATTTAGCAACATTTATTGAGGTGAAACAGCAACAGCTGTGAAATATCCTTCCCAACTGCCGTAGACTGTGCGGGTTAAATTCTGAGCTTCAGCTTGTAAGAGCGTTTTTTAGACTATATACAAGGAAGAATGGGAAATCCATAGCACCTGACCCAAATCTTGTGATGGAAAGAGTCATCTTCTTCAGCCATTTGGTTTTGGGGTTTTCAGTCCTTTGCAGAGAGAGTGCAATACTAATACAGTCGATGCCTCCAAAATAAGCAGCTTAGTTACAAATCTAACTTTGTGATCAATATTACTGTCACCGGTTTAAATGTGGTCTTGATGTGTCATTAAAGACCTTCATTGTTTATTTAAACATTTAAAAAATGCTATTATTTCTCAAAATTCTGCTAGCTAAAACTTCGATGGAACACTTCTCAACATGAGGCAGAACACGAGGAGGTAAAACCTCCTTTAGTCACCCATTCTTCCTGTTTAGTTTTACCAAGGTATAATTATTCTGCACAGTGCTTGCTTTTATCTCGTGTTTGAGTGGAATCTGCCCCTTTTGCCAGCAGCACAGAAAGGCAAAGCACATTTAGAACAAAGTATTAGCTCAGGCCTCCAGTAAGGCACAACAAGGTGCTCTTTTTTTTGCTGTATGTTACTTCTGTTTTATTTCTTTCCTGTTGAATGTGTGTTCTGGCTCTTTGTGGGACTTTTTTCAGCCCTGTGGAGATGATGTCGTGGGTATGTGGTGTGACATCTTGAAAGAGGCCTTGGAGGAGGTCTGCAGTGGTGTAGAGAGCTGGTGCTTTTTTAGGTGGTTTGTCTGGTTTCTCCCAAAATGAACTACATTATGTAGCCTAAGGAAGAAAAAGAAAATCAGCAAAAAGACAGAATTCTGTCTGCAAACTCTGTAACGGGTGGTAGCAGGGACAAATATATAGATCAAGATGTACAGAAAGGCTGTTGATGTCTGATCTTTTAGAAACAGAATCAGGGTTCAGCCATTACATAGCTGCTGTTTCATTCCTGCACCTTAATCACAAACATTCCCTTAAATGTTTCAGAATAGCTTAATATGGGAATATATCCAACTAAATTCTCTCTGGTTTTGAAATATCTTGGGGAAAAAGCTGTGTGTATTTTCAATGGACAGGCTTGCCAATTTGCCTTCTTGCCCCACAGTTACTTTGAAAAGGCATCTTCAGTAGTTTTCTTGCATTTAAAGAAAGCAATAAGATTCATAATGTAGTGCCCCTTTTGTTTTCTAAAGGGATGTAGCGGCTAAGATTTCAATCCTCTAGCTTAGGGCAAGTTGTGTGGATCCACAGGTGAGGAGAGCTTTGACCCTGGTACAGATCTGTCTAGGTGAAGGCTTTAGTTACAGCGCGAGAGTTCAGAGCTGCTGCTGTGGTCCTGCTAGTTCTGTCTGTGCTCTGGCTGACTGACAGCATAGAGCTGACATGGTTTCCTTCTGTGCTTCCCTTGATTTCCAAAGCCATATGGCTCCTGAGGATATCTTTGCATGCTGAGCTGTGTTGTTTTGTTCAAGGTTTCCCAGACAGACACAAAAGAGCAGAAAATTTAGTTCGTAAGTAGAGGTTTTTATTAGAGCAAGAAAGCTGTGAGCAAAGGTTCTTCATCATTTCCTTCAGAGACTTAAGTTCAGATTCATTTTCCAGTGGAGATGGAGAGAAAACCAGCTGCCCTAAAGGAAATACAACAGCTCAGACCTTCTCAGGGAGCTTGAGCACCATGTGTGGGTTATTTCAGTGCAGTGGAGCTGTCCTCTTCTCCCCTGGCTGTCTCCTGAGGTGGCAGTAGAAGGTGAGAGAAGGAATGTCTTTCCCTGCTCTGTCCCCTTCATTTACTTTGGGTAGCGTGAGGGAAGTGGTGAACTGGAGGGCAGCGTGGTGCGTCCTGCATCCTGGCGATGCCACCTCACTTCCAGCATTATTCCCTGTGGATTGTTTTATTTTCTTGTTACAGTGTTGATACTAAAACTTAGTTCCTGGTACTGATTCCTGTTTATTTTCTGAGCACACAAGTTTTCCTTTCATGGAGGTGAGCAGTGAGCTGGCAGTGTGAGAGCCAGGAGCCTCACAGACCCTCGGCAGTGACCGCTGCCGCGGAAACCACATGGCATGGAAAACAGGGGAAATGCCTTAGGAAAAATGAGATTGAGAAGATCTTTGTCGAGTGTTGTATGCAAAAAAGAAGCGTTTGAAGAGCTGAGGTAGAGCAGATAAAACCTAGGGGTAAACTCTGTGACTCTGTGGCCAGTGAGTGGTTATCCCTCCGCTCCTCTGCAGGTGCCTTCTTGAGTGTTTGCTTTCCTCCCCTGCCCCGTGGGAAGCTGGGGGCACGCACACAGGTACTGACATTTCCAGCCATTGCACAGCTTTTAGTGCTCTGTTTTTCCAGCAGGAGAACCACAGGGGTTTCCAGGTGTGTTCTGCTCTGCACAGTGCACCCAGCAGCTGCTGCAGCGCTGGCTCAGCAAAGGGAGCCATCACTCCTGCTCCTCGGTGAAGCAGGGCTGTTTTCCATCTTTCTGTTCTTTCCATCTTTCTCTGTCCTGCTTCAGCAAACACATGCAGCTGTAGGATGCATGCCAGTATTATGGCTTTTCCCAGCGAGTCAGGCTGCTGGGCTTGGCTCTCTGCAGTGCTCGGCTGAACGTTGCATTGCCGCTAAAAGACACCAATATGGGTGTCAGGAGTGAGCAATTTAATCCCCACCTGTGCTTCTCTGTGTGCGTGCTTAAATCCCTTCTGATGCTTAAACACATGTATTAAATGTAAAGCGCTACATCAGAGCATTTGTGATCATCATCTATGCAGTTAATGAAACTTAATTTGCACAAAACTGGTCGTGGAATATTCTCTGACCTATCCACCACCTGGTTAAGCTTTGTCAAATTTACTAACCCATGTAATCTATTGTGCATAGGCTTTGTAATTTTAAAGTACTCGTTCATTAGTAAAGTAATACATGCTGTGTATTCCCAGGACTTGCCATATTTTATCTTAGGGTGCAATAGGGTGATATATCAATCTACTCTCAGCTTTCACTTTAATTTCCAGTGGATTTCAGAATTGCTGAATGACCTGGATAATACCAACTATTGATCTCCTTTTTCCTGTGCTTATTTGTATTGTGGTCATAGGTGATTTTGTTTAAGGGATTTTTATTTTGGTTTTTTGGTGGCTTGGTTGTGGTTTGATGTTGGGTGGGGTTTTTTTATTGGTTTTTTTTTTTGGTGGTGGTAGATTTCATCTAGTTGCAAGTCTTGGTAAGGGTAAGATTTTGTGAAGACACTAATAAAAGTTGTTCTAATTTGATGCTTTTTGGTGCAAACCTGTCGGTAAGTCATTCCCATTATTGTCATTTTGCCAAGTGTTCTAAGCCATAATCACTCAGTACTGATGGAACGAATGAGTGTAATCACAGGTCTCAATTTAGTCCTTTAGCTGCCATTGCCTGTCGTTTCTCGGGGCTCTTACACCTCACTTGTCACAGGTGCTGTGTGCATATATACGGCTGTACGTAAACATTGTCTGAAGATGGGGACACTTTACAGTTCCAAAGGCATCATAAAATCTGCTTCATTTATTACCTGCCCATAGGATTACTCCAGTGGCTGAGCTGGAGGTTTGGAAGCTCAAATTTGGAACATGGTGAATTGAACCTGGTCTGTGGGAAGGTGCTCCTGTGCATTTTCCAAAGTCCTAATATTCCACAGTTGCTGGAAACACAAAATTCCCATTTATCGGTACGTACAGGGGTACGTGTGCCTTGGTTAGAGGGGCTCCCCAGTTCCATAGGTGCTACTCTTGCCAGGAAAGGATTACATTCAAACAAAGAGAGCTGGAATTTTTTAATTGATCTCTTGAACTTTATCTTTTATATGGTAAATGTTTATTGAATTATATGTTGGGGTTTTGAGTATCTTTGTGTCTGTTCAGATTGCCAATTATGAACCTACAGATTTGTACTAATTCATAATTTTAATTGTTTATGCAATAAAACAAGGAAAACTTTGATATAAATGACAACATGGGCTTTTTAGCTTTATTTTCATTACCCTTATCTTTGAAATAGAATAAATATTGTTCTCCTAGCCAAGGCATCATCTTACAGTTTTATTCCCAGTTTTCTCCAGGCAGTTTTCCCCCCACACCCCTTCACTGAAAATAGAGCACAGTAGGCAAACACTGGTGTGTGGGTTTCAAATTCCTGGTTTGTGCAGATCTTTTGCTTGTGATGCAAATGGGACTAGAAGCTCAGATTTCTTTGTAGGAATTACATTTACTGTGGAGACCTTTTCTTCTAAGTTGGGTACATCCCTTGAACTCTCTTTCCTGCGTATCTGTTTTTGTTGGAAGATTGTCCTTTTTGGCAAGCATAGCCCGTGGAGGCAATTGCATGTTTTCTAGTTGGCAGGTTCTCCTTCCAGTGTCTGTGATCAATGTTTAGATAAATCCCCTTCCCTGCAAACAGCACGGCTTTTACAGGGTGGAAAGGTGGCAAAAGAAGGGTGGTTGTTTTGGATTATGTCAGCTGTTTTACGGATGTGAGCACAAATCCAGGGCCAGCCTTGGGATTCTGACAGTGCCACACGTAGGTGTGACTTCACAGATAACACAGCACTGTGCTGGAAATGTGCTTTCATGTTTCACGTGACCTGTACCTGTACTAGATAAAAAAGACATCTTTGGATTTAAAGTCTCTTACCTAGGTTTTTAGGCTCTTAAATAATTTTCAGGATTCTCTGTCTCCTAGCTATTTCTCACCTTTTTTAAAGGGAAGATTTGCAGGGGGAAAATCTGCTAGTTGTGATGTTTTGAAGTATGGAAGACAGGGAAAATATCCAGGATTTTACTCGTAGTACATCAGCTCGCTAATGACTTCACTCTGGAAATAATCATTTGGTCTGTGCATGTGATGGGTTCAGCAGGGCATTGGGCAGAAGGGAGGCTCTGAGCAGGCTCCCGTCACCCTCTGGTGAGCCTCTGCAGGGCTTTAGCCCGAAAATTGTCTCGCCTTTTGAAGTAGTAGTAATAGCAATAATATAATAATAAAGTTGTATCTTTAAAAGTTTTCTCTGCAAGAGACACTCCATTTGATAAGGAGCTGTTGCTGACATTTGACCCTCACATAGCTTTTGTCCATCCCATAATGCTCTGTGTTGCTGGGATACTATTTTAGTTGTCTGTCTTTGAATTATGTTAAGCATCCAGGCATAAAGCTTGCAGACCCTGTACTTTTTGTTTTGGCCAGCCTGTACGCTAAAATCTGGCTTTCTGTATAGGAATTGAGTTTAGATTGAAGAATGGAAATACCTGCTGAAAAAATAACTGGGAAGTGATACCCAAAGCTTGTTGTCTTACAGTTATCAGTTATCTGCACTGATTTATCTCAGTGAAAATCAGGTGGAGCCTGCTTCTACATAACCAATATTACACAGTAACTGTGGAGGATAAGGCCAGCATCCTCACCAGAGTCTGTAGCTGTGCTCTCGCATGCTACAGTGCTTTTGCAATGTTTTATTGATTAGTTTTTACTTTTTATTTCAATTCCTTGCGTGCTGGTCTTTATGAAACTGTGGCTTTGCATAAGGATAGATGTTTCTAACTACACAGTGTAACTAAGAAGCGTTAGTATAAAGATCTTCGAGGATGTGGAATATGACATCAAGCTGATGCGTTTCAGGATGTTGCCTTAAGTGCATTTGTGTGTGATGTGGAGGCGGGAGTTTGTTGTGCGCGGAACACAGCCGTGTCTGATGGTCTGGGCTACAGCGGTGAATTCCCACGTCATTGCATGGAGGCCTGGCTCGTGCTCACGGCATTTACAGACACCAGCGGGGGATGCTTGTCTGACTTACGTGTAAAGAACAAATTTCCACTTCATGCAGAGCATTGAAACCCAGAAACATCCCTGTGAAAGAATAATCCCTTTTAATATAACTGTGGGATGCTGCCTCGGAGCACCAGGGTTTGATGTCAAAGGGAATCATTCACGTGTTTTGATCTTCACATCAACATTTCTACCTAATTAGGACCTTTCTACATTGAGCAGCAGTTGAAATGGCTTCTCCCTTTACCATCTTGCTCTGTGAGAATGAGGAATTCATCTTACCTGCTTGTCTGGACTCCTCCTGTTCTGCTCTGGTGGAGAAGACTTGGGTTCCGAGAATGAAAATTTCAGTCCTCACTTGTAGTATCATCTGCCAAGGCACACCATCACACTGAGCTTAGATCAAATATTTAATTAAACAAATGGTAGGCAAAAAGCTAACCTGAGCTGCTCTGGGGCTTTTTGTAGCCTCTTCTAGGGGAAAAAAAAAAAAAAGGGGTAGTGAGGGGACAAGAGGGAATGACCTTAAGCTGAAGGAGGGTAGTTTTAGATGGAGTAAATTCTTTCTTGTGAGTGTGGTGAGGCCCTGGCTCAGGGTGCCCAGAGAAGCTGTGGCTGCCCCTGGATCCCTGGAAGTGTCCAAGGCCAGGCTGGACAGGGCTGGGAGCAACCTGGGATAGTGGAAGGTGTCCCTGCCATGGCAGGGGTGGCACTGGATGGGCTTTAGGGTCCCTTCCCACCCAATTTTCTGTGATTTTGTGAATGTGCCTCTCATTTCCATCCGTCACTCTGGCTTTGGGGAGGGGTTCTTGCTTTTGGGTTCAATGTTTGAAATGAATTACTGGCCATCTTCTGTTGGAGGACATAAAAGGTAGAGCAACCCGACTAGAAAAGCAGGGTGGTTTGTAGCAAGTTATATCCCATTTTCTCCCCCTGTTTCTGAGCTTTCAGGCTGTCTGGAAGCAATTCAAGTTACAGATTCTGGAATTTGTCGCTACTTCATGTTGAATTCCAAGAACTTAAAGAAGCTCCTCACCACTGGAAGCTCATTTGTTTGGAAGCTATTTTTTCAGCATTCCTGGCATGTAAAAGCAACCATGAATCCTGTGCCTGGATAGGTGAAACAAAAGCCAAGCAGCGTTGCTTTCCTGGGATGACATTAAAAGCAATGCGAATGGACAAAATGCTTGGAGAGAAGCAAAAATCTGCTCCAGAACTGGTGCTGGACTAGTGTATGAATAGTTAACTCCGCAGCCTGGATGATCTGAATCTCTTCCAGGTGACCGAGTGCAGCACTGTTTAGCTTCCTGCGTTTGTCCATGTGGAATTACAGGCTGGGGCTGCCTCGCCCTGGGTGTGCTTTCCCAGCCTGAGCAGCTGGGAATCGAAAGCTCCCAGCTCCTCCTCCAGCACCCGTGACGGTGTGAGGACGTGCTGGATATCTGTGAGGGCTGGTGGTTTTTAAAGCCTTTTGTGAGGATTTCTGAGTAGCCTGGGAAATGATAATTTGGCGTTTTGGTGTTGGCTGTTGTTTTCCCCATCTGCCTTTGGGCAGGTGGTTTAGCACTTGTGACACAACAAATCCTGCTGGGGAGGCCAGGGAGGGGTTTTGAGCTGTAGATGTTTAAGTGCTGATACCTGTTTAGTTGTCTGATCTGAGAAAACTCGTTTGTTTATCACAGGGAAGATCAGAAAAATAGTGTGTGAGGTTAGGAGGAATTCCGTGGGCATAGTGTGTCTGTCACATTCCTTTGGTCCAAGAAAGCTGATCTTGAATGGTGGTTTTCACCCCTGAGGGAGGTCTGCATGCTGAAAAGAGGAGGCTTTAATTCACTGTGATGTGTCAGAAATCTCTAAAGGGTCCACAAATGAAATAATTTTTTTTTTTTTTAAAAAGACATGTAATAATCTAAAGAAAAGTAGTACCTGCTGCTTCTAACAAGTTTAGCTGTGGATTGTGTCCATCCAGTTAATACTCAGCACTGCAAAATTGTTGTCCTTGAGATTATTCTGCTTGTGTGCTTAGAAGAGCCAGGAATGAAATTTCTTCCATGCCCCCTCTTTGTATAGCAATAGGCTTTCCTTTCCCTCTGGATCAATTTTGGAGATACCCTGATTTCTGAATGTGTTTTTAAAATACTTTGTCTTCTGGAGTGGCAAGTCATGGAATCATTTGTCCTAGCTTTTCCCTGTGTTGAAAAAAGTAACTCTTGTATTGAAAAGGAAAAATTAAAAGCTGCATTCTTGTCCCTGCAGCATAACCCTGCAGCTACTCAGCAGCCCTTTTCCCTCAACAAGAAGCATTTATCCTTCCCTTAACTGCGGTTGTCTCAGTGTCTGTCCTTACTGCACTGCCACATAACCCCTGGCATGCAGGGAACGCTCCCTTTGCTCTGAGATACACTCTGAAGTCTTTGGATCTCTATACCTTTTTGCTCTTTCTCTTTTCCCTTTTATAGAATAATACGAGATTGCAATTCTGGTTTGCTGTAACAGTGGATAATCACCTTAGATGCACTATCTTTGAAATAATTTTCTCTCCTTTTCCACTCCATTTTCTTGTTGTCTTCCCACCCAGGCCTCCCCGCGGACCATCCCCAGCTCTCCTCCCTTGTGCTGAAGAGTCCCCTAGGCTTGACCCCAGCCTTTCAGGTGAACTTGAATGCAGTCACCCACGGCTCATCCCCTCTGCTGAGCCCTGTCCTCAGCGACGCCGGCGGCGCCAGGATAGAAGAGGATGACGAAATGAAACGGAAGGTGAGATCGGGATGTAGCCATGTGGGAGCTGTGCTGGGTGTTGAAGGTGTGAGGTGGGAGCTGTGCTTGCTGGGTGCTGAATGCTGATTGAGTTTCATGATGTGGAGGCTGAAGGGCTGAAGGTCGGTCAGATGTGCTGCCCTGTTGTGGCAGGAGTCCCCAGTGCCCTCCTGGCATCTTCCTGTGTATTCTTGTCATAGCCACTGTGACCACCTCCCCCTGTGTCAGGGAACTGTTCAAAATCCACCTGTTGTAGCCCAGAATGGCAACGAGTTCAGGTGGGAAAGGGTTCTTCACCCTGAGGTTGATCCCGGAATAGGTTCCCTAGGGAAGTGATCACAGCACCAAACTTAAGAAAGATCAAGGAACATCTGGATGATGCTCCTAAGTGAGATGGTTTATTTTCAGGTGGATCTGCAAGGAGCAGAGAGGTGGACAGTGATCCTCAGAGATCCTTATTTGTTAATGTATAAGCTGTGTGCTTCCTGGGTTCCTTCCTTCCCGTGCGGTCTCATCACGGTCTCATTGGTCCATCTCACCACGCACTGGTCTTCCAGGTCATGCTTTCTGATCATAACAGGGCCTTTAGAGGAGTCCTGAGGTGTTGCCCTTGAACTGTGGAGGACTTGAGCTCAGTATGAATTCTCTCACACCCATTTCATCACGGGCTTGGTCAGCGGAGCTGGCCTTGTTATTGAAGTTGTCTTCTCCACTGCTGACCCTTCTGTCTGGAGAGAAGTGGACAGTGCTCTGGCCTTGTGGAAGCTTGAGTCTCACTTTCTGGGAAAAGAGGACAAAAATGCCCCTGACTTTTGCAGGTGCAGTGGGTCTCTAAGCAGGGACTACTGCATTTTCAGGGTGTGCTTATGTCTGTGTACTGCTCTGTGCCTGGGCTGATTTCTTTCTGCCCACCAGTGAGCACTTTAACCAGGGACTCCCCCACATGATGTGGAGTTTTCCTCACCCCCATGAAGAGCTCAGGATTTGCTGCATTTCTTCCAGTAGGATACAGAAGTCCACCTAACAGCAGAGCTCCATGACCACTTTTCTGGAAGGCTCTTTGCTCTCCTTGCCTCATTGGCAGAGAGGTTTGTTGACCCTTTGGTGCTTGAGAAGGATCCAGGACCTTCCATTACAGTGCAAGGAAGGCTCCACTGTCCAAACTCAGTTCCGTATGGAGTCAGTGGCCACTCTGGGATCTACAGCTTTCCATCCAGCCACAAAGAAGAAACCACCTTGGTGTGGTCTCTGCTCCCGCTCTTCTGCTTGCCCCATGCAATGTCCTCTGTCAGGATCACGATCCTCAGGCAAGAGGGTCACAGGCCCCTGCTCTTTGGTGCCTTTACCAAGTACTTGGGCACCTCCAGGCGCTTCTGTGATGCTGTTGAGAAGCACCCATGGGGTGGACGTGGTGTGAGTAAGTCCTTGCCAGAGAGAGGAAGGTTTAACCATAACTGGGAGCTGAGCTGCAGACAAGCCACCCAACTGGCAGCTTCCCTGTCTCATTTAGACTTTACGAGGTGGAGTTTATGGCTTTGGCTGATCACTCTACCATTAGTTTCCATAGTTATTTTAAAAATAACTGTGGAACCTTTCATTTATCCTTTCAGCTTGGAAATAATGAGCAGAGACTCTGTTAGCTGACTTAGACGTGAAGCCCAACCCTTTCTGCCACATTCTGCAAGGTCTGGTGTTTTGGCCACTTGTGTTCTCGTTCAGGCTGAAACTGATTTATGAAAGTGAGACTCCTTAGAAGGGAATTTTTTTTTATTGTATTGATCTTAAGCTTGATCAATTCCTGAGTATTCCAAGGCTTTGATGTCTATTCAGAGACATTGTTTTAAGTGAAAGAGACCCAGGAGGAAGCCAGTGTTAAATTGGTTAAATTTAACCAAGTTAAATTTCACAGGAGCTTTACAGCTTTATTGTACAAGAAAAATGTAATCTTAGAATATCCCTCTGACTAGGGCCTGGGTTAAAAACCTAGGAACCTTGGAATAACTGTTTCCATGTTTTTGAAACATGATTTGAAATGGAAGTTCGTGTAATGGAAGCATCCAAGGCCAGGTTGGACAGGGCTTGGAGCACCCTGGTGTAGTAGAAGGGGGTTGAAATGAAATGAGCTCTAAGGTCCCTTCCTACCAACCCCAGCCATCTGTGAGTCTGTGATGATTGACATATAATTGACATTAATTTTTAATACCCTTGAAATAGAAAGAATATTTTATAGTAAAGTCAGTATTTGGGAATGTGATACTGAATAAAGAGATGTCCTATTAGGAATGAGCTGCTCCATTTGCACCCAGCAAGGGGAAGTGGATGTAAGGTTTGAGCTTATGCCCAGTAACAACAAACAGAGGTTTGTATTTCAGTACTTATTGATGGCTGTGTGTCCTTGCAGCGCTTCCCCACCGACAAGGCGTACTTCATAGCAAAGGAGATCCTTGCCACAGAACGGACCTATTTAAAAGACCTGGAGGTTATCACAGTGGTAAGGGGGTTTGGCTTTATTTCTTTTTCCTTTTTTTAAACAGATTTGTAATTGTTAGGTTGGAAAAACTTGGGATTTCTTCCTGTGATGTAGCATAACCCATTAGCTGAGTAGCTTTCCCCTTCTTTGTTCCATAGCTCCTTCCATGGGAGAGCAGATACCTTCTCTGGACTTCCATCATTTGCTCCAGCAGCTACATCCTGTGCCATCCTGATGACTTAGGCCAACTTTTGCCCTGAAAATTGTGAACAGGGACAGCCTAAAAATGTTTTGCATTCGGTTTCAGTGAGAGCTGCCTGCTCCGCTTAGAACCTGGCCATCTTCTCTGTGGTTTTCCCTGGGAAGTTTTTAGCCTTGTGCCTTTGGATCTGAGAGCAGATGACAATTGCAAAAGGCATCAAACCTGTGGGGCTTTGAGGAGTTTTGTCTTGTTTTGTTGCTTCCATTTCTTCCTTCTCCTTTCGCTCAGAATAGACAAGTGAGTCCTGCTTTGGAGGGCAGTGTGAACTTGCAGCTGTGTTTCTAAAAGAGCTTTGTTGTTCATGAGCTCCATGTCTGAGCACTGGGACTGTTGCCTTTCTCTAAGCTGTTGTTTTAATTTCATCAAAGAAAAGCTTGAGTCCCTTAACGCTGTTAAGGGTCCCTCAGTTGAGGTGTTCTCTGCGAGCTCACTGAGCACCATCTCACTCCAATTCCTCCTACAGGCTTCCCAGCACTTCTCCTAAAAGATGGGGGAATACCTGGCACCTCAGAGGATTTTTGTAATATCCCCGTCCCTGCCAGAAAGCGGGGAACCGGAAGCGATAAAGTGTGGAATGTGACCTGCAACGAGATGTCTGCAGCTGAGTAACTTGCACAGGGCTCCAGGTGTATGGGAGCACTTGTATCTGCGTGGAAGTGGCAGCAGTGGTGTGGCAGCAGCTGGGGCAGCCACTGGGTAACTGACTGTCACTCAGCTGTCCCCAACCATCCCATTATTGCATTCAGAAACAAGCTTGTGCCCAGAGCCAGCCATGCGCCTCATCTTCCTAATGTTTGACAACGAAAAAAATCCCATCTTTTCATTTTTCACAAATTACGCCTTCCCTAAACGTTTCTCCTTCCTTTCTGCTGTTTCCCTGTGCATACTTTCTCCTCCCCCATCACTGCAGGAGCAGGAATTTTCATAGTGACAATGAATTTCTCAAATACAGAAACTGATGAGCATTTCTGGTTTCCTGGCAGTGGTTCCGCAGTGCTGTCATCAAGGAGAACGCCATGCCCGAGGGCCTGATGACACTGCTCTTCTCCAACATAGACCCCATCTATGAGTTCCATCGAGGCTTTCTGAAAGAGATTGAACAAAGGCTCTCACTCTGGTGAGCAAGCAGGGGGGCCTTTTTCTACGTCCTCATGTCAAAACCGGACTATAATTGGTATTTCTGCATCAGTAGAAACGAGGAGAAGTCTTTGATGAAATGGAAGTTATTAAAAAGTACTGAGTGCATTGTGCAAAACCCATTTTTCCAGCTTTGCCTTGTGTATATCCTGTAGTTGTATGACTTGTGCACCAGACCAAGGCTTTTGTAATCACAGAATCACTTGGGCTGGAAAACACCCTTAAGATCATCAAGTCCAATTGTTGATATAATCTGATAGTGTCCCTCAAGGAAAAAAAAAAAAGGAACACAAGATCAAAAAGATAATTTGTGTGTTTTTTCCACGCCTTCCAGTTAATGAATCACCAGGAGAAAATCTAGGAAACATTTTTGTAATGAAGATGGTAGTTTGGTTCTTGCAATGCAGTTTATTTCACAGATCATGTTTTTAGTCTTTTAACCTTTGTATTATTTTCTCCTGACCTGACACGCTATATATTACAATATAACTCCCTTTCAAAAGGAGATGGTCAACATAAACAAAGTATGAACAGAAATAAATTCACAAAATCAGGTGAGGTTGTGCTATGACATTTATTTGGAGGTCTGAATCATAAAACTGTCAAATAGACTTTCACACAAGTTCCTTTCTGGTCCTTGCTCAGTTTTCTAAGCATGGCTTTGTGTTTGCTGTTTTATGCAGCTTCCATATTTAGTGTACCAAGTTTTCAGTCTGAACAGTGAAATAGGAATGTCAAGTGGCTGAAGATAATGTCTTGAATTACAGGGAAAGGTGGAGGGAGAAAATAGAAATTTCTTGCTCCCTCATGTATTTTGCCTTCACATTTCCCCCTTCTGTGTGTTCCAGGGAAGGCAGGACCAATGCTCACGTGAAAGGGGATTACCAGCGCATTGGAGATGTCATGCTCAGGAACATGCGTGCCCTGAAGGTAGAAACAGGATTAAAGACATGGAATTTGGGGATTATTGAGGGTTTTGGGTTTTTTTGTTTTTTGTTTTTTGTTTTGTCAGTGATCACAGCTCAGGGTTAATATTTCCATTAATCACAGAATCCCAGGGTGGTTTGGGTTGGAAGGGACCTTAAAGCCCATCCCATTCCACCCTCTGCCATGGGCAGGGACACCTTCCACTGTCCCAGGCTGCTCCAAGACCTCGCCTTGGACACTTCCAGGAATCCAGGGGCAACCACAGCTTCGCTGGGCACCCTGTGCCAGGGCCTCCCCACCCTTACAGGGAGGAATTCCTTCCCAATATCCCATCTAAACCTATTCTGTTTCAGTCAGTCTTGAAGTAACTTGCAAACAATTATTGTTGATCAACAATTTTAAAATAAATAAATTTATTATATCAATTGCAGGAAGGCTTTGTATCACTGTTGCTTAATTATCCACCTACATTTACCTTGAGAAAAGGTGTTTGTTGGTTATTCAGCAGAAAACAAAGAAAAATTGTTTGTTTAGCTCCCCTATTGAGACCTTGATGCATAAAGTTATTTAATTAAAAATATACATATCTTTTAAAGGCAGAATAGTTTCTTCTGAAATGAAGAAATCAACTTTATTTGGAGCAGAGTGCCTTTGTTGAAGAGTTGCATTAGTGCTGTAGTAGTAGAGCAATTATTTAATTAAAACCAGTAGCTTGACTGGGAGTGCAGGAGTGGGGGAGTGTTCCAACTACCAGCATTTGGTATTCCCAGCAGGCACAGGCACAGTGCCACACTGACACCTCTTCTGATCCCGTCTGTGAGCTGCCTGCCACTTCCTTTAATTACGAAAAACTGTTTTCCTTTGGTCCAAGTGACTTTTTATCCAATTCCCCAGGAGTTCACCAGTTACCTGCAAAAGCACGACGAGGTCCTGACGGAACTGGAGAAAGCAACCAAACGCCTCAAGAAGCTGGAGATGGTTTATAAGGAGTTTGAGCTGCAGAAGGTTTGCTACCTGCCCCTCAACACCTTTCTGCTCAAACCCATCCAGAGGCTGATGCACTACAAGCTGATCCTGGGGAGGCTGTGCAAGCACTACACAGCGGAGCACCGCGACTTCGCCGACTGCCGCAGTGAGTGAGCAGCCGGCCATGTCCAGCAGCCCTTCCCATGGACATGGGAATTCTGCCTGCACCCTGCTTGGGAGCACAAGAATTACAGAATCACAGAATGCCTGAATGGTTTGAGTTGGAAGGGACCTTAAAACTCATCTCATTCCCCCTCTGCCATGGACAGGGACACCTTCTGCTGGGCCAGCGTGCTCAGAGCCCTGTCCAACCTGGCCTCCAACACTTACCTTCACTTATGTTCAGTTCTGTCCCCAAATGCTATGGAAGTGCTTTTTTTTTCTGGCATTCCAGGAAGTGGTTTTCTCATGATGGATCCCAGTGTTTCAACCAAAGCTGGAAAACTAATCCTTTTCTAGCAGAGGAAAAGAAAGTAGTTTTTTTAATGAACTCTTTGTCATTTAGATACAAAAATGAGACCAAAAAATGCTTGTTTTGTAGCATCAAAAGCGTGCATAGTAAATTCCATTCACGACAAAGTAATCTTTGGCAGAAATAGTTGAGTTTGATTTTTTTCATCTACTTTCAGCTACATGGTAAATACTTTTTGTTTATGCAACATCTGAGATGCACAATGATCTCCAGAAGCACAGGAAATGCTATGAAGTCGCTTACTAGTCTCTGTTTACCCTCCTCTGAAATACACTTAAAGCAGTTGACTGGTCTGGGTGGTCGTTGTAGGTCCCTTCCAACGCAACTATTCTGCTCTAAAATTGGCTATAAATTCCAGATCTAAGTTTCAGATTCAATTTTCCAGGGGTGAAATGGGTGGCCTGGGTTGCTCTGCTCTGCTCCCACTGGTGCCGTTCTCCATACAGATGCGCTGAAGGAAGTCACAGAAATGACGTCACAGCTGCAGCACAGCCTCATCCGCCTGGAAAATTTCCAGAAGCTCACAGAGCTGCAGCACGACCTGATTGGGATAGACAACCTCACAGCACCTGGCAGGGTAAATGCCTCTGCTTAGTTTTTAGAGCCTTTATTGGTTTTATTTCCAAGGAAGTGCCTTTGAAGCATGAATTTGCCATCGCTGCCCCCTCTGCTCTGTAAAGGCTTCGTGTAACTGTCTCTTGGGGAATGCCATGGGTGATGGGCCCATCACCGTGGTGGTGTTCTGAGGAACAGATCAGAAATGCTTCAGCTTAAACTCAGGCTGCAGTTCCATGTTTCCAGTACAGACACTGGGTGTACTGGGGCGTGATGCTCTGTGTGTGAGTGGGACCTGGCGTGTCCTACTGGAAATCCACTCCCAGCTCTGTTTGTGTCTGCCTGCTGCAGCCTCAGAGAACGTAGGGATGGTGAGAGCCACAGCACTGGGCTAAACTGGTGTGGGTGCCTCTATTACAGAGTTTGTGCAGTTCCTGCGTGGATTTTTGTCTCTTTGTTTTTGATAGATGTACTGGGCATAAATACAGGAGCATCGCATGTGCTTTGGGGATGCTATGGCAGTCACTGCAGCAGGATGTAAGTGTGATAGGTGAACTGCTGCTGTCCACCAGGAATTCTGCTCCTTTCCCTTCTCTTCCTTCACTGATTTAAATGTTGGCTGCAGCAAGGTGCTGATTCATGTCACAAAAAAGGAAGGAAAGTGGCATCGGGCCTCTGAGAAATCTATTAGTGATCATTGCTGGGCACCAATCAACATCTGTGTATACTCTGGGATGAAAATAAAATTCCCTTGAGTCAGGAAAGATCAAACATTGTCTAACTTTTTCTTTCCCACTGCAGGAGTTTATCCGGGAAGGTTGCTTGTACAAGCTCACGAAGAAGGGCTTACAGCAGCGGATGTTCTTCCTGGTGGGTGTTGCTTCTGACTTCTTTAAACCCAAATTCTTCAAGAGAAAGTTGTCAGGAAAGTGCGTTTTCATGTGCTTGTGTTGAAAATCAGCATTTGAGACTGAAAACTTGCTCTAAGCCATGTTTTCAGAGGGTGTGACTGCGGCACTACTGTCTGATCGACTCGGTTCCTTCATGGCACAGAGTTTTAACAGAATTTTAAAATTTAATTTCCTCTCAGAAGTAAACAAAAGAGAGGTTTTAAGGGTAGTTGTCCAGACTGACTGAGAAATGGCATTTTTCATGCATCTACAGTGGCCTTTAAACGTCAGATTTTTTTGGAGATGTCAAAAAAATCTTTGGCCTTGCCTGCTGCTCTCAGAACACTGATTGTTCTCTTCCTGCCTTTCCAGTTCTCAGACATGTTACTGTACACGAGCAAAGGGGTCACAGGGACAAACCAGTTCAAAATCCACGGCCACCTCTCTCTGCATGGCATGTTGGTAAGTGGTTCCATGTTGCATCTCAGGGTTAAGGAAATGGCTTTACCTAAGACAGGAGTTCCCTCGGGGCGCGAGGACCAAAGCCACAAACTGCTCCAATTGTCTCAGCAGCAATTGGACCTTGGCGTGTGTCAAACAGAGCTTTATCTGCAGGTGTTGAGCCTGTTCCTTCCACGTGATCAAAACAGCTGGAGCACACCCTCCTGTCCATTCACTTTCACCCTGCTTGGAGAGGCTGGTCTGGAAATAGGGATTTGTTTATCCTGGTGTTTTGCCGTCCTGCTCACTCCTGGCGTATAACCAATCCTCCTGCCTCCCCACCCCTTTTCTAACAGGATTGTTCTTTCTGTCTTTGATTTGCAGCTGATAGTGCTCGACCCTCCGGTAAGTAATGAGCCAAATCAGCTCCAACCCCTTCCTTTCCTTGTCCTGGTGGAAGTGGTTTTGTGCTCCTGCAGTAGAAACACAACATAGATTTCATATAGAGCCAAAATAACCTTGCAAATAGGTGGTGCTCATCACAGAGTTGCTGTTCTGCACTTGCTGCAGCCACAGTGGAATCCTGTTTGTCTCCAATCCCAGCCACCACAGGACAGTTTTGGTGTTTATTGGTGACCAAGCACTGATGAGAAAAGTCTTTTCTTTTCCTGCAGGTGGAGGAGAGTGAGAATGAATGGTCAGTGCCACACTGCTTCACCATCTACTCTGCACAGAAAACCATCGTGGTGGCAGCCAGGTAATCCTGGTTTTCCTCAGTTGCCTAAATCTCAACCTTAAATCATAGGGTTTTTTACTACTTGAAGGCCTGTTCCTGGAAAATAACCACTACAGATATTTATAAATTAGGTGTGTAATGGCAGAGGAGCCAATATGTTTGGTATGCAGATGAATTTTTTTAAATTCCAACCTAACGCTTGAAAATGTATTTTTTTTTAAGATCAACCTTCTCTCAGCAGCTGTGAGTCAAAAGGTGCTTGAAAGATTCTTAAATTTGGAAAAATAATTTTTACCTTGTCACAACTTTAAAATAGCTCAAAGGTTACCTGTCAAAAATAAAAATTGCTGCTGGGCTTAGACCATGTGTGGAATTTTCAGTCTAAATTGAAAACTTTCAGAAAAAAGAGATGGTTACCAAAACAAAGAAATGTTGTGGCTCTGTCAAAAGCCAAACCTTCCATGCTGCATAGCTGTGGATGCAGATACACCTTGAAGGGCTGGGAAGCTCTCACCCTGCACTGGATCCTGTGAGGGTGAAGGAAATGTCCTCTTCCTGTGCTCTGGGTTTTACTCGCTTGAGATGACAGGTACATCCCAGATGGCCTTTAAAAGATGGGCTGTGCTTCAGGCTGCATTTATCCTTCAAAAAAATCATGGCTCATATCCCCCATCTCCAGAATTCCTCTCCTGACCACCCCCCAGCTGTCTGTTCATGTTATTTGCTGAAAAGTCTGAGTGTTTGTTGGTTAAGTTTTGTTTCAAGGACTGACTATAGAGGAGGAGGCTGTGTGAGGTCAGTTTCCTCTCTAGAAAGCTCCTGCTTAGGAGGAATTCTAATTTAGTTTTTATTTATCTAATGGAAGGGACACAGCGCCGTCTCTTGTTTTGGGCAGTGACCTGTGCCTTCAGCATACGGGCACTCAGTCAGCTCTGGGCTGGTGGATCCCCATTCCCACTGCTTCCCTTGCAGTACCCGCCTGGAGATGGGCAAGTGGATGGAAGACCTGAATGTGGCAATTGAAATGGCCAAGAAATCTACTGAGAAATCCGAGATGCTCCTGGAAAACTCTGTGTGCAACCGCTCCAACAGTAAGTGGTGTTCCCTGCCTGCTTGAAAAGCAGCAGTTGTGCTGTCCTTTCTGCTTTTCCTTTTCTGAGTTTGATGACATAAATGAAATATTTTTATAATTCGTGTGATAATGGAGAGTTAATTGGGTTTTGTTTTTAATCAAAAGAGTTATGCTTGTCTTCCTAGACTGATGCTCAAGGTGGCTTTAAATGCAGCAGAGATGCTCCTATTGCAGGTCCTTAATCATCTCTTACATAGATTTTTCTCAATTTAACCATGTGGTGAATCTTTTTGTCCGAAATGAGGTGTCTCTGAAAGTCAGCTTTTATGGCCCGGTATTCCTGTGCCTGTCCTGGTGTTATGGCTGTGCTGAAACATGGAATATTCCTTCTCAGAGCCCTCTGTCCTGTTCCTTGACTCAAGACAAAGTGTGGTCATTTTTGTTTGTTTGACACAGCACTGACTCAAACCATTCTGTGATTTTATTCTAGTGGAAGGTGTCCCTGCCCATGGCAGGGGGTTGGAACCAGGTGAGCTTTCAGGTCCCATCCAACCCAAACCATCCCCTGATGCTGTGAGTCAGCTGCCCCAGGCAGAACTGAGTAATGAAACCCGGACTGAAGTGCTTAGAGTGGTCATAGGAGCTGTGTAACCAGTTCAACTCGACATCTTTAAAACTGCACCGTGGCAAGAGAAAACCGCCTTGCTCAGGAGTCCCAGCTTCTCTTGCTTTAAGTACTGCACAGTTTTCTTAAACCGCTACCCAATTCTCCTCCCCCAGGATCCTCTGATGAGGTCTCTGTAGAACAGGAGTCCGAAGATGACATTCACTCCTCTCGTAGCTCCTTGGACAGGCAGAGTCACCACCGTGCCAACACAACCATGCACGTGTGCTGGTACCGCAACACCAGCGTCTCCATGACCGACCACAGTGTGGCCGTCGAGGTACCGAGGGCAAGCGCCCGCCTCACTCTGTGCATCCTGCCTGGGCCTCCATCTCCCAGTCAGCCTGGGCCATCCAGCACCACTGCATGCCTGTCCCCTCTGTCCTCGTCTGTGTGTCCTACTCACGCTCCGCTCTCCGTGCAGCAGGGCTTTGCTTCGGCGGCGGGACCAAAGCGCAGGGAAGGTTTAAAGGAAACCCAGCATATCCTGGGGCTGAATTGCTCCTTTGGGTTTCATCCTCCTTGCTGGAGGACTGACCACCCCCTGTGCTGGGCGCTGCTGGTGTGCCTCAGATCCTGGGGTCAGTTTTGGGCCCCTCATAACAAGGACATTGAGGAGCTGGAGAGTGTCCAGAGAATGACAAAGGAGCTGGCAGAGGGTCTGGAGCACCAGGAGCAGCTGAGGGGCCTCAGTCTGGAGGAAAGGAGGCTCAGGGGGCCTCTTCTGGCTCTCTACAACTCCCTGATGGGAGGGGGCAGCCAGGTGGGGTTTGGGCTCTGCTCCCAGGAAACAGGGACAGGACGAGAGGAAACAGCCTCAAGCTGCACCAGGGGAGCTTTAGTTTGGATATCGAAATATTTCTTCACTGAAAGAGTGGTTAAACATCTGAATGGGCAGCCCAGGGCCGTGGTGGAGCCAAGATCCCCAGAAGTGTTCAGAGAATGTGTGGATGTGGCACTTTGCTTTATGGTTCAGTGGGATTTGGTCAAAGGTTGGATTTGATGATCTTGGAGGTCTTTTCCAACCTTAATAGTTCTATAATTTTAAGTTCCCTATCCATGATATTTTCCTTCAGAGCTCTGGTTAGCTGCTGTACTGCACCCAGAGTGAAGAAGAGGGAATTCCGTTGGAATTCTCTGCCCTTTCCTTGCTGCCAGGACTGAGCATCATTTTCTGCTGAGCAGAGATGTTTGTTCTGTGCCCACTGAGGTGCCCAAGGCCAGGCCAGATGGGGTCTGAGCAACCTGGTCTAGTGGAAGGTGTCCCTGGCAGGGGGTGGAACCAGATGAGCTCTAAGGTTCCTTTGAACCCAAACCCTTCCAGGATTCTGTGAGCTGCTGGTACCTGTGGTCTTGCTGTTACTCACAGTGCGAGGCAGCACTGGTGGCACATTTGAGGTTTCGAGACAGATCAGTTCAGCACTCCTCACACTGCTTGCACCAAGTCTACAGTTTTACTTTAGGCAGCAGTTTGGCGGAGTAGGACACCTCCCTGGAGGCTGGCATGCTTGGAAGACTTCCAGAAGTGGGAAGGACCCTGAATACCATGGAGAGAAAAAGAAGGTCACTGACTAGACAGAAGCAATGGGGCAGAGGACTGCAGCCTGGGCCTGCCTGTCCTGCTCTGCTCTTGAGGCACTTGGTTAAAAGGAGTTAAAAGTTTGGGCACTGGAGCTCCTGCATTTTTCTGGTGCAGAGACCGTGTGGAGCAGCTTGGTGAGGGAAGTGAGGTAGATGTGAGCTGGGCTTGAGGTCCGGACACTGGGCCCTTGTGCTGGCTTCTGTTGCGGTTCCAGTTGGAGGGGACAGACCTTTCCCTGCCGACACCTTGGCAAAGGCACCACCTCACAGTTCTGTGCCTGGGTAACGAGCCCACCCTGCTACAGGTCCTGGGTTTGAACGAGTGAGTTCTTGCACTCCCTCGCACTCTGATCTGTTCCGTGTTCTAACACCACTGTTTTTTTCACAATCCGTTTTCCTTTGACAGCCGCCTTTCTTGCATGACTCCTCTCACCCTAATGTTCTGTCTTTCTCTTTCTCTCCCCCTTTCTCTGCTCAGTTTTCTGCTCTCTTGCTGTTTCTCCAGAGCTTCCTCCTCGCTATTTGCTGGGCCAGGCCCAACGGCCCAACACAATCACCCATGTTTGTTGGTACCGGAACCAGAGCCTATCCCTGTCTGATTACTTGTGCATGATCCAGGTAAAGATGCCTCTCACATTTTGTGCTGGTGGGGAGGAGCATGGGATGCCCAGGAAAATGTCCTGCTTCCTAACTGCTCACGTGAGGATGCTCATCCTCAGAGGCAGAGTTGTACCATTGCCTTGTTGAGACAGGATTTCCTCCTGTTCATGCCTCACAAAATCGTTCTCTCTGGAAATCTGCCATGGATCGCATCTTTTACTCAAATTACAAAATCCATGTGCTGTCATTCCATGCCATGGTTTTCCTCATCCCTTTGGCTGACTCCAAGGCAGTGGTGTCCCCCTTCCGTGCTGGCTTGGCTTTGTGTAGCTGCCACATGTTTTTATCTCCCAACTCTGCCGTCCTCTGCTTCCTGTCCTGCTTTGTTTCCCTTCTCACACAGTGTGTTCCATGAGGGTTTTCTGCATGGAAGAAAGGGTGGCTGAAAGGGCTGGAGCCTGGTGGCTGATGGGCCCTGGTGGCTGTCACCATTCCTGGGAGGTCTTTTACACCAGGGAGCGAGCGCAGGAGCAGCGCTGGGCTGTTCACCTGCAGCAGGATGGCAGCCTGGGATTTCATGGGAGTCCTCTTTTCCTTCTGTGCCAGAACCAGCTCTCTGGGTATTTGCTGAGGAAGTTCAAGAACAGCAATGGCTGGCAGAAACTGTGGGTTGTCTTCACCAACTTCTGCTTGTTCTTCTACAAGACGCACCAGGTGAGCAGGTGTGGGTGCGGGGATGATGGCCGGGGTGTCGGGGGGACCTGGGGATCCTCGACTTCCAGCTCCAGGGGCTGAAACATCAAACTGCTGTTTGAAGGAGAGTAGCAAGTGGAAAAGGAGGTAGCTCATAATGAAGCCGCTCTCTGAAAGACTGCGGGCACTTCTTGTGCAACTTAATCAGGATTTCCAGTTCTGATGGTTCTGACCTTCTGTGGGTGAGGGGAAAATGTCTCCTCATGCAGTGACCGAAGGATGTGAGGGACCCGGCAGCCTTTGGGCCTTCTCTCCACACTGGGCTTCAGCTCAGCCTGACAGGCTCTGGGGATTTTTCTGTCCATGGTGCATTCAGCACCTGCTTGCTAATGAACTGTGGTGCAGTGCAATCTTTTCATCTTATTAACCCAACAAATCGTGTTTATTAACCCAGGAACTGGGTTATTCTGGCTTCTTGAAGGCACATTTCTTTTGTGAGGGTTACTTTACCTTTTTTGTCAGATCTGTGCTTGGAGTTCCATAGAAGGGGTGCAGAGAGGGAAGAGGGAGCCCAGGAGGCAGCGATGGGCAGAGGAGCAGAAACAAATAACTATAGAAACAGCAAAGGGAGCTGGGGGAAGGTTTAATTATAAGCTGTTGGTGGCCTTGCAGGAGAGTCCTGCTGTTGTCTCCCGAACAAGAGTGCACAGCCCTTACCTGTGGTGCCCAGGCTCATGGCAGGGGTGCCTTGCACTAAGGGCTGGGCTCTTGGGCTCTTCCAGGACGATTATCCCTTGGCCAGCCTGCCCCTGCTCGGTTACACGGTCAGCTGCCCTGCAGAGGCGGATGGGATTCAGAAGGATTATGTCTTCAAGCTGCAGTTCAAGTCCCACGTGTATTTCTTCAGGGCTGAGAGCAAATACACCTTTGAGAGGTAATTTTCTGTTTTCTCTGTCTTAGTGTATAACCTGCTCTCAACTCAGAGAGAGCAACCAACTCATGGGGTTGGTAATCCCATCCTCTCTTTCCTCCTGGTCTGAGTGATCTTCCAGCACATTCTCAGGAGTGACGTTCCCTTCCTCTCCCCACCGATGATATTGGAGATTCTCCTCTGCCAGGAGCCTCCTCTGTGTGTGTGGGAGCTGGGGATACACCTAGAGCTGTGAGCTGCACTTTGTGCCAGGGGTCTGGGGCTTCCTTGGAGCCAGGGAGGCATGTGGGAGGTAGAGCTGTGGGGTGCTCAGCCCCACCAGCTCTTTGGGAGTCAGATTTCCAGGTTCTGGAAAGGGTTTTTTGTTTTTTGTCTTCAATCTGTGGAAGCAGAAGTTATAACACAAGGCTGAGAGCAACAAGTGCAGGGCTCCCTTTCACTTGGCTGGTTTCGCTGTAATTGCATTTTATTATTATTCTCTGTAATTACAATTATTTGCACTCAGGGGTTTCTGCAGAGGGTCCAAACTGTGTGGAAGCACCACAACGCAAACCTTTGCTGCTGTCTTAATTGTGGAGAGCCCTTGCACTGGGTCCTGCCGGGCAGGGTTGTGTTGGTTGTTCTGGAATGTGGTTTTACTGAGGTGTCACAGACTACAGACTTGTGTACAGCTCAGGTAACAGCTACCTGAGCCATAACTTGTGCTCTTTAATGCACTGGGCTCATGTAGTGATTTCAAGGAAAAAGTGTCTAATTCACAATGAGTTTGTCTTGCTTTTTTCACTGTTGCTTTGCTTCTTTTCAGCGTGAGCAAGCAGGGAATCTCTGCCTTCCTCTGTCTCTCGGTGCAGTTGGGAGGGGCCCAAGCAGTGGCATGGGTTGCCCAGGGAGGTGGTGGAGTCTCCGTCTTTGGTGATAATTTGCTTTAAAAACTAATACATATTTCCTAATTTATAATTAAGAAAAGCAATAATTATTGTCAGCTTGTCATCCTTGATAACACTGAGGAGCAAACACAGTGAGCTCTCATGGGAGCTCTCTGGAGCTCAGAACTCTGTAGACCTGTTACCTGGACAGACAACCACATTCTGCAGGGTATTTACCACATCTCAGGTTGTTCATTTGAAGAGGTAATTTCCCAGAAGTCTTGTAAAAGAAAGAAAATGGCTGTTCTGGGAGGTTTGGGAAAGGGGTACAGCTCATAACCAAAGGACAAGATTATCTTCGAGTGAGGGTTAAGCATTTCTCATGTTTTCTTGGCAGGTGGATGGAGGTGATCAAAAGAGCCACCAGCTCTCCAGCCAGGTCGAGCCTGCTGCTTCCCAAGGAGAAGGACAGTCACACAGACTGACGTGGGCAGAGCTGGATCTCTGCTGGCAACACCAACAAAAGAGGCAGGTGGGAACAGCAGTCTCTGGAGTTGGTAAAGCAAAGGCCCAGGAGGCTCGTTCCCCCCGGGATGGAGAGTGGGAGTGAGGGGCTGCAGACAGAGATCAAATCCATTCCCCACGGGATGGAAGAGGGTCAAGTCTGTTCCAGCTGAACCTACTTAGAGAGAACCCACCAACAGCAGTGCTGCAGTGCGCACTCGTCATGAAGCGTTCTTGCTCCGTTGTACTGTACAGAAACACCTTCACCTGCCTTGAGGGCAGCTGCCACCTTGTTTGTACGTTTTGACTGGATGATCAACACTCATGGGAGAAACCCAGCAGCTTCCAGTGGTGCAGTTGGCTGGCAGCAGCGGGTGCCAGGCCTTGCTGGATCCCAGACGTCCCCTGCTCCGTGGGGTTGGCAGCACACCCCGTCCTGCTGCTGTCAACATCAGCCTGCTGGCACAGCTGTGTCGGACTAACAGGAACACACAGCTCCTTCTGAACAGCCACTGCAGCTCTCCCAGAACAGCTCTGCTCCTCAGGAGCTGCCACGGCTCCAGTTTTCCAGGCAAGCGGGAGCACCGAGTCTCTGCTGAGCTGTCGAGGTGTCGGTGTATCGTGGGTCGGTGCAGGGGGGTGCATGGTTTGTTCTCTGAACTCAATCACTGTTCTCATATCACAGCTCCAGTTTCTTCACCCTGTAGTAGGAGTTAAGTAAGGCACGGGATGGCAAACACTCTCCACTCCGGTGTGGGTGATGTTTTCAAGGCATTTAAGCACTGTAGGAGAACAAGCCTCAGAAAGTCACTGTTGCTTGTGCTTTTGTCATGCAAAGACTTCTGAAAATCCCTAATCTTATATTTCAGTTTGGGGTGGAATCCATCTTCTGTTTATCATGAAGGTGTAAAAGTCACTGGATTCCAGAGGGAGCATTAGTGTCTGTGGACTCTATTAAATTTCTGTATTAAATCTGAAATGTTTGCAGCTTGTTCTCTTTTGTAAAGCTGTCACCTTTGGGTGCCTCCATGGAAGGACTGACACACGCTAAGTGCCACAAGATGCTGTTGGACGTGGCTTTGATGGGCTGTGCTGACTTTGATTTTAATATAAATCACAGAAAAGTGTTTGTGTACTAACAGAAGGAACAATGCAGTGGTGCAGTGAAAGCAAAAGGAAAGTGTTGCATGTTGTGAGGATGGAGGAATGTGGAGATCCCTGTGACAATGGGAAGGACATTGGAGCATTGACAGTGAGCATGAGGGCTCAGTTATGGTCTCAAGCATATGAGGGATGGGGACTGAAGGGAGGGGGAATCCAGAGGGATTTTCTTGCTTGGCATTTGCATCCTAGAGGAGCGACTGCAGATCCAGCCTTTGCCACCGCTGTCACAAAGACCATTGTCCCATCTAAGTTAAATGTACTTAATTTATTAGCGTCTTCATTTATTATTTTTTTAATTACCTGTTGTAGGTGTATCCATGTGGATTGATTAGACGTGTTATACCGTGGCTGAATACGACTGTTCAAAGTAAATAGCATCTTGGTATAAAACTCTCTCAGCCTCTTATTCCTGGGCCCACCATCCCATGTTCAAGTTACTCAGCAGTTTTCCACGACTCTGGATCTCTGCTCACCCTGCACCAAGCGCTGATGGTGTGGAGGAGGTGGCAGAGCTGCCTTTGTGGAGCCTGAGCGCCACTTGCCCCCAGTGAGCACCAGCCTTTCCTTAAGGTCTGTGGGCTGGTGAGTGAATGATCCTTGAGTTGCTTCTGTGCTGAACCTGCAGCTCAGCATCTCCTGTCTTGAAGATGCAAGTGCTGAGGTGGGGTCTCTAAACCTGGAGCCTCTGGAAGGACAGCAGGCAGCAAAAGTCCCTTCTTGACTTGAGAATACTGAGCTCCAATTCTCTGTATTTAAAGTGCAGGAGCTCAGGCTATAAAAGCCAAAACCTTTGCTGTTCCTAGCAGAACTGCAGCTGCTTTACCTCAGTGAACTTTAAAAGTTGTGAGGAATTCAGTGGTGTATCAGTTCTGTGAAGTATTTTATTTTTCCAGAACTCTCCAGGAGTATTTTTAACTATGAGCATGAGTGTTCATCCTGTCCCTGAGGTCACACAACCTCAGGAGTGTCTGGTTCAAGCACTGCTCATGCAGGGCCACATCTGTGCAGTGCATTATCACCAAAGATGAAGACTCCACCACCTCCCTGGGCACCCCCTGCCACTGTTTGGGCCCCTCCCAACTGCACCGAGAGACAGAGGAAGGCAGAGTTCCCTGTTGCCAGTCGAGCCCGAGTCTAAAGAGTGCTGATAATGAACAAACTCCAGCAAAAGCCCGCAGTGCAGCGTTCTCCAGTGCACAGCAAAACCTTTGCCAACAGCGTGTGCTTCCTGGAGTGCCAGCAGAAAGGACTGACGTGCCCGCAGCTGTAATCCTTGCACACAAAGTGTTTGGCTCTGTCTCTGGGGTCTCTGCTATAGATTCCTGAGGAAGATGCAGGAGAAGACCAAGAAGAGGAAAGCAGCTGTAACCAATCCTTTTCCCCTAATAACACAGTTACACCAGCCTCATTTGTTTTGTTACTTTATTGAAAGTGGCAGATCCCTTTCAACGTTTTTAAAAACTAAACCCATTGTTGCTTTGAATACTGGACGAAGGGTGTAGGGATTGTTTCCTTTAAAAAGGTTACTCGTTACACTGCAGAGCATGTGAGTAACGATACAGGTACCTTATCGACACGGTTTGCTACCGCTGTGAACAGCAACTTTAAAAGCAGCAGGAGCCCTTGTGCTGCCTTCCCCCTCTCCAGGTGCCCTGTCTTTACATTAACTTCTCCTCCTGAGGGAAAAGTGGGTTTGTTTTGTTCTTCCTACCTGCAAGCTCTGAGCTGGCTCTCACCACAGTGGAACACTGAGATCCAAGAGCAGCACCTCTTCTCTACTGTACAAGTTCATAGTGTTGCTGAGCCTGGATTTATCCATCAGGATAAATAAAGGATAGTCTTAAGCTAAAGTGAACACCACACACCAGGATGAGGGAACGTATGGTCCTCCTGAGCTACTCACAGCCCAGCACTTAAAATCGGCAGGTCTGAATCTAAGTACCAAAAATCAAGCCTTGTTTCTAACCAAGTGTCTTTAAAAAAAATGAACAGCTCCAGCCTTTGTTCTCAGTGGCTCTGGGGCGAGCAAATCATCCACATACAAACACCCAGACAGAAAGATCTGGGTAACTGAGGTCTTGATGACTTCATGGGAATCTCTTTACAGGTAGAGAGCAGCTATCAGGGGTTATTTTCCTAAGTCTATTTTCCTAGACATTTAAAGTGTAGATTTAAGAGCTGTGTGCTTACCTGAATTACAGATTTGCTTTATAAACTAGCATGATACAGAAAGCAAAGCTCCTGGGGATGGCTCTGCTGGAAAACCTTAAGCAGCCATCACAGCAGCAGATGCTTTACTTTCTCTGCTAGCAAACACCGCCCCAGCTTGTCAGCTGGAGCAGAGCCCTGGCTGCAGCCAGTCTGGAGGAGCCAGAAAGGGAAGGCTGAGGAGAGGGAGGCCTAGAGCAGCTTTTGGGGATCCCCAGCCCTACCACACTGCTGTGAGCCATCCAGTTTACATCTTCCTGTAGAGGACAGGTCCTTGGCTCAAAAACTGCTCTGTGGTGTCCCTCTGCCTTGTGAACCAAAGCCCTGCCGGTGTCTTCAGCTGTTGTGTTCCCCCCACTCCAGTTTTTAACCCTTGTGCCCCATGTGGGCCTGCACAGTGTGTCCTGCTCAGCTCAGACTGGCGCTGCCCAGCCTGCCCATTGAGCTGCTTCAGCTGCCACAAGTGCCAAGGACAGGAACTCCACCAGCTCCCACAGCAAACATACTCATGGTGCCTTCTGCTCCCTGCAGACCCAAGGCAAGTTCTGCTGTTGCCCAAAGTAGATGAACTAAGGCCTAATACAAAATGATGTCCCAGAGCCAAAAAAAGAACAGTCAGCAAACCCATCCTCCTGTGAAATGACAGGCTGGGAAAGAGCAGCCGTGTGTATCAGCTCAGTGGCTGCGGCATGGAAAGCGTTCTGTTACTTGTGTGAGAAGGGCTTGGAGTCATCCTCCAGAACAACTGGAGAGCTGGTCTCACTCTCCCAGAGGCCCTAAATGCCTGGAGAGATTCCCAACACCCCTGCACTCACACATGACTGCTCACGAACACTTCTTTAGGAAGGGCAGGAGGCTAAACCCATGAGACTTGCCTGTGAAACATACATCAATGGAAGAGAATCTCCCTTTTTCCAGCAGCCAGGCATTTACCGGAAACAAGCTGTGAATCAAACCAAGCCAAAATGGACACATCCATTGTAGGAAAACAATTAAAAACTGCATTGATTACATTGTAAAAACAATTAGACCACCCATCTCGGGTTCTGCAAAAGGTCTAAATTGTACTTGCATCGCAAACCCCACCCTGGGTTATCATGGGAACACGGCTAACATGAAGGCTCTGAAATGTCCTGGAGTCCATCACAATGTCACATCCAACGGCAGATGGTGGTCTGGATTAGAGATGTAGTTCTTATGAAGCTGGAAAAAATCCTTCCCCCCTCACAACAACAGCAGGGAATGCGAGTGTCAGCGGGCAGAGGTCAGGTGGTTCCGACTGTGTGAAAACCTGCAAGGAGGAATTAAGAGGGAGAACTGGTCAGTACTGGCTGCTCGAAGCTCTCAGCTGGAAGAGAGCCCACAGGCAGACACCAGCAGCTCTGTGGGGGAAGGTGTCAGGCTGGGTGGCTCTGTCCTCACTCCCACTGTCAGTTCTTGCTAGATAAAAGTCCTGACAGAAAAAAAACAGCACTTTAGCAAAAAGCCAAGGTGGTGCTTTTTTCAGGCTTTCAAGATTCAGTTTTAACCTAGTAAGAAGTATTCAGCACTAATGTTTTACAGTAAGAAAGCAACCAGGTCCTTAAGGTTTTGCAAGGCCCCCAAGAAACCAAGTATCTTGTGCTTCTGCAGTGTAATTTCTAGGCTGACAGAAGTGAATGATGCTGAAACAGCTACCCTGTCTGCAGTGACCCACACACATCTGTGAGCCCCTCCCGCTCAGTGAGAGGCTCAGTGTTTGTAGGTATCACAGGACACCTTCTGTGCCCCCTGTGGGTCAGCCAGAAGCATAAGTGTTCTCTTCCTGGCATTAAGTGATTTATTAGATGAGGGTTCTACGCGGTCCCATGGTGAATTTGCTTGGAAGCCTGAATGACACAGAAACAGAAGCCCTCTAGGATGGCCATTCCATTTGGTCCTTAATATCTACAGCTCTTCTTTGCTTAATAGCACCATGTACAGGGCAACCAGGGGGTCAGGCCCAGACAGCATGGGTTTAGGAAAGGCAGGTCCTGCATGACCAATATGACCTCCTATGGAGCACGTCCAGAGATGGGAATGGAGCTGGGGGAGGGTCTGGAGCAGCTGAGGGAGCTGGGAAAGGGGCTCAGTCTGGAGCAAAGGAGGCTCGGGGGGGGCAGCCAGGGGAGTCAGGCTCTGCTCCCAGGGAACAGGGACAGGACAACAGGGAATGACCTGAAGCTGCACCAGTGGAGGTTCAGGTTGGGAATCACAAAGGATTTCTTCACAGAAAGTGTTGTCAAGCATTGGAATGCACTGTCCAGGAAGTGGTGGAGTCACAGCCCCAGCTCACGCTCAGGACACTCACCTTTGTACCCGCTCCACCATGTGCGCTATCAGTTTGTCAGAGATGCCTGGGCAGGACTCCTCAGCCAAGCTAAAGGCGTTCTCCAGCTCCTCCATGGCTCCCACGTTGCCTCCAGTCTGCTTGTGCTTATCTTTGAGCTGCAACCCAGAAACAGGGCATTAGGTCCTTATTTTGTTGTAAAAAGCACTGGCCAAGACGTGCAGCACGGATATTAAGGCCCTTTCCCTCTTAGTATGACTCCACCAGGGTGCAGGAAGGCACCCACATTCCACTTAAACCAAAGAGAGCTCTTTTTGTAGGTCAGAAAGGTAGAAGTCCGGTGTATGGGGTTCAAATTTTCCTCCAGGTACTACTTCCCCAGGGCACCATCACACAAGGATCTGAACAGCAATCCAGTGTCCTGTTGAGCAACATCTGCCAGCTTACCACTGTCCAGTTCAATTAAGCTCCCATTAGGCCCTGCTGATTAAAGGGCTTTACATAAAGCCTGGCACTTCTTTGCCTCAATTCTAGGATCAGCCTTTCGAGTTGTTGGAGCTCACCTTTTCTCCGTGCTTCGGAAAGCAGAACAATGGGAATGCTGATCCCCAGCTGCAGTCGTTCCTGTGCACCAAGTCCCCTTGCTGGGAACAGTTCCCAGCCAAAAAAGGCTGCTGCCTCCTCTGTGGGGCACCTGTTCCCTACCACAAAGCTGTGGGAACAACCCACACACACCTCTGCTCAGTCAGAAGTGGCAGGGGCATGGAGGGCAACTGAGTTACACATCCAGGATACAGATTTCTTAGGCCAAAAATAGTTGTGATGCTAAAGCCAAGGATTTGATGTCCACCTACCAAAGGCTGCCCAGCTCAGAACATGCACAACTGGAGGTAAGTTGCCAGTTTATCATCAGCCTTTGATGCCAAGCCCCTGACCTTCAGCTTGCCCAGCAGCCTGTGATGGGAGCAGTGTGTGCTGGGCTGTCTCTTCCCACTGCAGATGAGCTCTCTGGAGGCTTGCAGGAGTTAGAGCACTGCACTGAGCTCAGCCTTACCAGCTGCTTCTTCCTGCTTGTCCCTCCAGGCCCAAAGCTCATTCTACCTCCCTGCCCCTCAATTTTTCCATATCTGCAGTTGCCCACATCTGTTAATGACTCCCCATGGGCCATTTTCAATATTAACACCCAGTGACACACAGGCAGGGAAGGCAGATAAAAGATTACAAAGAGCATCTTGGTCGGATCTCCATTCACAAAGCCCAGCTTCAGCCCTCTCAGGGAAACAGGGGATCAAGCCTAGCTGGTTTAATATGCAACCATACAACAGTGAGGAGGACAAAGTCTTCAGTTCTAGTTTCCCACCAACAGCAATGAATAACACGTGCAACCAGCAGCAAAGCAGATTTTCAACCTGGAGAAGTTTTCTTTCAAGCCCTCTCTACTGCATGCAAAAGCCAGCTTATTTCAGAGACTGTCCAGAACCCTTCCTGCACCCAATTTCACTCAGTGAGATCTGCAGAGCCAGCAGGAAAGTCTGATCAAAAGAAAGGAGGACCAACCAACTGGGGTAAGGGAGTCAAACTAGCAGAAAGGAAATGTCCGAGAAGCCCCCTCCTGCCTGGAACTGGTGCAGCAAGATTAGTAAGGAAAAGCACAAAAATGCATTTACAGTCTCTTCACCTCCAACCAGCAGAGACACCAAGAACGCTCTACTCACCTCCCCAAAAACTGGGTGAACAAGTGTGGAGAGACACTGTGACCGTGGCTGCCTCTTGATGGGCTCAGTAGGCTGGAAAGCAACAAGAAAAGAAGTTACAAGCACAGGCAAAAACTCCCAGGGTACACAAAGTTCTAAGCCTTTGGTGAATTCACAGCACCTCCAAAGCAATCCCATCACCAGATCCTGGGAAAGCCACAAGTCACAGTACCCTGATGATGTGGAAGAGGCAACTCTGGAGCACCAGCCCTTGGTGCCAGACTGAAGTAAATTTCAGACAGAAGATGAGTGCCCAGTGGCTTCCCCAAGACATCCAAAAGGCTCATGCTAGTTCAGCCCACTTCAGAAAGACCAGACAGCACACAGACCTTCTGGGAACCATGAAGAGCCATTCCTTTGTGCAGCTTGCTCAAGGAATTGGGGCGAATGGTTGGTGGGAATGTCCAGATTGGACCCTGGTCTCCATCCTCTGCGTCTCCATCACTGCAAATGAAAAGGGGAAAGTAAAGACAAAGCCTCAGCTCCATACGCTGCAGGTTTGCCCATACTTTCCCAGTCACAAGTTCTCCCCACCTGACTGCCATCTCTGCAGGCCTTCAGGCTTTTCCCTATCCCAGAAAAAATTCTGAAGAGAAACCTCTTCAGTCTCTACAGCACCCATACAGCATCAAAAGGATCTGAACTAAGTACTACACTGTGTTTCCAAATCACCACATTCACCTTTCTCATCCAGCCAGCTTGAAGAAGTTTCTAGTGCTGGTTAAATTTAGGAGAGTTTCGAGACAATCCGAGCTCACAATTTGAGGGGGTAGGCTTAGATGTTATAAGCCAATCTCCCCGAGTTCTTGGCCACTCGAGTTGCTGCCACTACAGGTGAAGAGCAGCTCTGTGACACCAGCCTGGCAATGAAGTGCCCTTTCCCCACCCGAAGCCCATAACTGGACTGTCCTACATAACAGCAGCAAAGATTTACACCTGAGTACACATACACACAAACACAGCTCTTGCCACAATTACAGGAGCCTGTGGCTCTTGTAGTTAATGAAATGTGCATAAAACACAGGCAACAAGAGCCCTGTTCTACCAGTTACACACAGACGGAAAGTTTCGTGTCAGGATTCTGATTCCTTACACTCAGCAAGGAGGCTCCACAGGTTAAGACCAGAACAGAGAACCAGGCCCCACTGAACAGGAGGTAACAGCCTGGCTCGTCAGGCAGCACTCACTCACTCCCACAAATGAAAGCTCAAAGGTTAAGAGCTCAGGTGGCAAAAGGAGCTGTGCTGTTTGCAGTAGGCTACCCTGGGGCAAGCAGGGGCAGCTCTCCACACAAAGCATGTACGCACATATCGGAATCACCAGAACTGGAATCTTCTCCATGGCCCTCTGATTTCCAGCGCTTGAATCGATCGATCAGCTCCATCAGGAATGAGGTTTTCTTGGTGTAGCGTGTGATGAACTTGTGCTTTAGCAATTCTTTAGCTGTTGGCCTCTGCAGCAGATAAGGAAAGCATGTCACATCCAACCATCTCTGCAACTAAACATGCAACTCACTGACTTCAACTGGAATCACAGAATATCCTGAGCTGGAAGGGATGCACAAGGATTGTCAAGTCCAGCTCCTGGCCCTGCACAGGACTGCCCCCAACAATGTGCCTGAGAGTGTTATCCAAACACTCCTTGAACTCTGGCAGCCTTGGGGCCATGACCACTGCCTTGAGGAGCCTGTTCCAGTGCCTGGCCACCCTCTGGGGAAAAAGCCTTTTCCTAATATCCAACTTAAACCTCCCCTGACACAGCCTCATGCTATTCCTTTAGGTCCCATTGCTGGTCATCAAAGAGAAGTGATCAGTGCCTGCCCCTCTGTTTCCCCTCATGAGGAATTCCTGCCAGGCTCATGTGTTCATCTCATAAGCTCAGCAATTCTCTCTCTCCAGGAATTCTGGCCCCTTCCTGCTAAAGGAACTTTTGACCTTGCTGACCTTTACCCAAATTCACAGGGGGCAGCAATACTCACAAATCTAGGATCCTTATTGAGGCAGGCTTCCACAAACTCCTTGAAGGGCTTGCTGTGGTGTCCCTCAAGTGTTGGAGGGTTGTTTTTGGGGATCAAGAAGAGTACCCTCATAGGATGCAAGTCAGAATTTGGAGGCTCTCCCTTTGCTAGTTCAATGGCTGTGATCCCAAGGGACCAGATGTCTGCCTGGAAAAGAGAAGACGAACAACACAGAACTGCAAGGAGCACCTCTACAACATGAAAGCACAGTTTTAGGACAGCTAATCACATAAAATCAGATGGGGCATTTCATGTCTAATACACAAACTTCTCCAGCAGACCCTGAATCAGAACAGGAAAGAATGATCCCTGCAGTAAGCAGCACTTCCAATCCCTGTTTCTGTCCTAGCACAGCCTCATGTATAGCAGCCCCAAGCAGCAATCCTCCTGCTCCCAGCTCACCTTGAAGTCATAAGCAGACTGTTTGATGACCTCTGGTGCCATCCAGAATGGAGTCCCCACAAAGGTGTTTCTCTTGATTTGGGTGTCTGTCAACTGTCCAGCCACCCCAAAGTCAGCCAGTTTCACATCTCCTTGTTCTGAAAGCAGCACGTTGGCAGCTGTACACACAAACAAGCAATTAAGGCTGCTGGTCTCTGAATCACTGCCAGCCCACACAGAACTGAACACTAGTGAGGCTCTCCCTGCCATCCTCCTTCACCCTCAGCCTGGGTTTCCAGTCTCAGACCCATTCTCATGCTTTGAACTCCACTGCGGAACACGGAACAAGCTCAAGCCCTTTGTTGGATCACACGGGGAATATTGCTAAGGTAGGGGCAAGGAGTAGACGTGAAAGGCCACACAATCAAGTAGATGTCACTCCTGGCCACACAGCCAGGAGCAACACAGCCCCTAATGCCCTTGATTTTACAGGTTAAATAGCAGATCCTTCTAGCTGGAGCCCCACTCCTGTACTAGTTCCCACTCACTCATAACACTGTAACATCGTGCAGGTTTGGGAATGGTGTTTTTCTGCAGGACTTTTCATTCTGAGAACCTACATAACAACTTTCAGCATTTCCCCACCACTGGCTGCCAACAGCCCTGCACATCTTGCAGTGCTAGAAATATGCAGGCTCACGTACACAATGGAATCTTTTCTCCCTGTTCTCCCTGCATGAGGTTTCTGTGCCCTCATTCTGTGCCTGCTCACATCCCCTCCTGCAGTGGGTCGGAGCAGTGAGCATCCAGCACTGGCCACAGCTCCACAGCACTGTCCCTCCATCCTGCAGCAGGACTGTGATGCTCTGGGCTCTTCAGGAGGCAGATGCCAGCTCCCTCTGCACTGCACGTGGCCAGTGACTATAAAAACCAGCAACAGGATAAGCTGACACAAGCTGCCCTGATTTTCTGGGGCTGTGAACCCTGCATGAGGACAGCTCACGTCTGCCGTGAGCTATAACCACAGTAACCATCACACACACCCTTGGGGTCTAGCTGCAAAGCAAATGTCCAGACACAAGTCAGCCAATATCTAAGCACGCCTTCCATTGACTCCTTTGCTTTAGCTCCCTGACTGTCCAAACTCCAAGTGCCAGAGGACAGCTACAGATCCTTACTGTTAGTCTAAACCCTAAAGACATGAAAAGTATGAATCATGACACAGTGACAAGCATCAGCTTCAGAAAACAGCAACCCAACAAGAAAAGCAGAACTGAGAAATAGTCTTTGAAACCTTGCAGATTATGGTGAAATATAATACCTCTGAATTTTATGTTACTAACATCCCTTACAAGAAAGGGAGCTGAGCTCTCCAATCTTACCTTTGATGTCTCTGTGGATCTTCCTCTCTGAATGTAAATAATCCAAACCCTTTAGGATTTCTCTCAGGATAGTAGCTATATAAGTCTCTTCCAGTGGTCCTGGCTTCAGCTGATAAAAGGCAGAAAAATGACTTAAAAGAGGGTGACTGATGCCTTGGATTTTCCAGGCTCTCGGTTTGTTACTTGGAAACCTTTGCCAGGCAGGCTGCACTCAGCAGGAAGCACCTTCTTGCACACCCGGTGTACATTCTACAAAGCAGAATGCTGGTCTTTGCACCCGGCAGCATTAAATGGAAAAACTCTGGCGGATTTTCTGCTCGTCTATCAGCCTGTTAAAGGCTTCCCAAACAAACAGCAGTTCATCTCTTGCTTTGGCCTGGAAATACCTTGGTGAATAGGACATTTTAACAGTTTCTCTTGTTCAGGTCTCTGCTAGCATGCAAGGACTGAATTTCAGCCTCTGAGACATCAACCCTCAGGCTGTGCAGTATGGTATCAAAGCTCTTCTCCTTTCCATCAGTTCTCCTCTAACCAAGTCCTGCCTTCTCAGTGCAACAACTGAGGTTCTGACACTCAGATAACTTCTGATGATGGCAGCCCCCCACTACACCTTCTTTCAAGTCACTGTAGGCTCAGCAGCTTTCCTTACATGACTAGTTACTGCTCTGGAAAAATGGGTGTTATTGTCCTAGAGAGAAGAGAAAAATGCTGTGACAGAATACAGTGCAGCAGAACTTTGCCTCTGGGTATATTCTGCATTTGTATTGTCTTAAAATTTGGAGTAAGTTGATCACAAACCACGTCTTTACTGAGCTATGCAAGCACTGCACAGTACCATAACTCTGACTAGGTGAAGTACAGATTTGCACTGCTCAAAACCAACTGGCTGTGGTCACTTTTCAGTTCACTGGCTCTTTCCATAACACAGCAGCACGGCAGGCTGGAGAACAGTGCTGGGACAGCTGAGCTCCATGAAAACATTCCCTCTATCCTGGGATAAGCATAACCAACAAGTCTGTCCTGCACTGCTCACCCCTCAGGCACAGGGCTGCCAAAAAGGTGGTATGTGGCAAGTGAGTGTCTGGCTTACTGGCATTTCACAAACCGAGCCTCCAGTCAATATTTTTCATAGTCCAGAACTTGCCACTTACTTACCAAATCCAGGGCTGAACCTCCTCCCAGGTACTCCATGATTATCCACAATTTAGTGCCCTGCAAGCAAGAGCACAAATGAAGGGGAAAGACAATAACAAAAAGCAGACAGAAAAGGGAAACACTTGTGAGGCAGCCAGATACAAGAGTAGTCCTGTACACAGACCAAGAGATGCTGCACACCTCAGCTCTCAGCTGGGGCTCAAGGAAGGAGTCCCCAACTCCCTCTTTTCTGCTGACACAGCATTACAGAGATGGACCTGCCTCCAGTACATTTCTAACTCTCAGTCTGCAGTTTTATCTGAGCAAGTGACACTACAGGCACCAGACTACCCAGCCCATAGATAAGCTTATTCCCAGGCTGGAGCCCTTTAACATCTCTCCAACAGCTCATCCAGCATAAGACCTTTTTGGCAATGGCAGGGCAGCATTGCAGCCTTTGATCTCATTAACAGGGCTGCCAGCTTGAAGGGTACAATCAGCAACACACTCTACTCCTCAAAGAGATTTCCATGCTGAGGTTTACAAGCTCCTGGTAGAAGATAAGCAGCAGGTCCATAAAACTACAGCACAATGCTGAGAAAATGTATTATGGCCTCTGAAAAATATGTAAGGAATATCCAGGACCCAAAGAGCTCAAGAACTGTTTGCTGCAGTCCCACTGTTACATTCACCTCCAGCAGCCAGTAGGCAGAGGCTTCTTCTGATCAACACCAGCTAGGAATCTCTAGCTTCCATTAGAGATTCCTAAACCTGTTCTCAATAGAGGCAGTATCAGCACTCCTCCACAGACTCAGTTCATCTTCTTTTATTCTTACTATTCTTCTGATGAAGTACAGTTTCAACCTCCTCTTTTTTTCAGAGGCATAAATCCCTCAGCAGTACTACCTTACGATTGTGCTGTTCTGGGAAAGTATTCCATCAACTTCCTTTCCAGAATTGTCAGACCAGGGAGATGTCAGTCTTCAACAAATAATTTGCTCTTCAGCGAAGTGCCCTGCTCTTGGTACCACACAGTACAGGGTCCCTCATTTTGATGTGCTTAGCAAGTGTCTTATAGCCCAGTCTGCTTTTAAGTGCACATCAATGCAGTGATCAGAGCCAACCCTGTTCCTGCTGCCCCTCACACATCAGACCCTTTCCAGTGCCATGTGCCACCATCTGCTGCAGCACCCACAGAGGAGCCCTCCCCACTCCTGAACTACTGGCAAGGAATCACCATGGTTTGTCCTACCTTCAAGTAGGAGCCATAGTACCGGGTGATGTAGGGACTATCGCACTGGCTGAGCACTGTGATCTCCTGCTGAATGTCCTCAATCTCATCCTCAGCCTCCTCCAGATCAATGATCTTGATAGCAACCACTTCCTTCGTGCGGTTGTCGATCCCTTTATACACTTCACCAAACGATCCTTTGCCGATCCGCTCCAGCTTGGTGAACAGCTCCTCGGGATCCACCCTGGAGTGCTAAACCATAAAGCAGAGATGGGAAAATTCCATTAACTCCCACCACACATACCCATATAGCTCATCTCACATTGGAGATATAGCACATCTCCAACGTGCACCTATTGTGTTGATAAATTCACCTGAAACCCACATATCCTAAAAGGTCTTAGAAAGCTAACACAGAATATATCCAAGATTAGAACTGAAGAAACCTTTTCCACAGGCTCTCTTACCCTGCAGACCACAGTGGTGGAGGAAAAGGAGGGAAGCCCAGCATGAGAATGTCAGCAAATATCTCTGTGGAAAATGTCAGCTCAACTGCAGGTACTAACTGGTGCCAAAACAGCTCCATGAGCAAGTACCTGTTCATACTTCAATAGAGACCAGCAAGGGCTACCAGAACCAGCTTTCTCTTGGAGACCAGGATGAGAAAATGGGCACAAGCAAGAGGCCATAAGAATGTTTGCCTAATTAGCCTTCCTGCATTCAAAGACTGAAATGATTTGAAAGATATGCACCCTTGCCTACTTGTCTGGAGGGTGAAATATTCCGGTAATATGAGTTCACATTTACTGTCTTTGCTGCAGCTTGATTTCCAGACAGCACCCAGCCCAGCTCTCCTCAGACATTTGCAGACAGAGCCTCACATCTTTTGGAAGGTCAGCAGCAAGGAGGCAGGAGAGCAGAATGGACACACCATCTACCTGACCTGCTTTTCTGGAACACACCAAGATGCAAAGGCAAACAGCATCTCCTTCATTAGACAAGTACATCAACTAGGCAGTTACTAACAGAGAAATAGTGACTCTTTAACAGCAGCTGCACAGTAATTCTTTATTAACATGAGTATGGATAAGAAAGTGACTGTGATTTGTTCCCTCTCTCATGCTGTTTTGTTCAGTCCAGCTGCACACCAGGAGGTCCTGCTCTGCTTCATGATACTAAAATGCTCTTTGTGATTAGTTTTTCTGCCTTTTTTTTTAATAGTTTGAAAAACAAAAGTTGGAAAATATGGCCTGACCTTAGGAAGCAGCCAAGCCACTAGAGGGAATTTTCCACACCCAGAACTTCTCAGTCTCACCTCCAACACGTCACCCAGTGAGACTGCACCCTCACAAGGGCCTTGAGTTGGCAGATTTTATCAGAGAACAGGGAAGCTGCATTTTTCAATCTCACACCAGGTTCTAGCAGCAGGCCATCATTGAGCAGCCCAAGGTGTTGCTTAATGATTAAGCCAGTCTGCCATCACAGGTTGTTTGCCTTCTGTGCCCAGTGTGTTGCTGTAAGCCAGGCCCGGGTGAGCTGTACAGTCAGCTCACTCAACAGGATTTCCACACAAACTCCGGTTCAAGATACAGAAGAATAACCAAATATCCTTCTGCATCCATAGCAACACCCAGCCAGGCTGTGCTTTGAACAAATGCACTGGAAACAGACTGGAAGGGATGTTCAGAGATAAAAAGAACTGGAGACACATAGCAGAGACTGGAGAGGGAGGTGGGGGAAAGTGGATTTGAGCTTGAGAAATGCCAGGGGACAACATGGGAATGATGACTGCAGGCAGGGAGAACAGTCTGACTAGTCCAAGCTCACTATAGACCAGGAGCAGCTTCCACCTCTTGACTGACTTGGAGGAAGGGGTAACAAAGTGCCCCAGACATTACTGTGCACAGTGACCTACTGCACCCTAAAAATGCCACTCAACACATGAGCCACTCCCACACATCAGGGAGAAGGGAGAGAAAGAGCATCATCTCCTAGAGGCACCTGCTTAGCTCAGAAAAGAAACACTACCCACATGAATTCTACAGGGAAGCAACCCTTTCAAGGAAACCTTTCTTCCTTCCCATGTAACTTTTCCATGAGGTAAGAAACTGCAAGATGGAAGTAACTGCTCCCCCCTCAGCTTGGTAGGGCACATCAGAGAATCAGGACTGATTTCTCCAGATCAGGACATCAAACATAAGAGCACTGGCTATGGCAGGCAGTTTTTGGGACAACCATCACTTTATGTGGCAGGCTCTGTAATCACGGACAGCTTTGTAAACAAGCTTCCAGACTTGGATGTTGGTTTATCCTGTTTTCTGTAGAATAAAGCAGTTCAGGTAGGTGCAGTGAAGGAGACAAAGCTTCCTGACAAGCAGACAGAAATTTTACCCAAGGGACTCAGGAAAACAAAGTAATTGATGGGCAGATGCAACAGGCCCACCCACATTAGGGTGGAAACACTAGGAAACTTTGTAGGTACTGGATTTACATTCCCAGTACTGACATGGAAATGATTTAGAGCTCTCAGGTGGCAGAGCAAGAGTCTGACTATACAGAGAGCCTGAGGATGTACACCCCTTGATGCAGTGGCCAAAATCGCAGAAGTCAGAGCCAGCAACAGACAGAACTCAGGGAGCCAGTATAGGGCCAAGGGGTACAGGGTCATTCCAGCCACAGTCAGAGTCTCTGGACACTGCTGGAGGACAACAGTTTGCTGATTAATTTCTTCACTTTCTGTAAACAGGGAGAAGGAAACAGGCCCATCCCTGATTCAAGTAGGTCAACGTCTGCTCAAGAGAACACCTTGTGAACTACCACTGTGGACACCACAGAAGGAATTGGCGGGTGGCATTTTCAGCAATCCTGAACTCCCATGACAAACTAAGATGTCCTGGCTGCAGGACATTGTTCAAAAGCCCTTGTCCATTAAAAAAATCCTGTTTGAGACACCACATGGTGACAAACAAAACCAATCAGATCTGTGGGCATAAAAGCCTCAGCCCTCATCAGACAGCAGCACAAATGCAGTTCCACCAAGAATGGAGAGCTGTGGAACTGCACTGCCCTGCAGGAGAGACTCCTGCACTCCCTGAGCCTGACCCTTCCCTACCCCAACACATCTGCACCTCAAAGCACCGCAGCGAGAGCTGTAATAAGCACCAGCCGTCCGTCTCCTAAATAGGAATTATCTCAGTACCAGTCATTGTGTTAGAGAATCATCCTGGCTGGAAATCCATGTTCTGGAACTGCTCAACTGCTGCAAACACACCTGAAAAACTTCATTAGTAGGAAGCAACAGAATCCAGATGAAATACCTGCTTAAATACCTGCTTTATACTTGCTTAAATGAGCACAGATAACCCTAAGCAGCTTATAGGACCTGACCCCTTTGCAACTGCACACCAGCTTGGGTTCTTTCAATTTTCTTCCACATTCACAGAACCCACCAGGGTTGAAAAACAGAGCTCCAAGTCAGCAGTGGCTGCTCCTTGTGCTACTACTACATGTAAAGCCGTTAATGGATGGTCACTACGTTGTAACTTTTTGCTTGACCGAATGCTCATTACACAGCAGTTCTGAAGCAAAAAGCCTCCTGCTGTTCCTCTCCACTGCGAGCAGTCAGTCAGGCACTAGAGATGGCTCAGGCAGGCCTGGGAAGGCTTTGGAGGGAGAGCACACAATGCACGATCTCAGCACTAAGTGCAGGAAGGGAATAAGTATCAGAGGGATGACGAAAAATTCCCAGTAATGTGCTCCACTCCTGCGCTCCGGGATCGAATCTCACAGCACAGGAAAGAAGGATGCTCTGTCTTGACAGATGTGGGAGTGTTTGCCATCCTGACTGATGATGCCATGTTTTAAAACAGACCAACTCACTGCAGCCATCAGGAATTAGGAACTGCAGTGTGTTACGAGACAAGCCTGGCAGTAACACCAGCTGCTTCATGGGGAAAGAACGGTTTGGCAGCTCTGCCACCTCCAGCTGCAGAGACGTGATATCCACAGTCTTTGAGAAGATGTGGATAAGTAGCAAAGAAGAAGGGTAAGTATCTGCCCTCATTTCAAAGCTACTGCCTGGAGAGATAAGCTGCATATTGGGAACAGAAGCAAATACCATTTGAACCAGCTGAAGACCCCTCTGGGCTGTGTCCAGCGGGATCTTACTCTCAGAATATTCAAGAGCAAGAATCACACCTGCATTTGTTGCATAAACACTGAGGGGTGCTTAAACCCTTTTGGAAATGAGAATTCCTTAATCTGGGGCAGGTTGGAGTTGGAATTACTGCTCTACACAGGAGATGTCTGTAACAGATGATTGTCAAGGCCACAATATTTTACAAGCTGAAGCTGACTGGGTGCATGGCATCTTCAAAGGGCTTATGTGGAACTGCAGCTGCATTTAGTGTTATTTCTGACTAGTCAGAAGCACTTTTCAACCAGCCAAACAAACAAACAAAATTTTGCTCTGCCAAACACAGTGGAAGAAGCAAGTTGGTTTTAATAGAACTCATCTGCTCTTCTCTTTCCCTCATTGTCTTCTCTGCTCCCCAATTTTTTCATCCAGCATTTACCCACTCACCTCTGGGCTACCAACAGCCTCTTTGGTGAAACCAGCTTTGCACCTGGAACCGTCTGAAAGCTTCCCTGTCTATATGAAATCTGTGCACAGCTCTCTGCAATCGCCAAAACCCGAGACAGTTTTGAATTTCTGGGGTACAGAAAAGAGGGAAGTTTGTGTTCAACACTTTGAAACACACTTGTTTGTCTGAGACTCCCAGCTCTATTCACAGATAGTATTCTGTTACTGCAGGTAGTAAAGCATTATTTAGCCAAAAAATGTAAATGGCTTCTTCAAGGTCACGTAAGGAACAGCAAATGCAGAAACAGAGCTCTGATCAGAGCGTTGAACATAGTAACTACCACAAATACACCACCTGGCGAAGAGAGCTTCAGACAAAGACTGGAGGCCTGCTGTGCTCTACGTACACAGCACAAGGGAGTCAAGGAAAGAGAGGAAACACTCAGCTGAGGCAGGGAAATGGAGGCACAGAGGCAGAGCAACCTGGGCATCAGCCTAAGGTAACTGCCCATCAGCACGAGAACTGAGAACCAAAGACAAGACAAACTTCTGCCATCCCAATCCAAGTCTCAGTCTCTTGATTTTCACAGTACCTCCCACTGCTCCCTAAATCCCAGTGAAGAGAAGTTCAGACCAGTTCCTACTGCCCTCCCAGCAAGCCTTAGTTACACAGATGACAAGGTTGCACCAGGGATTCCTGAAAAGACCAGAGGAATGGACAATACAGATTGGTTTCCAATTCCAAGACCAGGCAGAGAGTCATGGCATGACAGGATCTGAGAACGCCTAACATTTCCGTAATAAATTCAGAGCTGAAACCACTCGAATGCTGATAAGGTTCATGAGTGAATGCTGTGTACAAAAAAAGCTTCAGAGCAACCTCCTCTGCAGCTACAGAACTCAGTTTTTAGCCCTAACTAGACAGTAGCCTTCCCTTTCTCTCCCTGTACCGTGACTCAGTCAGGCACTATATTTGTACTTAATTCCAGACACACTTTGGAGAAACAGTTGAAAGACAGCATGCAAACTAAGGTGCATTGCAAATCAATTTTAAATCAGAAAGGGTTCAGAGAAAGCATTATCTCAAACCACTAAAGCTTTTAGTAATTCTACACCTAGGAACAGAACAGAATAATGCCCCAAAACATGGTTTAAGAAGACCTGTGTTTGGTATTGGCACTTGCCAATAATCAAACACACCCCACAACCAAATTCAGAGGGAAGGAGATGCAAGCCAATACTATCGATGTGGTTTAGCTTTTAGTCCCAAATCCTGGCATCATCCTTCCACATTCCTCTTATGAAAATGTCATCACAACAGCAGCATTTAACCACATCCATGGAGGCTGAGATGTCTTGGAAGAGTTACTGCTCAGTATCAAATATCACTGCCTCTTATGCAGGAAGGTTTCAAGGACCATTTTTCTGAGACTAATGCCATGAACACTTTAGGAAGGTACGTCTGGCAGAGCCAGCATACACAGTTTTTCTGTTCCCATTTCCAGACCTCCCCTTCCAAAAACACTCAGAAAGCCACTAAAAAGAGCACAGTTAAGTCCGGAGAAAGGCTTCATACTGGGTGAAGAATTCACTTTCAGTGTGGCTGGCAACACAACACTATCAGCCCAAAATCAGAGCTCACAGAGTGAGATGCAGGTCAGTCAGCTAACAGGAGTAAGCTGAGACCTGTGCAAGAGAGATAAAGAGTGGCAAAAAGTGATTTTCTGGTTATTTGTTTGAAACCCTCGTATCAAAATCAAACACTGTTATCTAAACCCTTGAAAAGGATTTTAAAATAAATGTTTAATCACCACTTACCTGGGTAGCAAATTCTCTCAGGTGAGCCATGCCTACAGGATGGGTTTTTTTGCAAAATCACGGAGGATTAGGATGTCACAGCACAGCGTGAAAATGACGATTTCTCCACTGGTCAACTGTGACAAACAAGAACACATAGCTCTCATGAGAGATTCTTGGAACCTGGCTCATTCCCCTGAAGAGTTACCTGCATCTTTTTTCTCTCCTTGAACCTGCCAACACGTTCTACATATGCCAGGCCCTCCTGGCAAACAGCATTCCTCAGTCCTTTAGAGAAATGCCTTCCAGATCTGTCAAGGAACCTCACTCTAACGTTATACACCGACCAAGTCTCAGGCATCATTTCCCCTACCATCACCTCAGCATACTATTATAGCTAACCCCACAGCTTTATTCTCTCAGCACCACTCCCAGCATCTTCCCCCGTACAGCCCACAGCATCATCCTCAGACACTACTTTTCTCCTGCTCCTCCTCAGCAATCCTTTCACTGGGGATACTCCTCCGCTCCCACTGTCCCCGGTACAGTCAGTGGCAAAGCTCAGCTGCCCAGCACACACCTTCCTCTTCAGGGAACCCCAACCCTGCTCCACCCTGGCCGCTCCCTCTCCAGTGCTCTCCAGTTCTGTCCTCCTCAGCGACCCTCCCCTCCACCCCAGCACCAGCTGAGCCCCAGCCCAGCCCGGCCCGGCAACCCAGCCCCCTCGGGGCACCCCGGCCCAGCCCTCTCCAGTGCCCCCGACCCCAGCACCCCCCCTCTCTCCTCAGTGTCCCCCGTCACGGTGCGGCCCCACAGCTTCCCTCAACCC